>APFE031069634.1:140334-181597 GCA_000404065.3 Pinus taeda
TCTCTAGTCTATTTGCCAGTTAGACTAAATACAACCAGTTTAACAAAGCTAATCTGAACACAACTCCATCAACTGCACCTCTAGTCCACTAAACTCAACTCACTTGAGTTCTAACTGAAATCCTGCATGCAAATATTAGTCATCCATAGGTAACCACGTATTTCCTTCTGGGATCTGCATGTACCACATCCGTAGCTCATCCTGAAGTGCTCCAAGAGAATAAGACAAAGTTTATGGTCTAAATATTATTATGAGCTAATAATATTTGACTGTTCTATATTTAGACTGAGCAGTCACTCCGCTGTGGTGTCACTCCACTGTGGTCTAAAAATAGAAGTCCATCTATTTTTTCCAACTTGATAAATCATCCATAAACAACAACCTGCAATCCATAGACATGATCCATATGTCTAAAAATAGACATAGTCTAAAAATAGACTTGCGCCAAAAATAGCCTGCGGGCCCACTTAGTGAAGGCGACTCCTTTCCACTAAGCTCCATCATCTTGTTGCATTCTCAACAAGCATTTCTTGTTGCACACTTTTCAACATGATAAAGATTAGCCAATTTCTTGTACATAATATCTGCATATTTAATGCGTAATTTACTACATATAAGATATCATGTATAAATCCTTTCATCATAAATACTAAGTATTAACATCTAAACTTAAAGAAGAAAAGAAAATGCATGTTAAATTTTAGTGTTTTGTATTTTATCTAGAACACGTGTTATAGTATACCAGTTCCTAAAAGTAGTTATAGAATCTTGCATGTCTTCTGAATTCTAAACAACTTCAAGCCGAAGCCAAACGACTGTAAACTCGGTACTTGCATTTAGGATGTATCAGAATCGGCATAAATGCTTTGACACACCAAGGGCTAAATATCTTTGTACTAGCCACTGTCAGAGATCTTACACATAATAAGTATACTGATTCCTTGATTGGAGGAATAGTTGCTCCTCTGTCAAATGGCCCAGTCTATTTCGATTATTATCCAAATTTTTCGGTATATGTCTTTGATGAAACAATTGATAATATTCTCCAACTACAGATCCAGAAAATTGGATTTGATATGTCCAAGAAAAGACATAATATTGAGACTAGAGGATGCTTTCACCATACCGATACTCTATATCCTGCAGTCCTCCATGCACCCAATAAAGAATCAAAGTCAAGTGTTGTGGTTCTAACTGATTCCAAAAATCAGAAAGTAGAACATCAAACTATCAGATGGGAAGATCTCACTTTCCCTGAACACTGGGTCGTATCAACTCCCAAACCTCTGAGTATGAGAAATATTACTTCTGCAAATATCCGCGAAGAACAACCCTCTGCTATTCTATCTTTTCCCCGAAGATCTACCATAGACAGAAGAAGAATTGATCAAGACTGCAGAAGTTCCCCTTTGTATAAAGATCCCCTTGAAGTTGACATTGCTTGTTCTAGTTTTGTTTCAAATCCTTGTAAGCATATTTCTTTATTTGAGTTTCCCCAAATAGTTAACTTTTCCTCTATTGAAGTTATTTGCCCTAAGTGCAAGATACCTGTAAATTTAAGTCAACTTGCAAAATTTGTCATTCATGCCAACCATCATCCCAGGATAGGTGAAGCCCCAGTTTCTACATCTATAAATCCTTGTCCAAACCCAAAATGTTTAGATATCCCCTTCCCACATGAATCTAATCATATTTTGATGATGCATTTGTTACCATCTTTGGAAAAAGAAGATCTCGGGCTAATAGAAATGTTCAGCAGAATGAGGCCTCCAAAACCAAGATATGGTTTAGGCTATTTGGAACAAATGAATGATTTAATTCCAGAATCCAGATTTGATATTTTACCAAAAGATTGCAAAAAGTCGTCAGTCACAAAGATGCACAAATTTTTCACCTTGATGGATGGATGTAAGAAACACAAAGTGGATACCCAGTGGATAAAGGAAATGTTAAACTGGGATATTTATACCCATCCATAGGTTGAATCTTTTGGCCTTACTCCAGTGAAGAAAAACTTAGACTATCTCAAGAATGGAAAACATTCATGGATAAATCTCATTCTTGGATATCCTTTTATTTCTAGAAAAATAAGAAACATTCCGAGAATTTTTTGATGACTGACACTGTATCTTCTTCAACTTAGCACTCTTCATCCGCTTTAGATGGTAGTAAGATTGAAACCTCATCTACATTTCCTCCTTACAAAGGAATCATCCTTGGAGAAGCCCAAAACTCAGCAAAAGTTATTCTTCTAGTTTTAAAGGATGAGAATGCTTTAGGTATTGATGGCAGGATCCAAAAAATCAGTGAACAATTGAATTAGACTAATACTGCCCTTAAAGGATTGGAAATAAACTCTGTTAAAGCATCTATTGTGAAGGAACAATATGACAGCTTGTAGGTTTCATTCAATAGTGTAAATAATTGTTTGAATGATATTCAGTTTTCTTCCTCTGTTCTGAAAGGCTATGGAAGAGAGTCCTTAAACAAACTTGACGAAGTAGAAGAAAAGGTTATAAAATAAATATGTTCTACTAAAGGACTCATAACAGACTTGTCTGAAAAATTTGCAAACATGAATATATCCAAAGCTGACAAGCTTGTTCCTGCTTCATTCTTGCATAAAACAAATATACATATTCAAAATCTTGTCAAGCCAGTGGACATATTTCCCCATTTATTTCCCAGAGAAGATGTCCAACCTTCTCAAGAAGAATCTTCAGAAAAAATCTCCATTGCCTCCTTATTAAAATATCCTGAAAAAGATTCAGAATCTCAAATATTCCCCATCTATGAGCCTCTAGAAAGCTAGTTTACCAGATACACTGCACTTGATCTTAGTGGAAAAGGAAAACTTCCAGAAACTCATACTTTCTTTCCAGACTCTCATCGAGAATGGAATATTAACAATCTAAGCACTCGTCGGATAAGACAAATGATTGATATGATGATTACATAATACAAGCTTATGTGCCTAAGATGAAAAAATGGAGTTGAAGCTTGTAAAACTCTCATCCAATGTTTTACTGGTACTCTCTTAAGATGGTGGGAAACTGAAACATCTCCAACTTTAATGACAAATATGGAAAGTGAGCTTTCAAAAGATGAAAGAGGAGACATAATTCATAATGATGATGGGATGCCTCAGAGCAATATGATTTGAGCTCTCACCTCTATGATTCAAGAACACTGGTGTGGTTCTGACACAAAGATAGAAGATAAGCACGAAATGATTCTGATGAACCTTGAGTGCAATAAATTATCTCAGTTTGAAGACTTCCATAGAGATTGGATGCAGCGCATCTATGAGGTAAAATATTCCAAAAATCTTCTCTGGAAATAGGTATATCTAGCAACTCTTCCATCTAGATTTGTAAACTTATTGCGTCTACAAGAGGATTTCCAATTGCCCTTTGAATCATATACCTGTGGAGAAATATATTCCATTATTACCAGAACATTGGTTGGTCTGTGCACAAGTTCTAAAGTAAAAAAATCTTTAGAAAAACTTTCCAGATTGCTTGACAGTAATTCAATCTGTAACAAATACGGCCTAAATATTGAAGATACTCTTGTCAAAAGAAGGAAAGACAAAAGAAAGGCAAAGAAAGCTAACAAAAAATTTAGGAATAAGCCAACCAGCAAGAAAAGAAGGGCCACCTCTGAACACAGAAAGGGATACTACAAATATATCCCTAAAACACATTACTACAAGCCATCAAACATCCATCTCCAATCTCACAAACAAGATAGATGGAATAAACTAACATGTTGGTTATGTGGGAAAACAAGTCACACTTCAAATAGGTGCCCAGTTGGTGAAGAATCCAGGAAAAATAGAGGCAAGAAATCCATGCCTCAGAATAAATAAAATAAAGTTGTTAAAACAGAGACCCAAATGTTATGCATGAGATGTGGGTCTAGGAATCACAAAACTGATCATTGTCCGAATGTTGTGATTCGTGAACAGATTCAACAACAACAACTTGAAGAATCATCCTCTGATTCTTACAATTCCTTGTCTTCTGATTCATCGATAGAAGAATTAAATACTCATATGCAGCAATGTTTCTGTTCTAATTCAGATGGTTGTAATTGCAGCTATTCTACTGATTCTGATTGCTCTAGTGATACTTCTAAAGAACAAAATTATCAGAAAGAAAAAATACTGATGGCTCAGACTGCTGATGAAGAAGAACTAAAAATTTTGTCACAAATTCGTGCCATAGAAGAAGGGGAAATGAAAGAAAAACTCCTGGAAACTTTTTTAAATCAATTTCATTCCTCCAACTCCAACAAAGGATTTGCCAAAAAGTCTCTCTTTGTATATGCTTCCTATGAGCGAAACACTAAAGCCTTCGAGCGTGACCAATTTCCATCTAAAGTTTGCACACTCACTTTGGGGGAGGTAAGTAGAGAAATCCATAATCTTAAAACAGAAATATCCACTCTTAAGCATCAAATAGCTCAGTTAGAAAAAGGCAAGCAACCTTTGACACAAAATATTTCTGCATGCACAAATGCATACACTCTACATCCTACACCAAAATCTATTGAGTCTCAAGTTGAAATAATTGAAGGAAAAAGAGATCCTACAGTAGGATTCAGGGAAATGAGGCTACCAGCAATTAAATACCAGCAACATCATGTCCTCATAAACGTCTATATTAAAGGAGAAATGTTTTCTCTGACAACTTTAATTGATTCAGGTGCAGATATCAATATTTTCAATACAAAGGTAATTCCAACCAAATTTTGGGTTGCAGCTACTAGAAAAGTAATAGGATTGGGAGATAAAACTCTTTGATATGAAGTACCCAAAGCTGCCATATGTTTTGATCAACATTGCATTAAGCTAAAATTTACAATAGCAGACATTCCTATTGATTGTATATTAGGAAATGTCTTTCTTGCAGCTGTGGAACCACATGGTTCAGTCAGACTAAAAGGAAATAGAGTTGGATATTTTATTACTATACCTACTTCTGATGGAAGTCAAAAACAAATTGAAATGCCATATATTTCAAATCCAAGAGTATCTACAATGGTTTAGGTTATGAAAGAATTAGACAAAGCTGAAACAAAGTTGACTGAATTAAAAGATTTGAAATCTACCATCCAAATAGGTGAACAGCTAAAAACTCCCACTATCAGTTATAAAGTTTTTGAATTGAAAAGAAGAATTGAAGAATAATGTTGTTCTGAGGAACCCAATGCTTTCTGGCATAGAAAGCAACACAGTATTGATCTGCCATGCAAACCAGGATATGAAGGTACGCCTTGCAAAAGCAGAGCTATACCTATGAACAAGGAATATAGAGATATCTGCGAAAAAGAGACCAAACAACTATTGGATAGAAAATTGATAAGAGAATCTAACAATCCATGGAACTGTTATGGATTCTATGTGAATAAAAGATCTGAACAGATTAGAGGTATCCCAAGATTAGTTATAAATTACAAACCTCTAAACTCTGTTTTAGCTGATAATACCTATCCAATACCTCACAAGGGTGAGTTGCTAACCAGAATCGTCAGAGCAAAAATATTTTCAAAGTTTGATCTCAAATCAGGATTCTGGCAAGTTGCCATTGTAGAAAAAGATAAATTCAAAACTGCCTTCAGTATTCCTGGAGGACATTATGAATGGAATGTTATGCCATTCAATCTGAAACACGCTCCTTCAAAATTTCAGAAAGTAATGGACTCAATTTTTAAGCCTTATTTTGATTGGTTAATGGTGTATATAGATGATATTCTTATATTTTCTAAGAATGTTCATGACCAATTCAAACATGTACAAACCTTCCTGCAAGTGGTCAAAAGAAATGGTCTAGTTTTGAGTAAGAATAAGATTGAACTATTTCAAACTTCTATCAAGTTCCTTGGTCACACAATCCAGAATGGCCAAATAACTCTCCAAAAGCATGCTCTTGAGTTTGCAGAAAAAAATTCCATGATGTTATTATAGATAAAACTTAGCTTCAAAGATTTCTAGGATGCCTAAATTATGTCAACATTTTTTATCAAGATTGTGCACAAGACATAAATATTTTGAACCAGAGATTGAGAAAGAATCCTCCATCTTGGAATAATGCTCATACAAATGCTATAAAAAATATAAAGGCCGAGGTAAAATCTCTTCCAATTATGTATGTTTCTGATGACAGTTCTCCTAAAATTGTTGAATCAGATGCCAGCGACTTAGGATGGGGAGGAATACTCAAGCAAAGGAAGGATGATGAAGAACAAATAATCCAATTTTCCTCCAGAACATGGAATCCGACAGAAAGAAATTATTCTGTCATTGAAAGGGAGGTAAAAGCTGCCTGGAATTCTATTGACAAATTCGAAATCCATTTGGTCAATAAAAAATTCTTATTAAGATCTGATGCCTCTACTTTAAAGAAAGTTTTAACAAAAGATATAAAAAATCCTGGTAAAGAAAAGTTCACCAGATGGCAAGCCTTATTCGCAAATTTTGACTTTGATGTAGAACACATTAAAGGGTCTGAAAATTGTCTACCAGATTTTCTTAGCAGAGAGCATATACAACAACCTGAGCATATAATGGTGATTGTAACAGAATGGGACTCTAGTTAGCAAAAAGAAGTCCTTAGTTCTATTCCTGAAGATAAAAGTTGGTAGGAATACTATGATCAGTGGAAACCAAATTGGAAACCTAGAAACACTAAAGTTATGGATGCCAATCTGTAAAATCACACGGATATTCTGCACTTAGTTCCTTAAAGAAAGGTGTATCCCAAAGGAAGCAGATGGATTCATGACATGGTGTATTCCAGAAGTATGACAGCAGCTCATCAAGTAGAAGAAGCACTAAGAAGTGACTTCCATGAAGTGACAGACGCAGAGTCTATCAAAAATATTTTTGTATAAATAGAACAAGAAATCCTACATGGACACATAGAAATTTTTTTGCCCTGTGGCCAAGGGGAGATCCAAATCTTGTTTTTCCTGACACTATTTACAATTTTGCAGGATACAAAAAACTCTGGTGGGATCTGTTAAATGTAGATGGAAAAACGAAACCCATTACACAAAATGAAGTTTGGTTCAACTTGGATCATGCAAGAGAATCAACAGTGTGGATGGCTACAAGACTGGTGGAATGATTATGGCATCAACAAAACAACCATTAATCCCATTTATTATGAATCATAGTATCAACAACATTGTGACTGGTGCTTAGAAAATAATATTCCTGAGCGCTTTCATACTCCTCTTTTAGTGACCTCCAACTCACGGAAAGTCAAATTCTACACCAGTATATGACTCGTCACTATGAATGGTTGGTGATGACTAAGATTAAACATCAGATTGTATTAAACAAACCCATGATAGTTAGAAGAATTTATACTAAAGCATGGGATGAACATTTATATAAGAAATATCGATTTCCCAGTATTACTATTCTTGAAAATCCATCATGAAATGGTTTTCGTGGACTCCATCTAAAATTATCCACACTGTATATAATACCTAGTCACAAGTATATTGTGACCGGTTTTTTCGAGGACATTCCGGTAAAAAGTCTCCTCTGTGTAATCTTTTTCAGTTTTCACGTGGGCTTTTTGTACGAAAAAGTATCCACTATGTTTTGTTTAAATCTTGGTCCCCATATGTCTGTTCTGGACTTGGAATCTTTATGCAGACGTCGCCTCGGTGTTACCCGAAAGCAATGATTCCATTCCTTTGTCACATGCCCTACAGGAATGTTTGTCCACTCTCTTTTGTTATAAATAGAGAGTTAGGCTCATTCATGAGGCATCGGGTTTTAGAGTCTAGGAGTCTTGGGTGTTTGGAGTCATAAGGGTCTAATTTATTTCCTGCTCTGCATCTGCAAGCTGATAGCCTGATCTACTTTCATCACAAAATCAAAATCAGCGTCTTTAAGTTGGATCTGAGAAGCCTTTGTATCAGTGTGCTCGCCACTGATAAGAACCTAAAGTGGCCAGATCTATAGGTATTCTATGTGTTTTCTTCAGAGATTGAGTCTGTGAATTGGCCAGGTAGCCTCCAGAAAGCTATCTTGTTTATTAAGAAGCAAATACTGGTAAATGCCATCACAGTCTATCTCAGGAAAGAACAACATGGTCTGTATGACAACTTTCTGTAATCTGAAATCTTTTGATCAATAAAGAGTGAGATTTTCTTTTTCGCATATTTTGAGTACTGAAACTCTAAAATTATTCAAAAAGTCTGTTGAGATAGTATTTGTGTTATTCAAACTACAAGTTCACCAAAGGGTAGAAGGGACACCAAGGCCGTAAAAGGCGAAGGAAGCCACAGAGAAAGGTCGTCAGAATGTGAAATGCTCAAGTAGGTTCGTGTATGGGTTCATGTATGGGTGAATAAACACAAGGAAGAAACTCAGCAAGGCCAGTCAGCCTATGTTGTTGTTGCAAGCTTCAGAAAATTGCAAGGAGCCCCTGTCAGTCTGTGTTGGTGTTGCAAGCTTCATAAAATTGTAAGAAAATTGCAAGGAGCCCCTACATAATTATTAGATGAAATGACTTTTTAGCTTAATCTTGCATCACATTTTATTTATTAGTTAGATTACTTTATTTATTGATAGGGATATTTATTTTGGTGTAAGGTTTTTAGAATTTAATTTTAAATATTAATAATTATAAGTGGATTATAGAGATTTAATTTAATATAATATATTTTTAATAATATATACAAATTATATGTAAATTTATTTTTAAATTAATTATGTTTATTTTTTATTTTTAATTAAATTTAATATATATATATATATATATATATATATATATATATATATATGAAAAAAGTTATAGTTTTTTTGGATATTTAATATTGTAATAAAATCTATTTACAAAATAAATTTTTTTATAATAAAATAGAAATAAATATTTATAATTAAAAAATGTTAAAAATATTATTACATGATTTTTAAAATATTTTAATTTTAATTTAATCCTATTTCTTATAATTTTTAATTTTAATATTATATATTAATATGAAATTTTAATACTTATCATAAATTGATACCTATCCCTAGCGTATCCATATTTAACCGCATTTTAATTTATATGACTACGGGAATAATAATTAAGATTTTAATGTTATTTTATCTATAATAAATTTAACGTTCTTTTTTACTACTTTCCTTTTGGCACCTTGCGAACTTTCGACTTGAACATCGTTTCAATAAAGGGTTTACTTCCTGGTCGCGTCTTCATTTGACAATGCATTAAGTGCACAGATATGTGGAATTGACGAGGCGTGGACAAACCTGGTTCACCGGACATTATAATCACGCCAATGGATATATGCAATATTCTTGATGTGTCTAGTTGCATGTAAATTGTAACAATTTTGTTCTAAGTAAATCCAACTCATTCATTAGTAGTGTTAAATCTATATGCAGGCTGGCCATTAATGATTATGACATGTGGACTAGAATAAACTAAACAATTGACACAACGTTCAGTTAAATCGACATATAATTACATTATAATTTTATTTAAATTATTATTATTCAAAAAATTAATATGGTTTAGTAAAATTATAAATTTATTTAATTATTATTATTTATATAAAAAATTAATATGAGTTAAATATATATATTTGAATCTTGTAAAAAGTTTTTTATTGGTGAAGATTCATCTCTATTTTATAATGAATATTTTTAATTTGTAAATAGGTTTTGATACAATATTATGAATTAATATATGACTTCTCAAAACTATATGTCTAAAAACTAAATATAAACTAGTACATGTAGTTAAATTACCTAATTTCATTGGATTAATTAAAGTTTAACCATTATGTAATATATTTACCTAAATATATGGGTTATTATTTATTATATTTGAATATTAATAGGAAATAAACTATTAAATAGATTATTTAATAAATATTGAATATTAATTATTAAATTGTATTTTGATAAATTATTAAATAAATAACATTTATTAATAATCTATTACATTTAGTTATATAAACAAATGATTTTCTTGCTTTAGATAAAAAATTTTACCTAATTTAACTAATTTCTAAGAATAATAATAAATAAAGAAATATAGCAAGAATATTATTGATTTGACTAGGGTCATAAGGTCAAACTAGCCGTTTTTAATATAACCGTTGGAGTCTCTGCCCAAACTATTTAAACAAGCTAAGCTAGATCGGTTCTTCAACTTGTCCTCACGATGAACCACACTGGTTGGTTCGAAACGCGTCGACAAAAGATTGTTTATGTGATTTCGCCGAAAATTCTCTAAACAATGTTATGGATCATAGAAGTCTAAATTCCTTAACTAATAATTTATTTTAGATGACACTTGTTGATATGATATTTTTTTAATTAATCAATCTAATTAAAAATATAAAAAAGTCATAACTACTTTTTGAAATAAATATCAACCTCTAATTTATGACTACTATTAACAATATCCTCTAGTATTCAATGGATGTTAAATCTCAATCATCCACCTAATTATGATGTTGATAGATATGTCTATTTTAGAATAAAATACAAAATTCTAATTTAATTATCAATATTTATTTGGTGGATGACAAGGATTTAACCTCCATAGAATAGAAACCAATGGCTAAGATTTATTTCCAAAGTAACTATGTATTTTTTTTTCTCTTTTAATTAAATTCATTAATTAAAAAAGTGTCTTATGAACACGTGCCTATCAAATGAGTTATGGCTTTTTGGGGATGTGATATTGATAAACTATGGTACTAGTCCATGGTATTGTAACAAAATTTATTTACATATTAAGAATCTCTATGATAAAGTGAGAGTGAATCTCCACAATTAAAAATATTGTTATATGTTTTTAAATATATATATATAGATGTTTCATTTATATATTATTTCTTTTTATCAATAATAATAATAATTTTTAATTTAGTTATTTTTTATAATTTTAACAATTTGAAATATCTAATAAAATAAGTGTTTTTATGTTTATTATAAATTGATATATATCAAACTATTTAATTTTATGTAATAATAATCAAATTCTAATTCTAAAATCCTATTCCAAAATAAAGATACCCATAAGCATTTAATAATAACATTTACATTTTGAAAGGTTCGTTAACAATAATAGCATCTTCTGAAACAAGTCCTTCACGTTATCCCCATTATCAGCGAGAACAAATATTGCAACCAACTACGCCACAATAAGTGAGAGATCATAGGGAGACTTACCTAAAGACTGCAATGGCCAACATCTCCGCGACAGTGGCAGACTATGGAAAACTCTTGGATGAAGGTTTATAAATTTGGACTTCGATGCAAGAAGATCCAAATGTACATAAACTATAGGAAGAAATGCATCAAAAGTAGCAGTAGTTAGAAGAGATTTGGACATGTATGAAGACCTTAGCAATCTCGCAGAAGCTTGCGAAGATCAATGAGTCGAAGACCCTCCAAAATAAAATTGAGGAGCAGAAGAAGGAAGAACATGTCTTAACAAAAACAACTCAGCGTTGGCAGGATGAGGCCCTTCAACTATCGCGGGTAGTAGATGAGAAGCTTCAACAACTTTGACAAAGGGAGATAGCGTTGGTATATAAGGCTACACAACATGTGACAGAGGTGCTGCTGGGGGAAGTGCATGGCGAAAAAAAGCAGGTAACAAAGACTCTACAACAGTTCAACCAGGCCTACAACAAAATCGCAACAAAAATCATAGGCAAAGCAGCTGAGTGACTTGGGATGAATCACATGTGAGTGTTGGGGGTAAAATACATGGAAAGTTTCATTTATGAGGACAAATTGGAAAGATCTAAGGATAGATATGTAATTAATGAACACAATACGAACGCAATCTGGAAAAAATACAATCTAATGATGGGGTTCAAATTTTTTACTTGTTATAAAAAGCCCCCTCTCTTCCAAATCAAACACTTTGCTGAATTGAGAATTTGAGTTTAGAAAGTGCAAATAAATGACAGAAGTTTTAGCTTGTGTATGTCGTCTTATCGTTCTTGGGAAGAAATTGTGCATGATTTTCGCGATAAAGTCTTATTTGGAATCATGGAAGCCGCTGGTATGCCCGCAGCATCAGCTAAGATGCCCGCAGTAGCATCAACACAAAAACAACGAAGATCTCTGAGGAAGAAACCAACCAAGGAAAAAAGAATGAAAAAGAAACCTGTCAAGCCTCAACGCAACTTGAGCAAGCCAAAGACAATGAAGAAGAAGTAGAGGAGGTTCAGATGGAAATAAGTGGCGAAGCATTTCCATTGCCTCTACCACAATACATTCCACCAAGGAAACTGAATGCTAAACCAATCAAAGAATCGAAGGATGCGAAGTATGGTGCCTTTACACCCATATTCCGGAAGCAGTACCATTTTCAGGAGAAGTTCGCAGATTACTATTTTAATGATATGAAGAAGTACCCTTAGTTCACACTAGACCGATATTTGAAATAGGTGCACTACTCAGACAGCGGAGTGACAAGGCTAGAACCACAGTAGGGGGCAAATGGGTTGGTGCAGTTGTGATTACTGAATATGTTAAATATGCTTCACTTCGGCAAAAGTCCGGTGAGCACGGCGTGTGTGCGACGCTTGCTCATGCTGGTGCACAATGGAGGATCATGGATGGGAAATAAGATCCCTATAGACCCAATGTTGATTTGGAGGATCACGAGACTACCATACCAAGGGCGGAACCCCACAGAAGAATTTGTCGAAAAGGATTAGGATCGCGCCATAGTAGACAGTATGAAGAAGAAGTTTGGGCTATAAAAAGGAAAGAGGGGATATGACATCAATTCAATCAGTGACCAAGCAAATCACTTCGTATCGCATATATTGGCTGGGAAGATCATGAGAAAGTGTCAGACGAATGAATTTCCTATATCAGTGGTTTCATTAGCCGTGCAGTGTGCCAACAAGGTTCAGTACAACTGGGCTGAATACCTGTGCAAGGAATTTATGGATGATTTCAATGAAGTTCAAGAGAAAGGTACCACATTCCATTATGCATGGTTAATTTTTATTATTGCAATGTTAGCACAGAGAAATATGGAGGATTCATAGTTCTCCCGATAGCATTAGATGTCTATGAAGTTGTACGGTATGCTCCACTATGGTTTACCACTCAACCATTATGATCAATGGAGAATAGGGTGTTCTTCGTATTGTATCATATGGATTTGCATATGCTAGTGAACCAGCACCCTCGCTTATCACTGAGCCCATACGAGCAGTATAGTGTTGTTGCAAAGTTCAAGGATGATTTTCATAAAGTCTATATACAAGCTCGCAGAGACACAAAGAAGAAATAACATCCCCTACCATATTTGGTAATATAAGATGACCTCTTAGCACTGGTACAATAATGGCCAACATAACAGATGACTGTGCCGAAGGCAGAGGCAGAGCTAGAAGACAGTGCGAAAAAGGAGGATACAATGCAACATGTCGAAGCGAGTGGAAAATACAAGGACAAGGATCAGGATGAGAATGAATCAGAGGAAGACGAGCAACATGATGAGGTTCACCAGGATCCTCCTGAGGGAGATAAGCAGAATAAGGAGGCTGAAAAGGCAGAAACAGAACAAGTTGTCGTAGAAAAGAGAAAATCATAGGGCGAAGTTGCCATAAAGATTAAGAAAAAGAATAAGGTAGATAAGACAAAGGATATCACACCAATGGTCCTTACTGATGGGGAACTGGAGCACATCGAAGATAGGATTCACAAGGCGACAATTGAATCCTGGAACAAAGTAGAAGGTCGCTACGATGCACTTCTAACCAGTGTCATAGAGTGGATCACATAATTGAAGACACTGAAGCAGACGGTCAGACAACCAACGAAGATAGAGGAAAGGGTTGGAGTAGAAAGGTAGATAGAGCCTACGCTTGCGCCAAGTTTAGCACAGATACCTGTAGGAGCCCTACATTTTGACTATGCCGAACTACAACAACAGGCTAAGGAATGGAAGTATGTCAATATGAACATCATAGCAATGCCGTTGCAAAAATTACACAAGTTGCACTTGGAAATTATAGAAGATTTGAGGTTGTGAGAACAACACACCTTGCAACTAAACGTTCAAGTAGAAAAAGAGAGAGTTGCACTTTGGCATAAGCTTGAGCAAGTGATCTAAGAAAGGGATCAAGGAGCACAGTAGCACCATAATATCAAGGGGGGGTGGAAGCAACGTGCAGAGAAATTACGAACCTTGATGTCTAAGAGGAAGAGTCAGTAGAAGACAAGGTCACAAAGCTTAGCGTGGCAATGAAGGGGTACATGGAGAAAATTTCTACAGTACAATTCAAGTATGAAATGCAAATCAGTGAGATGAAAATAAAGTTGTAGCCAACTATGCCACAGGAAGTGAGAGACCATACGGAGACTGACCTAAAGACTACAATGACCAGCATCTCCGCAACAATGGCAGACTATGGAAAACTCTTAGATGAAAGTCTACAAATTTGGATTTTGCTGCAGGAAGATCCAAATGTATAAAAACTGCAAGAAAAAATGCAACAGAAGTAGCAATAGTTAGAATGGATTTGGGCATTTGCGAAGACCTTATCAATCTCGCAGAAGCTCATGAAGATCAATGAGTCAAATACCCTCCAAAAGAAAATTGAGGAGCTGAAGAAGGAAGAACAAGTCTCAACAGAGACGACTCAGCCTTGGCAGGATGAGGCCCTCTAACTATTGCACAAAGTATATGAGAAGCTTCAACAACTTTGACAGAGGGAGATAGCGTTGGTACAAAAGGCTACAAAAGATGTGGCAGAGGCACTGCTGGAGGAAGTGTGTAGTGAGGAAAAACAGGTAACAGAGACTCTGCAGTAGTTCAACCAGGCCTACAACAACATCGTAACAAAAATTAAAGGCAAAGCAGCTGAGTGACTCGGGATGAGTCACATGTGAGTGTTGGGGGCCTGTTGGGTGCTGCCCAACTTGGCCTAGATTTGGTGAAAACTCCACTTTTTACGGAGCGGAGTATGAAGTAAAGAATGCAACGGAATGCGAAGTGGACCATGTAGTGGAGCAGCGGAGTGCCAAGTGGACCGCACAGTAGATATACCGCGCGGTGTGGGGGCTTTGAGGCAGGTCGAAGCCCCTCATTTTTGTAGAAAGCAAGTAATATTGTAAAAGATGAATCGTTTTCGGACCATAGTAGCTTGTATTAGGGGAGTCCATCGATCTGTTTTCATTACGGTCCTGGAGCACTCGATGAACCTTTGAGAGTCATGTCTCTCATGATCTCCTTCGATCTTTGCCATGGTGTTTAGGCTATTGTTTGTTAAGTTCACTAAGGATGTAAAAAACCTAGGTGTCCTATAAGTTGGTTGGCTTACATAAATTGCTAATAAATTTAGAAACTATTTTTACTCAGTATTATATAGTATTTAGATGAATATAATTAATTATAGAATTGTGCCCAATGAATGAATGAATTTTTTAAAGACATCTATAAGACTTCTCGATCTAAGGGACTATTGCATAGCAATTTAATCCCTATTCAAATTATTTTCCATGATGTCTCTCTTGTTATGAATTTTGAATAAGAAATTGGCCCTTTTTTTAAAGTTTTGCATCCTTAAAAAGTTAGCTAAGACTTTTCATCTTTAGTTTGTTATCAAAATCACTATCAATATCTTCATACTCTACACATTATTTGATAAAATCTCATTTTGTTTCTACTACCTCTCTGTTGCAAAAATGCAAGTCCTTTTTTCCCAATCTTCTTTAGGGACCATCCATTTACCAATTTCACATCTTAGATGATGGGAGTTAGTCCTCACTTGTGAAATTAAAATTTTAACTTTTCCCTTGGTTGAAGATCTCAAATACTCTTTGACATAATGTGCTTTTTTTTTGCCTACTTGTTTTGTCCACATAATTTTTCAAACACCCATTTTTAATCTCTTGCACGAGGACAATCATGCATATTTATGTCCCATTTTCCCAACCACTTTCTATTTTGTTTCATCAATGTCTTTTTCTAACCATTTAGCTCTTGTTCAACAACAATTTTAAGCCATCCATACTTATCCATATATTTTTAAATAACTTAACAAATGAATGAACCTAACTGAAAGGGTGAAGACTTGGGTTTTCCATGTCCTTGTGGCATGCTCTTTAGTGTTACCATCAAGCCTATAATTTCAAAATTATCTTTCCTATCAAATGGAAATTTGATGACGATTATTTGTTTTTCATGACTATCATTTTACGTTTTATGTAGATTCGTGAGCATCCATTTTTTTGTGTGTTGTTATAGGAGTTTTTTTTATAACAATTGAGAGGAAGGTATGAATGTGGTTATCATTAAAGAAAGCACAATAGTTCACTAATCTAGCACTATAACACCAAAAAGTTGTTTATAGAATGTATGTTAATTGTGTCTAACTAGAATTCCACTACACGAATCTTTTTATGTATTCTTTTTTATATTTATAAGAATATCATTTCCATCCAATCAAGTAACGAGTGGTGACAAGAAATAAGTGCTCCGACTAAACATATTTTCTAACTTAATCTCTATTTAAACACATTAAAATTTACGACAGGTAACTTAACTAGCACAACTACATTAGTAAATGTGATTGATATATGAGGTTAGACATATATCAATCATAAAATATTATTATCTTTATATTATAAGTATGATAATAATTCTAACAATTTTAATGACAATTTAATAATAAGTATTATTATTATAATATACATAATTATTACTAATTATTGTTATTAATTATTATATAAAACCCAACTCATTTATAAACCCCAGGAAATTATATTAAACACAAAGGATTAATATTTTAAACTCAAGAGATTAATATTAAAAATCCAAGAGATTAATATTGAGAACCCAAGACATTATATTATAGACCTTTGTGAGATTAATATTATGAACATAAGCGATTATTAATATTATAAACACAAGGGATTAATAAACCCAAAGAATTTATATTATAAACCTAATGGATTATAAACCCAAGGGATTTATATTAAGCCCTAGGATTAGTATTATAAACCCTACCAATAATATTATACCTTAGGAATATGAACCCTTAAATAAATAAACCCAAATGATTGATATTATAAACCCTAAGAAATAATAAACCCAAGGGATTAATACTAACAACGCAGGGGAATAATATTAAACCCAAGAGAGTAATATAAAACCTAAGTGATTAATATTATAAACCAAGGCATACAAACCCTAAGATATATATATATATATTTCCCTAAATAAACATGGTTGGTCATGGTTCATTTTCATATTGAGAAAATCTTTGTCACAATGCGATGTTAGACCATGGTTGATCATGATTGATTTTCATATTGGGACAATCTTTGTCATAATGTGACCTTGGACCATGGTTGATGACAATTGACAATGGCTTACCATTGTTAACCATGGTTGACGATGGTGGAGAATGGTTGACAAAGATTAATATTATAAACCCAAAGGAATAATATTATACCCTATGAATAAGAAACATTAGATTAATAAACCAAAGGGATTGATAATATAAACCTAAGGGAATAATAAACCATTGGGTTAAAATACTAAAACTCCAAGGGATTTTAAACCCAAGGGAATAATATTAAACCCAAGGGATTAATATTATAAACCCTAAAATAAACATGGTTGATGATGGTTTACCATAGTTGACCATGGTTTACCATGGTTGATCTGCATATTGAGACAATATTTGTCACAATGTAACATTGGACTATGGTTGACCATGATTATAAACCCAAGAGATATTAAATCCTAACATTAATATTATAAACCCTATGAATAATATTATACCCTAAGAATATGAACCCTTAGATTAATAAACCCAACGGATTGATATTATAAAACCAAGTGAATAATAAACACAAGGGGTTAATATTAAAACCCCAGGGGATTATAAACCCAAGGGAATAATCTTAAAACCCCAAGGGATTATAAACCCAAGGGAATAATATTAAACCCAAGGGATTAATATTATAATCCTAAGGTATATAAACCCTAAAATAAACATGGTTAACTATGGTTGATTTTCATATTGAGACTATATTTGTCATAATGTGACGATAGATCATGACCATGGTTGATTTTCATATTGAGGCAATCTTTGTCAGAATGTGACATTGGACTATGGTTAACAATGATTGACAATGCTTGACCATGGTTAATTTTCATATTGAGACAATCTTCGTCACAATGCGACATTAGGTCATCGTTGACCATGATTGATTTTCATATAAAGACAATCTTTGTCACAATGCAACGTCATACCATGATTGATTTTCATATTGAGAAAATATTTGTCACAATGTGACGTTGGACTATGGTTGACCATGATTATAAACCCAAGGGACTTATACTAAACCCAATGATTAATATTATAAACCCTATGAATAATATTATACCCTAGGAATATGAACCCTTAGATTAATAAACCTAAGGGATTGAAGCTATAAACCCAAGGGACAAATACTAAAAACCCAAGGGATTAATATTATAAACCAAAGGTATATAAAACCTAAGATAAATATTATAAATCATAAAATAAACATGGTTGACCATGGTTTACCATTGTTGACTTTCATATTGAGACAATTTTTATCACAATGTGACGTTGGACCATAGTTGACCATGGTTGACCATCATTATAAACCCAAGGATTATTATTGTAAACCCTATGAATAATATTATATACTAGGAATATGATCCCTTAGATTAATAAACCCAAGGGATTGATGTTATAAACTTAATGGAATAATAAATCCAAGGGATTAATACTAAAACCCCAAGGGAATAATACCAAACCCAAGGTATATACACCCTAAGATAAATATTATAAACCCTAAAATAAACACGATTAACCATGGTTGATTTTCATATTCAGACAATCTTTGTAAACCCTATGAATAATATTACACCCTAGGAATATGAACCCTTAGATTAATAAAACCAAGGGATTGATATTATAAACCCAATGGATTAATACTAAAAACCCAAAGGATTATAAACCCAAGGGATTAATATTATAAACCCTAAGATAAATATTATAGACCATAAAATAAAAATGGTTTACCATTATTTATTTTCATATTGAGATAATATTTGTCACAATGTGATGTTAGACCATGGTTGACTATCATTATGAAACCAAGGGATTTATATTAAACCCAAGGATCATTATTATAAACCTATGAATAATATTGTGCCCTAAGAATATAAACCCTTAGATTAATAAAACCAAGGGATTGATATTATGAACCTAAGTGAATAATAAACCAAAGGGGTTAATACTAAAGCCTCAAGGGATTATAAACCCAAGGGAATAATATTAAACCTAAGGTATTAATATTATAAACCCAAGGTATATACACCCTAAAATAAATATTATAAACCCTAAAATAAACATGGTTGACCATGGTTTATTTTCATATTGAGACAATCTTTGTCACAATGTGACATTGGACAATGCTTGACTATGGTCGAGTAAGGTTGAATTTGATAGTGAAACAATATTTGTCACAATGTGACATTGGACCATGGTCGGCCATGATTAACCATGGTTGACGATGGTTGGCAATAGTTTAGTATTTTTTACCATGGTTGATGATATGACAATGATTGACCATGGCTTATTTTCATATTGAGGAAATGTTTATCACAACATGATGTTGACTATGGTTGACCATGGTTGACAATGATTATAAACCCAATAGATTTATATTAAAACCAAGGATTAATATTATAAACCCTATGAATAATATTATACCCTAGGAATATGAACCCTGAAATTAATAAAGCCAGGGAATTGATATTATAAACCTATTGTAGCGGCTACAACCACCCTCCAAAATGTTGGCTTGCACCAATTTCGGAGCCTCCCTTGAAGAGTTTCGCTTGATGACTACACCGACTCTGGTTCACTCCATGAACTCGTGTGAGTTATTACATCCACCTTGCTTGTCTATTGTACTCAAGTCTCTACATGTTGATGTCTAAGTCATGCTTGCAACTGTGTTCTGGTTATGCCCAAAGCCTTTTCTTCATATGTGTTTGTTGTGTTCGTAATGAAAGCATGTGTTGCACTCACACACAAAGTCACATTCATTTTCACGCAAGTGTCGTCCCGATCATGAACGATCAATCACGAGTGTTGTGCGTGTCGCTTGCACCTTCGGTCGGTTGTGTTGAACATATGTGTCTGGATGGTTTGGTCATTTCGTCGTCAAGTCATGCGAGTGTGTGTTCATATGATCACCTATGCATCTTTCTAATATTCACACACAATAATTTTTTCTCAAGTTCTAATGACCATACTTCTTTTTGACAGTCGGACCATCACTCTGCTTTCGACTTGATTGACTGTCAACCAGAAAAACACAGAAGCACCAAGCTAGTTCATTCAAGTAGTGCTGCCTGCAAGCAACTCAAGCAGCACTCATGCTTGCCACTCGGACAGTCAACTAACTGTTCATCTCAGAAATTGTACAGTGCTCATGAGTAGGCCTCCCGCTTCCCATCAGTCATCTTAGCTCAAAAATTGCGCAGAGATGATCAGCAGGCCGGCCTTCCGGCCTTAGTGTCGTTTTCCCAGCCAACAACTCCCAGCAGCCAACTGGTAGTTCCCTCTTGGAATTGTGCAAGACTGGCTGCCAGTGACCCCAACAGCCAACCCAAAGTTCTCTCTGGGAATTGCGGAAGTCTAGCTGCTAGTGACCCCATCAGCCAACTGGCAGTTCCCTCTAGGAATTGCGCAAGTCTGGCTACCAATGACCCCAGCAGCCAACTGGCAGTTCCCTTTAGGAATTTCGCATTTCTGGCTGCCAGTCTCCTAGGCAGTTCCCCAGAAAAACTGTGCAATCCCTGCCTGTTGACCCTTCATGCAGCCTGGCCCGTTCCTTTAGAAAATTGCGCAAATCTAGCTATCCATCTCATGTTGACTGTTCGTTCCGGAAAATGTGCAGAGCATGCCTGCCTTGCCCTCTTGCAGCCCAGACTGTCCCTCCCAAAATTTGCACAATTTTTCCTCCCAGCCGAGCTAGACCTTGTAGGCAGTCAATTTCGACTCAGATTGGTTGTCTCCATCCCTCAGTGACTCTTGCACAGTTTTCATCAACAGTTGCTCGAAGCCCTCATCCCACATCACAACCCTGCTACCTCTTCCAATCACCTGCATTCGAATGATCATGTGTCATGGTAGACTAGGAGGTTTTGGATTTGATGTTGTCTCGTCATGAGTGACTACTACATGTACACAACCAAACATGTCAAGACGACGAACGAGATGAACAAAGGGAGCACATGCAGATGGACAAGTTCACCAACAGATGAACGAATGAAGCATGCGAAGGAGACGAATGTGATGAACATGCACCTTTGCGAACAAGTGAGTCGATCAAGCCTTCCAACATGAAAACAAGGAAAAACATGCTAGAGCTTCATCAAGCAAACCAAGGACCATCAAAGACTCCATGCACTTCGCCATGCAGAGTTGAAGCTATGATACATCATGAAGACATCCATCACTCAACAACATTGTAGCTCGACATGCATTCTTGCAGCAGCATGCATGTACCAGCATTGTCATGTCAATTCATGTTGAGTCAAGTCATGAGTCATGTTGCCCACATCTCTACTATGGGTTTGTTCTCAATCAATGTGAACATCGAAGTCCAAGAGACCCACTTGTTGAACAAAGAGTCATGTAAGTCGGAAAGTCATGGAAGTCGAATGGTCATGAGGGTAGTCGAACAACCACAAGGGTCAGTTTCACCCTTGGCTATAAATACCCCCCTCATTTGTACATGAAAGGACTTTTCACCTCAGCTCCTCCCACATAGCGAAGAGATTCTGTAATATTTTCGTTGAGGAGTAAGTAGTGGCTCCAACACCTCGCTAATGGGGCTAGTGATGTATGGTGTAACAATGTCTCTTGGAACTTTTGCTTAATTCAGAAGCATGTCAACAGGCCAACACATTTTCACACATGTATTGTATTTGTTGTAAGACTGATCTTTAACACTTGTAATGCATATTTCTTTAACCATGTGTTCTACATATGAACTGATTCATTTGTTGTAAGGCATAATCTATTAATGGAAATTTGTTGTATATGTTGTTAATGATGTCCCGTCTGCATCGACTACTCTGTCAGACATCAGACAGACCTTTCACATGAACCTTGTTGTAACAACTGTTGCACTTGCGTCGGACTAATCCATGAGTGTTGTACGCGTTATCTTACCTTGTATGTTGTGATTTCCGCATCCGAGTGGACTGCTCTGCCGGAAGCTGTGTATGTCCTTTGTGTTGTGTGTTCCTAACCGAGTTGGGATTGATCCCTTTCAACCTGGGACTCACCTTCACCTTATTTCCCTCAAAGTGAAAGAACCGTAGACACAAGTACACTTACACTCACTAGGCACGTGAACCTCAATTCTCAAAGAAAAAGCGAGCCACTCTCCTGTGTTGACAAGCAAGAGTAGAGGCAAATACTTAAGATAATGACAACTAGGCCATCATAATGGATGGGACTCCCACACTAAACGGTGTGAGGTATAGTTGTGACTTCATACTGGGGTGATGCCCTGAATGTTGGCGGGTCCAGCGCCATCAACATTTCTGGTGCTAGAAGGAGGGAAGCTAATTGTACATGGCTGAAATTCCCCTCACACTCACTCATCAACCATCTAGTCAAGGCAATAACTCGCACTCCCTCTCTCACAACTCAGCAGTTGGTTACTCCTCACCTCCCAGAATCGAATACGAGATTTCATATTAACAACTTCGCTCTGTCCATCCCATCACTCACCAGTTCACGAAAGCAGTGGGACTGATCCCAGGTGTACAGTGTCTTCCACACGCATTGAAGAAGCCAAAAGGCACACCCACAGGGGTTGTTGTATCATTGGTGGAAGAAGCAATCCTTGCTACTCTTGAAGGTTTGGAAGAAGCTATTGAAGATGAAGAGGAACCTCCAATCTTCTTTGAAGATGAACAAGGCACTCTTGTGGTCTTGGGCTCAAACTTCGGTATAGGAGGTGGAGGGGAAGGCAGTGGAGGAAGTGGAGGCGGAGGCAAACTGACAGACTCAGATACAGAACCTTTAGATTCTGAAGGAGAGGAAGAAGACGAAGAGGATGAAGAGGAAAAAGAGATGGCTGGCCCAAATCTTGAATAGATGACTCAAGGACCATTGGCTTTCCCATATGTTCTGCACAAGATGCCAAAGTGAATGGAGAGAATGAACATCAAGTTTAACCCTGACAGTGCATTGAAGGCAGAAGACCACTTAGACAACCTCTACATAGACCTGCAGACCCTTGAGGTATGTTATGATTACATAGCATGTAGATTGTTTCCATGAACATTGGACGGCTGGACAGCTGCTTGGTATCATAGCCTTCCAACCAACTCCATACAGAACTGGGGTTCTTCCAAACATATGTTCCTTGAAAAGTTTCCTGATGACAAGACTCCAACCATGCTACTCAAAGAATTGGGAAACTTCAAGATGGAGGGAAAAGAGAAAGTGAAAGATTTCAATCGGAGGTTTACGCGTATCTTGAAAAAGTTTACAGTAGACACCAAACCTCATGACTCCATCACTATCGACTATTACACATCTGCAAACCACCATTGGGCAATTCGTCAAGCGAACTACGAAGCTACACTGTTAGAAATCCATGAAGAGGCTATTGCTGTTGAGAAAGACTTGTGCGCCATTGGAGTCATCAAGGATGACGAATCAACAAAAGACTCTAAGGATGCGAGTAGTAAGTCCCAAGCAACAGTAAGCAAAAGTAGAGACAAGGAAGCAACTAACGTTGAGACCCTCACTCACCTTGTGAAGAACTTGACCATCAAAATGTCCGAACTCAAGCAACGGAAGACAGACACATTCACGAACAATCATCCGCCCAAACAAAGGCAAGAAAGTAGTTCATCAACAATCTCATCAAACAACAGCCAGTCCGGTTCCAAATTTGTGTAGAAGCCTATGTTCCAACTCGGCCAATGCGCTGATCCTAAGTATTGTTCCTTCCATGAAGAATTTCACCCCAAGAACTCTTGTTCAGATTGGAAGTGAGTTGTTACCTCTGTTTGTACTGATACACTTTATGCAGATGGCGACATACAGGAGTAGCCAGAAGACACTGATGATAACGAAGAGGTTGCACCTAATGAAGCACCAAGTTCTGGGCATGTGGTGAACGCATATCAGTGGTCACAAGTAGTCTCGAAGATGAACACTGAGAAGTAGCCACAAAAGAAAAATGATCATTACAATATTAGGAGTAAAGGGGATCCCTCGACACTTGAGGAGATGCAAGAGAAAGTGAGACAGCTAATAAAGAAGGCCAATCCACTAGCTACCTCAAAGCAACAAACAAAAAGCAAGTATGGGAAGGTAGCGGCGGATAAGAACACATCCGTGAGCAGCAAGTTGCAGAACAATCCACCAGATAGCACAAGCATTCGTTCCACCCCGGACACCTCCGTGAGTCTACCACCTCTAGATTACAACATAGTCGATGACATGAAGAAAACTCGAGTGAAGATAAGTTTGTTCGAGTTAGCCAAAGTCCAGAGCCGGTGAGATATCCTGTTGCGCGCATTGGGACAAACAGAAACATACAGCGTGACCTCTACTAGCAAGGGAGAATGCACACCTCCTAGATCACTATCCAATGTGCTCAATACACTCTCGATGGAAGAATCAAGCTCAAGTTTCCCCCCATTCCTGCTTTCATTTGAAGTTTTCAACAACAATATCCATAATTGTTTGGTTGATTCTAGCACGCCAGCCAATGTCATGCCACTCTCCATTGCTAAGAAGATCAATGCATGATGGAGCGAAACATCTGCGAGAATCATCCAACTTGATAGAACATCATTACCATCCATTGGTGAACTACGAGACATAATCATCCAACTATCTCATGACATTCGAGTCCACCAATGCATCAACATAGTTGTTATGGACATACCGGAAGCATATGGTTCGCTGCTCAGCAGAGACTGGTCCAGCAAGCTAGATGGATACTTTGCTACAGACTGGTCTCACCTATGGCTTCCATAAAAGGGCAGATGCAACCAAAATCCGGGTGTTATCCGAGAGGTATATGAAACACAATGTCACTCCCCTTGACAGCGAGAATGAACCATTGGCCTTCGTAGAACTCGTGTTTGGAAACTGCCTCCTGTAAAAGACATTGGAGTGTTATCTTGCATGACCTACTTCAACATCGTTAGACAAGTAGTTGGGACTCCTTCCTCGCCCAACTGATGATAATGAAACTTGTACACTTTGTTTTTCTGTTAGTAGCAGTATTAGCAACAACGGTAGTAACAACAGTACCAGCACACTAAATAGTCCATGTATAGACAAGTTGTGGACCATGAGTCTTGATAAATCAGGAATACATGATGACTTAAGGACTGATTGCATCTTAGTCATCCAAAAGAATGAAAAATGCATGATTTCAAGTTGTTTGAAGTTCGGAGTCACAAACAATGATGCTGAAGCACTAATGCTGAATAGACGGAGGACCAACACTATGAACGAATAGAGAAACTTGGGAATCCACCATGATTCGAAGATGGCTAATATCAATACAAGTTTCACACTACAACAACAACCAATCGTTGACCGCTTGATCGAGCAATACCAAGATGGGCTTACACAAGTAGATGATGACCTGAATACCTACAAAATGTGAACAATCCAACATGAGATTCCATGTAAAGGAGAAGACAAGCCATTACAACAAAGAACAGGTAACACATATATATTGTTTGCACTCCTTTCACCGAATAGATTGACTAATATTTAAGTGGTTGGATTACTTGTAAAGTTTTTCATCATACTTGGTGTTTTGATGTAAATCTCGCACATAAGGAATCTGGGAAGATCCGCTTATGCATTGATTTCAGAAACTTAAACCCTTTCCGGAATAAAAACAACTACCTCGTGCCATCATTTGAGCCCATGTTGCACACAGTTCCCAATATAGTGGTGTTGTATTCACTTGAAGGTCTTCTGGAATACCACCAGACTTTAGTATCAGAGCCCGGTGGACCAGCACTGGTCCACAAGAAACTTGGCTCACTCACGTATCATGTGTAATCACTTGACGGGAGGACTGATAATCTTCCTGTCAAACGGCCATGTCCTCAAACATTAGTTCAGTAGGTCGGGCCACGCCCGTGCCTTGTACATAGTCTGCTTGCTGCTTGTTGTTTCGTTTGGTTTGTTTTTCTTATTATCTTATCTTTTGCTTTTTTTATTCTACTTACTATTTTTTGTTCACGTGCATTTTTTTTGTTTGATATATTACTATTTTTGTTCTCAAAAATAAGTGTTGTCAACTACTACGTTCTGGCTTTTGAATAGATTATGTGGCTGAAATTGGAAGATACTTATGACACTGCAGCACTTGGCCAGTCTCGTGTCTATTTTATCTGTGCTTGGTTACAACCTTCGGCCTATGAAGTCTTGACAGAAAATACGAACTGTCTGTAAGCGAAGCTTTCATCTAATCATGAACCTGTGTCCACACTGGGAAGCCCCATGCCTGTACTCAACCTTATGCTGTGTGTGTTGAAGCTAATCCAACTAGTAGAAACAAAGAAGGGGGAAAATATAAACAAGAAAACCTATGTCAGAGGTCTTACATGCTTCTCTGAAGGAACAACCTCTTTTGCTCTCAATAAGACTTGATCCCTCTTCAACCCCAAAAATAAAGAAGTGCCTATGCACAGTTCTCTTAAAAAAAAGAAACACACAAAGATGAAAGAAGAGAAAGGCTTCCTGCATAGAGAGGTGAAGCATGCAACTCCATCGGGGTATTAACTAGTCTCGCTGGTAGTAGAGAAATGTGTGTGTTCTTGCGTGACTCCGTCGGGGTACTGTCCAGGCTTGCTGGCAGTGGAGAAACACCAGAGATGAAATCTTACACTTTGAAAATCTTCAACTCGTGAGCTAAACTACCCTTCCCAGATTCGAAACACTGAGATCTAAGTTGAAATTTTTGTGTTTGACTGGATTGGCAAAGGGTGAACCATATATGTCCATGGGGTAAGTGGGGAAACTAAAGTAACCTGCAGAACAATTCAATACTTCCCGAGGGACCAAGGGCATGTGCTAGCAATGAACCGAAACAGAGAAGCTGGAGTTCTACCAGCGTGTCGCCAAGTGTTGTAGCGGCTACAACCACCCTCCAAAATTTTGGCCTACACCAATTTCAGAGCTTCCCTTTAAGAGTTTCACTTGATGACTACACCCACTCGAGTTCACTCCATGAGCTTGTGTGAGTCCTTACATTTGCCTTGCTTGTCTATTGCACTCAAGTCTCTACATGTTGATATCTAAGTCATGCTTGTGATCATGTTATGGTTATGCCCAAAGCCTTTGCTTCATATGTGTTTGTTGTGTTCGCCATGAAAGCATTTGTCGCACTCACACAGGAAGTCACATTCACAACCACGCAAGCATCATCTTGATCATAAACGATCAATCACGAGTGTCACGCTTGTTGCTTGCACCATCAGTCAATCATGTTGAACATGTGTTTATGGATGGTTCTATTGTTTCGTCGTCAAGCCATGCCAATGTGTGTTTGTATGATCACCTATGCATCTTTCTATTGTTCACACACTTGGTCATTTTTGCTCAAGTTCTGACGACCAAACTTCTCACTGATAGCTGGACCATCACTCTGCTTTCGACTTGATTGATTGTCAACCAAAACAATGCAGAAGCACCAAGCTATTTCCTTCAAGCAGTGTTGCCCGTAAGCAACTTAAGCAGCACTCATGCTAACCACCTGGAAAGTCGACTAGCTGTTCATCTCAGAAATTGCGCAGTGATCATGAGTAGGACTCCCATTGCCCATCAGCCAGCTTAGCTCAGAAATTGTGCAGATATGATCAACAGGCTGGCCTTTTGGCCTTAATGCAATTTTCCCAACCAATAGCTCCCAAAATCCAACTAGCAGTTCCCTATGGAAATGCGCAAATCTGGTTGTTAGTGACCCCATCAGCCAACTGGCAGTTCCCTCTAGGAATTGCACAATTCTAGTTGCCAGTGACCCCAATAGCCAACTGGAAGTTCCCTCTAGGAATTGGGCTAGTCTAGTTGCTAATGACCCCAGCAACCAATTGGCAGTTCCCTTTGGCAATTGCGCAGTTCTAGCTTCTAGTCTCCTGAGCAGTTCCCTAGAAAAACTACGTAATCCTTGCCTGCTGACCCTTCATGCAGTCCGACCCGTTCATATGGAAAATTGCGCAAATCTGGCTTTCCAACCATGTTGACTGTTCGTTCCGAAAAATGTGTAGAGCATGCCTGCCTTTCCCTCCTGCAGCCCATACTGTCCCTCCCAAAATTTGCGCAATTTTGCCTCCTAGCCGAGCCAAACCTTGCAGGTAGTCACTATCGACTTAGATTGTCTGTCTCCATCCCTTAGTGACTCTTGCACAGTTTTCATGAGCAGATTCCTGAAGCCATCATCCCGCATCA
This sequence comes from Pinus taeda, assembly GCA_000404065.3. Lineage (NCBI taxonomy): Eukaryota > Viridiplantae > Streptophyta > Pinopsida > Pinales > Pinaceae > Pinus > Pinus taeda. The sequence continues at coordinate 168,865 of APFE031069634.1, forward strand.
CAACCTTACTACCTCTCCCATTCACCTACATTCAAATGATCATGTGTCATGGTAAACTAGGAGGTTTTGGATTTGATGTCGTCTCGTCATGAGTGACTGCGAGTATACGTACACGAACAAACATGTCAAGACGATGAACGTGATGAACGAAGGGAGCACATGCAAATGGACATGTTCACCAACAAATGAACGAACGAAGCATGCGAAGCGGACGAATGCAACGAACATGCACCTTCGCGAACAAGTGAGATTGTCAAGCCTTCCAGCATGAAAGCAAGGAACAACATGCTAGAGCTTCATCACGCAAACCAAGGACCATCAAAGACTCTACACACTTCGCCATGCAGAGGTGAGGCTATGATACACCATGAAGACATCCATCACTTAGCAACACTGCAGCTCGACATGCACTCCAACAACAGCACAAATGTATCAGCATTGTCATGTCAAGTCATGAGTCGTGTTGCCCACATCTCTACTATGGGTTTGTTGTCAATCAATGTGATGTAGCGTGGAAGTCCAAGAGACCCACTTGTTGAACATAGAGTCACGTAAGTTGGAAAGTCATGGAAGTCAAACGGTCATGAGGGTAGTCGAACAACCACAAGGGTCAGTTTCACCCTTGTCTATAAATACCCCCCTCATTTGTACATGAAAGGAATTTTCACTTCAGCTCCTCCCACATAGCCAAGAGAGTTTGTAGTCTTTTCTTTGAGGAGTAAGTAGTGGCTCCAACACCCCGCTGACGACGTTAGTGATGTATTGTGTAACAATGTGTTTTGGAACTTTCGCTTAATTTAGAAGCCTGTCAACAGGCCTACATGTTTTCACACATGTATTGTATTTGTTGTAAGACTGATCTTTAACACTTGTAATGCATGTTTCTTTAACCATGTGTTCTACATTTGAACTGATTCATTTGTTGTAATGTATAATCTATTAATGGAAATGTGTTGTATATGTTGTTAATGTTGTCTCGTCCATGTTGACTGCTGTGCCAAACATCAAATAGACCTTTCACATTAACCTTGCTATAACAACCATTGGACTCATCTCGAATTGATCTGTGAGTGTTGTACGTGTTATCTTACCTTGTATGTTATGACTGTCACATCTGAGTGGACTGCTCTGCCGGAAGTTGTGTATGTCCTTTGTGTTATGTGTTACTGGCCAAGTTAGCGCTGATCCCTTTCAACCTGGAACTCATCTTCACCTTTTTCCCCTCACAATGAAAAAACCATTGACACAAGTACACTTACACTCACCAAGCACGTGAACCTCACTTGTCGAAGACAAAGTGAACCAATCTCCTCTGCTAACAAGCAAGAGTTGAGGCAAATCCTTAAGATAATGGCAATCGGGCCATCATACCAGATGGGACTCTCACACAAAACGGTGTGAGGTCTAGTTGGGTCTTCATACTAGGGTGATCCCCTGAATGTTGGTGAGTCTAGCACCGTCAACAAAACCCAAGGGTTAAATGCTAAAATCCCAAGGGATTATAAACCCAAGAGAATAATATTAAACCTAAGGGAATCATATTATAAACCCTAAAAAACATGGTTTACCATGATTGATTTTCATATTGAGACAATATTTGTCACAATGCGACATTAGACCAGGGCTGACCATGGTTGATTTTCATATTAAGAATTTTTTTGTCATAATGTGACATTAGACCATGGTTGATCAGAGTTGAAATTTGTTAACCATAGTTGATTTTCATATAGAGACAATCTTTGTCACAATGCAACATTGGACCATGGTTGACCATGATTCATTTTCATATCGAGACAATCTTTGTCAAAATGTAGCGTCGGACCATGACTGATTTTCATATTGAGAAAATCTTTGTCACAATGTGACGTCAGACCATGGTTGACTATGATTATAAACCGAACGGATTTATATTGAACCCAAAGATTAATATTATAAACCCTATGAATAATATTATCCCTAGGAATACGAACCCTTAGATTAATAAACCCAAATGGTTGATATTATACACCCAAATGATTAATACTAAAAACCCAATGGAATAATATTACACCCAAGGGATTAATATTATAAACCAAAGATATATAAACCTTAAGCTACATATCATAAACCATAAAATAAACATCATTTACCATGATTTACCATTGTTAATTTTCATATTGAGATAATTTTTGTCACAATGTGATATTAGACATGATTGATTTTCATATTGAAATATTTTCTAACTAAACTTAATTTTTCTCCACCAAACTATTTCATACAAACTCAAATTAAACTTAGAAATTTCTAAATATCCGTATAAAAATAATTAGTTATTTTGAACATATTTTAATTCAGCACCTTGCTAACTTTCTTTCTACATGAGCATCGTTTTTCGAGTAAAGTGGTTACCTCGTAGTCACTTCTTGATTTGACAATGCATTAAGTGGAAAGAAATTTTGAAGGATATGAAGACGACGCTACGCCGATGGATAAACACATTGTTCTTGATATTTCTAGTTACATGTAAATTGTAGCAATTTTGTTGCAACTGAGCAAGTTAATCCAACTCATTCATTACCTTTGTTACATCAATGGGCAGGTTCCCCATTGGACTTGCCGACTAAACTGAACGTGGTTGGTAAGGACGTAATGTTAGATTAGATGGGTAAGCAAAAAGCAACACAATTTGCATGTACTTTTATATCCGCACAACCTAAGGTCCCATCATTCGAATAATGAAGACGACGAAGAGTTGCATTGCAATGAGGGGAAGGGCTGTCATACATGTCCAGACAATTTAGTTTCACGTGAATATGTTTTCGCCATTCAATTCATTTGATTTGATGTGTCAATTTGTTATAAATGCATTCTACATGGAAATCACTTTTCTTTCGTATCTTCCGATTCAATGATTTCAGTGTCATAATAATTTATCGGAAGCCAAATTTTTTGGTTTTTTTGTTTTAATAAAATCTAATCAGAAATTGTAATTTTCTTTCTTTTTTTTACATTAAAAATATATTTTAATTAATAAAGTAAATTACCAGAATTAAATTTAATTACAATTATTAAAAAAAATTAAAGAGTTAATTTTTTTTGTTAGGTAATGTGAGTTTTCAGATGATTGGTATGTTTAATTTGTAGTTTTAGTAGCTGCCACTTATTATGTCTGGGCCATACCAGCCCTTAGCAGGGCTGAATTGGAGTTTCAAACTAGTGATTTTTGAGCCCTTAGTATTGCCTGATTTTTTCTCACAAAGTTTCAAACTAGTGACCTTTAAACCATGAAATACCTTAACAAAACACCTTGTCACCATCTACTCTTAAATCCCTTGGATTTCAAGAAATTAATTTAATTTATACATTTAAAATTACATATAAATACTATTATCAAAACAAAATTATGATTAAAAAAACCAATAAATTAAGTGGCTAAAGTAAACCCAATTTATGATATGGTATGACATTCTCCAAATTGTGTTTGGAATTTAATAAATTCACTATAAATATATATATCATTTCTAGTTTTAATATATTTTATTATACATTGTGGATAAGAATTTCCCAATTTTTTGAAATTGTTTTTATGATTAACATATTGTGTAATTTTAAATCTATTTAAAATTAGATCTGAGACTTTTGTGATCTATATTATTGATAAATATCTTTAAAATTAATCACATAGCTCTTTAAACTAATAAATTATGTTGAAACCTCTATCCAGCCCAACATTCTTGCTTCAAATATCTCTGTTCATTGTCTATCCATGTCATCTTATCAATTTATCTGCCACCGTTGTCGTCTCTTTCTCTGCCACCAAACCACCTGTATCTACATATCTATATAGATAGAGTGTATTGTTTCGTACTTCCCTGCTACAGTGCCTTCAATCGGTGAAAACCTCGAACAAATGAAAACATATGAAATAATGTCCCTTGTTTTATACACAGGCCGTCCATGCTAGCTGCCTGCTATATTAGAATGTGACAATCTAACAATGACAAGTTTAAAGCGAATGAACTAGAGAAAAGCGTGGCCATTTAATGAACATTCGATAAATATGTGTGGTAACAGTCAAGAGCAAGCCAAGCCATGCCCTGCCACGAGGACAAAGTTAAATCCATCCCTTCAGCCCTTTAGTGGACAGAATTTGCTCAGTACTTCAATTATTCTCATCTGGATACGATATAATACTGCATAAACACTTCTCTGAATTTATTAGTAATATGTGTAAGCCAGACTTCTAGGAAACCCAGGTTATTTACAGGCCCAGTTGCTGCTATGAGGAACTCAAACAATACTCTAAACACTGGGTCAGAGATCGAAGCAGATCATGAGCACCATGACTCCCAAAGCTTCATCGACTGCTCCAGGGCCGTAATAAAAGCACAAGGATTCCGAAGGAAGGGTCAGACCTGGTATGAAATTTAAGGAATAATATTTCAAACCATAATAAGTTAAAGTTGTCTCTTTTTTCCTTCAATGCTTCTAAACCTTTACAGGAATACTGGGTAGCAACCACATCTACAAACGTGATGTCAAAAAATTGGTTTTTATTCTTTGGGGGACTTTGGATAGAATTAATTGTTTCTCAGAGTTAGAGAAGCTTTGAAAGGCTAGTTCATCTGCAATGCATAAATGTTGAATTTGGCAAACTTCAGTCTCGTCTCTTTAGTGGCCTAATAATTAAAGGAATCTGAAAGTTGGGTCTGGTTTCACAGGTTTGTAGAGCTAGACCTGGAGAGCGATCTAACTGTGGAGATCAATGGCTGGAGCTTTTATCTGCACAAGGTATATAAAGACTCCTTAATGTTTTTTGGAGAAATATTATATGAGAAATGAATGGTCTTAGCTGCTTGTGAAGTTTACCAGCTAACGAATTAAGTAGAGATATAATTATAGAAAATTCAAGTATGCTTGCTGCCTGGCTTTATCTACTTTCTGTGCAAAATAGAGTCCCCTTTTACATATCTTACCCACATGAAATTATGTACCCTAAATAATTTATGCAACATAAAATCCTCCTAATTGTACACAGATATCATGTACATAGAGATTTCCTCTAGTTGTATAGAGATAGAGATGTCATGTATAGAGATTTCCTGGAACTGAGTTATGACCATTGAACTCATTTAGTGAATTCTAATTGTTAGTTATGACCACATTCTAACAAAATTGTGTGTTTACTATTATGCAAGTTCCCTCTGCTGTCAAGAAGTGGACGACTGAATCAATTACTGGTCTGTAGTGAGTCAGCGGTTCAGGATTGTATAAAGCTAGACGATATTCCTGGTGGGGAAAAAGCATTCGAATTAGTAGCTAAATTCTGCTATGGAATATCAATCGACCTGACTGCAATGAACATAGCCGCTATAAGATGCGCAGCAGAATACCTGGAAATGACAGAAGATCTGGAGGAAGGTAATCTTATTTCTAACACAGAGATTTTCCTGGGCGTTGCAGTGTGGTCATCGTGGAAAGACTCTATACTTGTGTTGAAAAGCTGCGAGCAACTTTCTCCATGGGCAGAAAATCTCCAGTTAGTGAGAAGGAGTTGCGATTCAATAGCATGGAAGGCGTGCACAGATCCTAGGGGCATAAACTGGCCTTATACCTCTGCAATTACCAACAGGAACATTCACCGAAGTACTGAGCCTCCTCATATTTGGGATGAAATCAAAGATCATCACGAAATTTACAATAACGAGGGTCAGTCAGCTCCACAAGGCTGGTGGTTTGAAGATGTCTCAATGCTGCGCATTGACCATTTTGTCAGGGTTATCTCGGCCATCAAAGTAAAGGGTATGAAACCCAACTTGGTTGGTGCAGCAATTATGTATTATTCCTCTAAATGGCTGCCAGGGATATTAAACTTAGAGCAAAGCAGTGCTGTGACTAGAATAGAGGACATGAGTACTAGCTGGGACGTTGGAAATGATGGACTAGTAAAATTCAGAATCACAGGAGGGAGGAGAAACGACGAGAAGAACAAAGAGAAGAGAATGGTGATAGAGAGCATAATAAGCATAATTCCTCACGAAAAGGACTCTGTATCCTCTTCTTTTCTGCTACGCCTCTTGAAAATGGCGAACATGTTTAATGCCACTCCTGCCCTTGTGGCTGAACTAGAAAAAAGGGCAGGGATGCAGTTAGAACAGGCCACGTTAAGTGACTTGCTGATCCCATCTTACAATTCAAGCGACAATCTTCTGTATGATGTTGATCTGGTGAGGAGAATGTTGGAGCACTTACTGATCGAAGAGAAATATGGCTCCAACCTCACTGAACCCTGCGCCTATAATGCCAATGAAATTATTTATGATGTGCAACAGGGATATGATGGTGAAGATCATCTGCGAATCCATGAAGGCACAATTAATGCTAAAATGCAGGTCTCCAAACTTGTGGACAGTTACTTGGCAGAAGTTGCAAGAGATCCCAATCTCTCCCTTGCTCAATTCCAAAGCCTGGCCGAGGCACTGCCAGATAATGCCAGAGCATGTGACGATGGCCTCTACAGAGCCATTGATACTTATCTCAAGGTATTCTTTGTCCTCGTACACTATTTGTTTACATCCACATCCATATGGCAGATTTACATTTAGTTTATAATTATTAATTTAATTATTAATTATTAATATTATTTGTTTATTTTATATAATTTGACGTAGTTAAAATGTTTTAAATAATAATTATAATTATTAATTTATTTCATATATATATATATATATATATAATATTATATATTTATATTTATTTGTGTTGATATGGTGTAATTTGATTTAGTCAAAATGTTTGGATAACATAACATCACGTGATAATTTAAAATGAAAAAGTATTAAACAAAGTCTTTTGGTAGAAATCACATAAGAGAATTTTTTGGATGCCGTGTTTCGAACCAACAAGTGTGGTTTATCATCAGAACCAGATGAAGAGGCAGACCATGGCAAAGGCTTAAATCGAGAGCAATCTAGAGACATAATTTCAAATAATATAGCCGTTACTTGAAATCATGTCTCTACATTGCTCTCTATTTAAGCCTTTGCCATGATCTGGCTCTCCATTTGGTCCTCATGATGAACCACATTTGTTGGTTGGAAACGCCTAGGCCAAAAAATTCTCTTATGTGATTTCTAGAAAAAGACTTTGCTTAATTCATTATAGATCACAAAAACTTAAATATATGAAAAAAATATATATTTATTATTCAAATATTTAGAAAAAACAATAAATTTATACAACTTACTTTATTATTTATTAATTATATTTATTTTTTTTAAATTAAATATAATTATTTTATAAAAATATATTTAATTTAATATAAAAATGGTGTGATATACTTGAGAGTTTTAATATTAGAATAATGTATAATTTAAATATAAAGTAATAATTAAATATTGGGAGGGTTAGATATTTTAAGGTGTAAAGTTTTTTATTTTATATATTAATTTTTAATAATTAAAAAAGCCATATATTAACAAATTGATTTTTGTTTATTAAATTCGTTGATTTATTTTTCAAATTAATTATTTATTTTTTATTTAATTTAATTATATTGTTTAAATAAAAACCAATTTTAATATTTGAGTTTTTTAAATATAATATTAATATGTAATTATTTATTTTTATTTAATTGTATTGTAATATGAATATCGAGGATGAAAATTATTCTCTTAAAGTCCCTTGGTACAATTACATTAGATTTCAATTTCATAATTTTTGTTGCAATACTTACTTTCCTAACCTTTTACGATATCAAAATTATAGTGACCTCGAGAGGCTTCTCTCCAAGCTTTGTGAGCATAGGAATAAAATCTTGAATCAAACTGAATAATTCGTTTCTTTAGGTGTGATAGACCAAAGTTTGGTCTTACTGGACGTTAAGCATCATCATCATCATTATTTAATTAAACATATATATATATATATAATATAATATATATAGAATAATGGTTTTTTTTAAGAAAGAAATCAAGTTTTTTTTTTTAGGGTTGTTGATGTATATACATGTAAGAAAATATAAATAGTTATTCTATTATAGAATTTAACATTTTAATTGTTGTATGAGAAGAATCATAAGCATTTTTTAAATTATTTAAATTAAATTAAATATAATAAGTTGTCTTTTGGATTAATTACATTATTAATATTCATCTTAATGTGATTCCCACCAATTTTAATGATGTGATTAATTCGAAAGACGATCTCATTATCATTATAGATCACAAAAGTTTAAGATCAACCTTAAATTCAATATTTTTCAAATAAAAAGATAAACAATTTTAATTCATTTTTTAAAAATTAAATTCAATTAGATATTAATTAAAAAAATAAAACGAATTTTAATCAACTATTTTTTAAATTCAAACTAAAAATATAAAATAAATTTTAATCAACTTATTCATGAAAGTCAAATTTTATAAATAAATATTTTTCCCAATTATTGTTTTGAAAATAATATTCTATTCAATTCAATCATATCATTTTATTTAAAAAAATTCATTCATATCAATTTTTTAAAATTAAAAATTTAAAATATTTATTGTTTTATAAATTTAGAAAGAAAGTAGTTTTAATTGGTATGGTCTCCATTTTTATATAGGTCATGGGTTCAATTGTGTAGATACTCTTTAGGGGTCGAGCTAGTTGAGAAAAAAACAAACTATCTAGCTTTTACACTAGTTCATAAATGTTTACAAAACATGAACAAAATTTACGCTAATTAAAATAAATAAATAAATAAATTCAAAAATTTGCGCTAATTAAAATAAATAAATAAATAAATTCGTGGAGCGCTTAACTGACTCATGTAATGGTTAACATTACAGTCTGAACAAGAAATGTCTTTAATGTATTTGAAGTTTACCTCTTTCTATGCAATAATTGATATTGATAAGAATGTGCCTGTGTGTGTAGACGCATCCTACACTGAGAGAACACGAGAGAAAAAGGGTATGCCGGATAATGAATTGCCAAAAATTGTCCACTGACGCTTGCTTGCACGCGGCCCAGAATGAACGTCTGCCTGTGAGAAATGTAATGCAAGTTCTCCTCTGCGAACAGATAAGGGGCAGAAATATCATGACATCAACACCCAATATTAATGATCATCAGTTTCACCTTCACTCTGAGGGTCCAAGAAAGAGCGATTATCATATTTTAGAGCAAAACTGCAACCGTCCAGCTGCTGCAGCAAACGAGTCAATCGAGGCGGAAGAAGGGTTGGACATGAAAACAATAAAGTATGATTTGGAAAAGGTGAAGCTCCAACTCGCGGAGCTTCAGCAAGACTATTCGCACCTGCAACGAGAATTCCACAAACTAGCTGCTGCTGTTTCCAAACAAAAGAGCAGTGGTTCTGCTAGTTCACCTTGGAGCTCAGGCTGGAAGAAGCTTAAATCCTCTTCCCTATTCCATACCAAAGTGGTTGCCAGTAGCAATGACGATTTTGCAGGCCAAATTCTTGATGAATCTATGGATGTGCTTGCTCCCCAACAAACGCAAAATTCAAGGAGCTGGAGAAATTCTGTGTCCTGATTGTTCACTTGCGTTCTGGCACCTTATCCTAGTTGTTTTTTTGAACTTTAATGTACTTAGTTTTATGTGGAACTCACAGAGTTCATACCCAGCAAGCAATCATTTTTTAACTTATCATAATCATTGTAAGCGATTGCAAATATAAAAACCCATACCTGAGACTCATATCATGATACACACTGCTCCTCATCAACGAGTTCCAATCCACCCTGCAATTCAAGATTTGTTTCTGTTCCCAGATTTACCAGTGATCAATATTGATGTGTCTCCTAATCAACGAGTTACTTTCGCATAACTTCCAATCCGCCCAATCCAGATTTGTAACTTTGTTTCTCCACAGATGAACCAGTGAGTGATCAATATTCATTTGTGCATGGCAGCTCTGCATTACAAATCAGCTAGTGATGTTACTTCCATCCAGAATCTCATGTTTAGTTCCATAAAAAGTTCGTGGATATACCTGAAGGTGATTAACAACGATTATACTGAGGATTCATGGGAAATTTATCATGTTTAGTTCCATAAAAAGTTCGTTGATATACTTGAAGGTGATTTAACAACGATTATACTGAGGATTCATGGGAAATTTAAATAAAACAGCTATTACAGAATGGATTCCTGGGAAATTCAAATAAAACAGTTACATGCTGCTTGAACGAAATAATATACTAAGCATACCAACATGGATGGTATGATAGAGATTAGCAAATTTTTGGTAAATAATATTTGCATATTTAATGCTTAATTTATTACTATATATAATGAAGGCATACATAATTTATTTTTTCTGGTTTTGAACCCATAACCAAATACATGTTTTTAACCATTACATCCACTCAAGCTATATATACTCTATATAATGAAGACATACATACTTTACCCAATTTAAGTAAAACAGCTATTACAGAATGGATTCATGGGAAACACATGCTTTTAACCATTAAGTCCACTCAAGTTGTATATACTCCATATAATGAAGGCATACATACTTTACCCAATTTAAATAAAACAGCTATTACAGAATGGATTCATGGGAAATTCAAATAAAACAGTTACATGCTGCTTGAACGAAATAATGTTGAGACATAAACCCTAAGCATACCAACATGGATGGTATGATAGAGATTAGCAAATTTATGGAAAATAATATTTGCATATTTAATGCGTAATTACTCCTACTCCATATAATGAAGGCATACATACTTTACCCCTTGTCACGAGGAAACACATGCTTTTAACCATTAAGTTACTCCTACTCCATATAATGAAGGCATACATACTTTACACCTTTGGGAAATTCAAATAAAACAGTTATATGCTGCTTGAACGAAATAATGTTGAGACATAAACCCTAACCCTAAGTATACCAACATGGATGGTATGATAGAGATTAGCAAATTTCTGGTAAATAATATTTGCATATTTAATGCGTAATTACTCCTACTCCATATAATGAAGGCATACATACTTTACCCCTTGTCACGAGGAAACACATGCTTTTAACCATTAAGTTACTCCTACTCCATATAATGAAGGCATACATACTTTACCCCTTCTGGTTTTGAACCCTTACCCAATGAAGGCATACATACTTTACCCCTTCTGGTTTTGAACCCCCGATAATTACCCAATGAAGGCATACATACTTTACCCCTTCTGGTTTTGAACCCCCGATAATTACCCAATGAAGGCATACATACTTTACCCCTTCTGGTTTTCCCAATGAAATACATACTTTACCCCTTCTGGTTTTCCCAATGAAGGCATACATACTTTACCCCTTCTGGTTTTCCCAATGAAGGCATACATACTTTACCCCTTCTGGTTTTGAACCCTTACCCAATGAAGGCATACATACTTTACCCCTTCTGGTTTTGAACCCCCGATAATTACCCAATGAAGGCATACATACTTTACCCCTTCTGGTTTTGAACCCCCGATAATTACCCAATGAAGGCATACATACTTTACCCCTTCTGGTTTTGAACCCCCGATAATTACCCAATGAAGGCATACATACTTTACCCCTTCTGGTTTTCCCAATGAAATACATACTTTACCCCTTCTGGTTTTCCCAATGAAGGCATACATACTTTACCCCTTCTGGTTTTCCCAATGAAGGCATACATACTTTACCCCTTCTGGTTTTGAACCCCCCCGATAATTACCCAATGAAGGCATACATACTTTACCCCTTCTGGTTTTCCCAATGAAGGCATACATACTTTACCCCTTCTGGTTTTGAACCCCCCCGATAATTACCCAATGAAGGCATACATACTTTACCCCTTCTGGTTTTCCCAATGAAGGCATACATACTTTACCCCTTCTGGTTTTGAACCCCCCCGATAATTACCCAATGAAGGCATACATACTTTACCCCTTCTGGTTCTTTACCCCTTCTGGTTTTGAACCCCCCGATAATTATCCAATGAAGGCATACATACTTTACCCCTTTTGGTTTCACATGCTTTTAACCATTAAGTCCGAGGAAACACATGCTTTTAACCATTAAGTCCCCCGTGACCTCTCACGAGGAAACAACACATGCTTTTAACCATTAAGTCCACTCACATGCTTTTAACCATTAAGTCCGAGGAAACACATGCTTTTAACCATTAAGTCCGAGGAAACACATGCTTTTAACCATTAAGTCCCCCGTGACCTCTCACGGGGAAACACATGCTCATTAAGTCCCCCGTGACCTCTCACGAGGAAACACATGCTTTTAACCATTAAGTCCGAGGAAACACATGCTTTTAACCATTAAGTCCGAGGAAACACATGCTTTTAACCATTAAGTCCACTCACATGCTTTTAACCATTAAGTCTACTCAGGTTGTATATAATTACCCCCTCTAGTTTTGAACCCGTGACTTCTCACAGAAAAACACATGCTTTTAACCATTAAGTCCACTCAAGCCTTATATAAAATATCATATATAAATCCTTTCATTATAAATACTAAGTATTAACCTATAAACTTGAAGAAGAAAAAAAATGCATATTAAATTTTATTGTTTTGTATTTGATCTGAAACACGTGTTATATTATATTAGTTCCTAAAACTAGCTATGGAATCTCGCATGTCTTTTCTTTTTAAGGAACTGTAGTTATTAATGACATATTTTAATTAAATGAAATGACTTTTTTTTGCTAAATGTTGCAGTACATTTATTTATGAGGTAGATTACTTTATTTATGGATAAGGATATTT
>APFE031069634.1:181947-289499 GCA_000404065.3 Pinus taeda
AAAAAATTTGGTTAAAAAAAAAATATGAATATAGAAACTAATCAGATAAAATAATTAACTGATTATAAACAGAAGAGACCAGAAACGAGAGGAGGGGAGGAGGAGGGGCGGAAAGGAAGGAAGCGACTAGGAAGAGAGCGTTGGGACCCAACATCTACTGATTTTCCAACCATTCCCTCTATTGAAATTGCTCGGCCTCTTTTCAATCTCTAGAGCTTCCCTAAATTTCCAATGATGGAACTGAGAAACCCTAGCAATGAAACTAGCCTCTTCAATACAAACATGATGATTGGTTTTTTCCGCTTGCTTAGCTAAATCCGAAGACTTTGATCTCCTATGCTTAAGGTCAGCTGCGTGTTCACTAATTCTTTGATTGATGGAGCGACCCATCTCACTAATATAAGGGGTCCCATAGGAACAAAGGATAATATATACCCCTTTCATATCTTTAGGGTCGATAGGATCCTTTGCTGATCTGAGGGACATACGAATGGTGTTAAGGGGCCTAAAGGTTACAGGGACACTATGCATCTTGAGAATCCTTGCAATCTTATCAGTGGTCCCTCGAACAAACGGAAGATGGACACCTGGAATCCACTCCTTCGGTTCCCTTTTAGTAAGAGAATTCCTGGCAGCTTTTATGAAAGCGTTCTGTCCCATATATCTACTATAACCATTCTCAACAAAGACATCAAGGAGATGGGATTTTTCTGATGCGGGAGCACTTAGCACCAAAGCAAGCAAACGTGGACCAGAGGATCAGAACAGAGGAAATTTTGTTTTAAAGCAGAAAAATAGATTTAAAGTGGATTTAAAGCGGATAAGTTAAAGCAGATTTAAAGCGGAAAAGATGGATACAGCCATGCACGCTTTTTGGAGAGCTTTCATTGTAGAAAAATTAGGAGAAGATCTGATCAATCCTTCCTAATGAATCTTATATAAATGTAATGTGATAGGGTGTGAGGGATATTTGTTCTGTGAGGTGTTTTGTGAGTGGAAAAAATTGTAATCGGTGTGGATTTGTTGGCTAAGGCTGCAATGCCTTAGATCCAACGATCTTTTGTAAATAATCGAATTATATATTATGTCGATTTCCTGTCTATTGAGTTACGAGTTTTATAGTTTAACAAATGAACGAATTCTTGTGTGGGTTCTTGTTGATCGACCATTGATCAGTCAAAGATCGATGCCCATGTAAATATCGTTTAATTATTATATATGGGTTCAATTATAGGCGTGTGTAATACGGTTCTAATATCGTTTAATTAAGGGTTCGAATTCTAAGATTGAAACCCTCAAATACTCGTCGTGTTCCACATAAAATCCAGCAGATGGTTGTTTCTGAAGATAGCTTAACGTACACAGAGTGATTGACTGTGTAAAGGCATTTATTTTCAGGTGGTTTGCAGGCATTTTTGTATGGTCTCTATGGATCGGAGATGGATTCCATTGCGTTTGGCTCTGCTGTGCTAATGTCACCGTTAAATGCCCTCGTTTCCACTTTTGAATCGACTTTTTTTTATGAATCTTTTGACGAGTCGTTCGAAGGGAGATGGATCAGCGGAACCACCGAGGTTTATAGGGCGACTATATTTATTTTAAATCCATATTTGTATTTTGTGTGATTTGCTTCAAAGATGCCTCAAGGATGATGATTCTTGCGTGCGAAAGACGGTTGTTATATGTGTTGCCAAACTTTATGATATTAATGTTGAACTGGTGGAAGATCGAGGTTTTCTAGAGACTCTTAAGGACTTGATTTCAGACAGCAATCCCATGGTTTTAGCGAATGCATTACTTGTGGCAGCGGGGTTTGATTACATGCTTTGGTTAGTAAATTTAGATGCTCGATTTTAATGAGAATCCACAGTTATAAAAGGTTCAAAGTCGAAATTCTTCCGTTGGGACTTGTGGGCCTATAAACCACAGGCCAGGATCAAGATTTTTTTTAACCCACAGGTCCAGGATCAAGATATTTTTAAAGAATTTGGGATTTGGGGCTTATACCCAGATCTCATTTTCATCAGTTGGTATCAGAGCCGAAAAAGATTCTGCGGAAGGAGGTACAGTTCTTGATAAAGTATGAACAGGTATGGTCTTTATATTTTGTGTAGGTAGCAGCAGGGGAAGGTGAGAAGATGTGCAGCAACCTAGAGGATGCCAAAAGACCGAGTGCAGAGGGCTTGGTGAGGTATCATGTAACAGAGGAGATTGTTACTGCAGAGGTTGGTTGCAGCTCACAGAAAATCATGAAAGCAGTTCTAGTGAAGGAATGCAGTGGATAAAATTGCTATTATGAAGACCAGAAGCATATGACCAGGAGGTCATAATTTTTTGTGCCTCGGGAGCCTGATGCGGGAGAACTCAGCACCAAAGCAAGAAAATGTGGACCAGAGGATCTGAACAGAGGAAAGTCTATTTTAAAGCAGAAAAATAAATTTAAAGTGGATTTAAAGCGGATAAGTTAAAGCAGATTTAAAGTGGATAAGATGGATACAGCCATGCATGCTTTTTGGAGAGCTTCCATTGTAGAAAAACTAGGAGAAGATCTGATCAATCCTTCCTAATGCATCTTATATAAATGTAATGTGATAGGGTGTGAGGGATATCTGTTCTGTGAGGTGTTTTGTGAGTGGAAAAAATGTAATCGGTGTGGATTTGTTGGCTAAGGCTGCAATGCCTTAGATCTAGCGATCTTTTGTAAATAATCGAATTATATATTATGTTGATTTCCTGTCTATTGAGTTATGAGTTTTATAGTTTAACAAATGAACGAATTCCTGTGTGGGTTCTTATTGATCGACCATCAATCAGTCAAAGATCGATGGCCATGTAAATATCATTTAATTATTATATATGGATTCAATTATAGGCGTGTGTAATACGGTTCTAAATATCGTTTAATTAAGGGTTCGAATTCTAAGATTGAAACCCTCAAATACTCGTCGTGTTCCGCATAAAATCCAGCAGATGGTCGTTTCTGGAGATAGCTTAACGTACACAGAGTGATTGACTGTGTAAAGGCGTTTATTTTCAGGTGGTTTGCAGGCATTTTTGTATGGTCTCTATGGATCGGAGATGGATTCCATTACTTTTGGCTCTGCTGTGCTAATGTCACCGTTAAATGCCCTCGTTTCCACTTTTGAATCGAATTTTTTTCATGAATCTTTTGACGAGTCGTTCGAAGGGAGATGGATCAGCGGAACCACCGAGGTATATAGGGTGACTGTATTTATTTTAAATCCATATTTGTATTTTGTGTGATTTGCTTCAAAGATGCCTCAAGGATGATGATTCTTGCGTGCGAAAGACGGCTGTTATATGTGTTGCCAAACTTTATGATATTAATGTTGAACTGGTGGAAGATCGAGGTTTTCTAGAGACTCTTAAGGACTTGATTTCAGACAGCAATCCCATGGTTTTAGCGAATGCATTACTTGTGGCAGCGGGGTTTGATTACATGTTTTGGTTAGTAAATTTAGATGCTCGATTTTAATGAGAATCCACAGTTATAAAAGGTTCAAAGTCGAAATTCTTCCATTGGGACTTGTGGGCCTATAAACCACAGGCTAGGATCAAGATTTTTTTTAACCCACAGGTCCAGGATCAAGATATTTTTAAAGAATTTGGGATTTTGGGCTTATACCCATATCTCCTTTTCATCATTTTCTTTCTTGAAACTCTTTTTATCTGAGATGCTTAGGGCCCTGGTAGCAAGGGTATTGAGGACCCCCATCTTCTTAGCAGGGAAATGGTGGGAACTGGCATGAAGATATTGCTCCGTATGCGTTTTCGTTTGAAAAACTTGGTGGGAGAGGGAACCATCACTATTCTTAGAAATAAGAATATCAAGGAAAGGGAGGCATCCATCAACTTCCTGCTCTTTAGTGAACTTAATGGCCGAGGATTGATTGTTGAGATGATCGAAGAAGAGATCTAATTCCTCTTGGCCATAAGACCAGATAACATTGGTGTCATCCACATACCTTTTCTAAAGCTTGGGCAGGAAACGAGATGAGTTAAGAGCCTTGGACTCAAAATCTTCCATAAACAGATTAGCAACGACAGGGGATAGGGGTGAGCCCATTGCAACCCCACAGGTTTGCTCAAAAAACTCTCCCTCAAAACAAAAAAAGGTGGAAGTGAGGCAGATCTCAACTAACCGAGCCGTGTCAGGATCTGTTAGGTGGTTGATAACCTCCAAGGCCTTATTAATAGGGATGCAAGTGTATAGGAAACAACATCAAAACTAAAAAGAATGTCCCTAGGGTCAAGCTTAATATCCTTGAGGTCATTAATAAAGGAAGCATAGTCTTTTACGAAGGACTCTGTACGACCAACTAAGGACTTAAGCCTTAACGCAAGGAACTTAGCAAGAAGGTAGGTAGGACCTCCAGTGGTGGTGACAATGGGCCTTAATGGAGCTCATTCCTTGTGAATTTTTGGGAGACTATAGATCCCGGGAGTAATAGGGTTGCTCTCAATGAGTTTATGGTGCAGGGAACTCACTGAGCTAATGGACTTAATGGCAAGAGCCACATTCCTAGCAACCTTTTTTAAGGGTTTTTTGGGAAGCTTTTTATAGCTACCACTATTATGAAAATGATCCAACATCTTATTGCGGTAATCAACCCTATTAAGAATGACGGAAGCTCCACCCTTGTCTACCCTTAAAACAACGATATCTTTGTTCTGGTTTAAGGATCTGAGGGCTATTGATTCTTCGTTGCTCAGGTTGCTCTTAGGGGGCTTAGCCTTTCTCAAGGCAACTGCACAATCCTGCCTTATTGTGTCTTTGATTTTATCAGGCAAACCTCTGATCCCAAACTCAATGTCACAAATGATATCATCAACAAGAATTTTCTTAGGAGCTAAGGCAAAATTTAATCCCTTACCCAAAACTTTAAAAACCGAAAAGGGAAAAGAGAAACTAGAAAGATTAATAACCTTGTTATTAAAATGAGAAAGAGGGGGGAGATTATTTGTACCATGATTTAAATTATTATTATTGTTTTTTTTTGTAAGCTGCGGTATTTTATTATCTATAGTAATATAAAAGTACAAAACTTAGGCTCCTCAATCTGCCCCGAAGGGAAACCAGATCTGTTGGAACCTATACTTACAAACACCATTAACGTTATCACAACTGTTTATAGTCCAGAATGGTAAGAACATAAAAGGTCTTTCTACAACCATAATAAAACGGCAGACTCAAAATGCGCGTTCCCAGAAGGACATTCCCCTAAACAACTGCCGCAAGGGCGACCCAGATGGAACTTCTGTAAAACATAGTAAAATGGTAGACTCAAAATACGCGTTTCCAAAAAACGAACCTCTAAACAACTGCCGCAAGGGCGACCCAGATGGAACTTCTCTAAAACATAGATAACGGCAAGAAAAAGGAAAAAAGGGGAAAAACCAGGCTTTTCGCAGCGCTGGAGACCATCAGTGGATGTTGATATTGACTCTGTCCTTCCTCTGCTCCATCAGCATAGCCTTGATATCCTTGAGGAGGTCATTCTGCTGCCTTACCAGCATTTCCACATTTGCCACTTATTTTTTCGCCGTCGCCGTGTCCTGAGCCATCTCCACCATTTCCGTTGCAACCTGCTCCATGGCCTTGGCCAGAAGGTGCTTCAGGACCCAGTAGGTGTGGAGAGCGCGACGGTACAGGGTGAGCTTGCCCCGAGTATGACCAGGGTCTGGTAACTGCAGAGCCCAATCATTCATTTCCGGGTCTGAAGGCTCCTCAAGCACTTTCTCCTCCATAGCTTCAATAATGTTCCTAATGTGAGCATTTGAATCCAGATTGTAGGCTTGTTCTGCCTCATTCACCGTTTGACTGATAGACTTGTTTCTTCTTTTGTGTCTTTTCTGTGTCCGGCTACTCTCCGCCTTGTTGGTGGCCTGTCGGGGACGGCAGCGGCCTCTCTTCGTCTGCTGTTTTCTCCCTTCTCCTTCCTTAACGTGCTTCGAGCTTCTGCTACTCTGCCCGGTTTCAAATCTCTTGCCTCTAGGTTCCTTGACCTGCCTGCAGTCAAGCTCCTCCGAGCTTTCTATTTCGATTTTGGTCCTGACCCCTTCAGCTTGCCTGCCTTCTGCAACAGCCTTCTCCTCTTGGGCATCCTTAGCTCTACGATCACTCATTTTTGGTCGATTGAGTCGCTGGTTGGGGGTTCGCTGCCAGAGCGCTGCTTCCCTCGTCACCTTCTTCGGAATGCTTCTGCTGGACATTCTATCTTTGTTCCTCCTTATAACTTCCCACCCACATTTGCTCAAATGATGCGGAGACTCCCTCTTGCGCTTGCCACTAATACCCTGAATGCGCGCTTTGGGATTGTGAATCAGTTTTTGTTTTGGGCCGCGACCCTGACTTGCTGCGAAATCATTAATTATCACTGACGGGGTGTGGAGGGCGCCACCCTTCTGTCCTCTCCTAATAGCCTCCGGATGTTGTCTTAATCTCCCTCTCCCTCTCCACGCGGGGGTGTAATTAAGCCTGTTCTGCATCATGATTATCCTTTCTAATGAACTGATTTAGCCCGTCCCATCGTGCCAGCAATTCCTGATTGGTCCAGCTGTCATCGATTGGCTCCATTCGTTCATTGCTTCCCTAATTCGCCAGGCAGTCCGCTGGTTTATTGCCCTCTCGTCTAACATGCGACGTGATCGTGAAATCGATTTCTGTTAGCAGTTTCCCTATGTCTCGGACTGTGCTAGCGCTTCGCCAACTTTTCACCACCTTCTCCCAACTCTTCCCTTGGATTAATTGCCTGATCGCATTGATCACCATGGTGGATTCCCCTTCAATTTCTAATTTTCTGTAGCCGTTTCTTCTAGCAATTTTGAGGCCTTAGTAAACCGCCATGAATTCTGCCTCATTATTAGTCATTGTTCCTCCATGTTCAGCGTAGATCCATTCTGTAACCCCTTCTCCATTCCTGAAAATTCCGCCAAAACCCGCTGGACCCGGATTCCCTTTAGCGGCTCCATCGCAATTGAGTTTAATAAATCCTTCTGGCGGCTTTCTAAAAACCGATCGACTTTGATTTGCTAATTGGCGGTTCTGTTTGGAAACTTGATGGTATATCATTCCCTGCTCTATGTTTAGCTTCTTGAGGATTTCTGTTTCAGCTTCTGTAGTTTTCCAGTCTTCGTCTACCCAGTTCTCCGCTAGCATTGTCTCTTTGATTTGCTTTAATGTTCTCTTCCATATTTCCTCCGGGCCTGTTGAATTTCCTTTAAAAATTAGACTATTTCGTTCCCTCCATAAATTCCAAACATTGAAGCCAGCTGAAATGCTCCACGCCCGTCTGACAATTTTGCTATGAAACTTTCCTTCTCCCCACTCGCTAAGGGTTTGAATAATATCACGCGGGTTTCTTGCTGTTGTCGCGAATAGACTTTTCGTTCGCTCCCACTGGAATTGAGCCGCACTGCATCCATTAAGCAGGTGTTCCTAGTCTTCTTCTTCTGAATTACAGAGGCAACATCTAGCAGGGCTAGAGAAGCCTCTTTTTTGAATTCTGTCCCATGTTAAAATCCGCTTTCTTCCAACCAACCAAGCAAACAGCTTAATCTTCGGCCACCACTTTGTTTTCCATATCTTTTTCCACTTTTGTTCTTCCTCTCCTGGATCATTCTGGGTTTTTAGTTTTTAGGCTTCTTGTATTGAGAATATCCCTTTTGTTTCTTTGCCCCATCGGAGGATGTCTCTGCCGTCTCTCTTTTTTATCTTCCTGGAATCGGTTTCCTTCTTGTACGTTGTTTTTTGTTCTTCTGTTGCATTCCTTTTCCATTCCTCCAGAGGTTTCCATTCTCGCCATTCCTCATTTCCAGGTGCTGCATTCCAATAATCTTTAACTGTCAGGAGGCCTCTGTCTACACCTGTTCTGTGAATTTCCTGCATGCCTTGTAGGTTCATCTTTTTTCCCCTTTGCTGCCAATCTTCATCCCAAAATCTCGCTATCTGGCCTCCTCTTATTTCCCAGAATATATGATTGTCAACTAAGTCCCTGCTTTGGAGGGATAAGTTCCAAATATCCGAGCCCCGAGGGGTATTTTGGTCTCTAAGAATTTCTTCCGGGGAGAGAGGCATATTGTATTTAACAGTCCAGATTTCTTTCCATAAGTCCGGACCCCCTTGTAGCCATCTCCATCTTAATTTAGCAGCAAGAACTTGATTTAAGGTCCATGGATCTCTGAGGCCTAAGCCACCTTTTTCCTTGGGTTTGGTTAGACTCTGCCACGAACAGAGGGCCCATTTCTTTTGTTGTTTCGGGCCGCCCCATAAAATTTTTCTATAAATCTCAACCAGTTTATTACAAATTCCTTTAGGGGCCGCCATCACAGATAATGGATATATCGGGATTGCTTGTATAGTGGCTTTGAGTAGCACAACCCTAGCTGCCAGGTTCAGAGCGCAGAAGGTCCAATTATCCAGCCTTTTCATGATCTTTTCAATGATATGTTTCCAATTTCCTATTTTAAGGGTAGAAGTGTCCAGCATAGCTCCTAGATATTTGGTAGGGAGATCCCTGAACCTATATCCCATTACCCTGGTTAGATGATTCTTAATCGGTTCCGCAGTGTTAAAGAAAAAGGTTCTGGATTTGTCATTATTCACTTCCATCCCTGAACTATCCATAAATATCTCTAGAATTTTCTTTATCCTTTTGACTTATTTCAGGGTGGCTTTGCAGTAAATCATTATGTCATCCACAAATTGTTGGTGTGTGACTGTGGTTCGATTCCCCCATAATCTGAGGCCTTGAATTTTCCTTTCTCTTGCTTCTTTTTTAAAATATTTGCCTAATCCTTCTGCTGCAATTATGAAGAGAAAGGGGGATAAGGGATCCCCTTGTCTGAGACCTCTTGAGGCATTGAAAGTTGCTGTTGGCGCTCCATTCAGCAAAATAGAGAAATTCGGAGTAGAGATCATGCTGATGACCCAGTTAACCCATCTATCACAGAATCCAAAGGCTTTAAGGATTCTTTCTAGGTACTTCCAGCTTACCCTATCATAGGCTTTTGAAAGGTCAAGTTTAATTAGCATACCCTTTTATTTTTTAGTTTTCAGAGTGTGAAGGACTTCCTGGGCCACCACAAGCCCATCCAGAATCTGCCTTCCTTCAACAAACCCTGTTTGCTCTGGGGAAATAATACTTGGTAGGATCAGTTTTAGTCTCTGAGCAACAATTGATGCCACTATCTTGTAGATGACATTACACAGGGCTATAGGGCGAAAGCCATCAGCCTGCTCAGCTTGATTAGTTTTTGGAATCAGGGTTAAAAGGGTTGAGTTTATTCCTGGCCACATTCTTTGATTTATTCTGGTCTCCTCTACAACTTCCAGAACTTCTGTTGCAAGGAAATTCCACCCTGCTTGGAAGAATTCTCCTGTGTACCCATCCGGGCCAGGAGCTTTGTTCCTTTTCATGTTTCTGACAATATCCTCCACTTCTTCCATAGTGATTTTTCTCATGAGTGCCAAGTTTTGATCTCTTGTAACTACATTTGGAATTTCAATACTTATCTTTGCTATGGCATCTGATCTGTTGGTTTGTGGTTCCCTCAGAATGTCTTTGAAATGATTTACCAGTACTTTTTCAATTTCTTCATGTTGTATAACTCTTTGCCCTTCTTGGTTTTCTATAGAGAATATTCTATTTCTTTGTCTATGCTGAACCATTGCTTTATGGAAAAACTTAGTATTCCTCTCTCCCTCCCTAAGCCATTGTACCCTTGATTTTTGCTTCCATAAAATATCTTCTTGTTTTCTTCTTTCTTCTAGCTGATTTAGCACTCTGCCTTCTTCTTGTGTTCTCTCCTCTTCTATTCCTTCCATGATATCCATCTGCTGAAGGTCTTCCATTCTCTGTTCTAGTCTCTTTTTCTCTTCCATAATATTCCCAAATTCTTCTTTATTCCATTTCTTTATCTTATTCTTCATTTCCTTCAGTTTGAGTTGGAAGGTGTGCATCTTATTTTTTCCCCTTTGCTCACTCTTCCTCCACCATTCTTCTAGCTTCTCCATTAGTCCTTCATTTCTTAGCCAGAAAGCTTCGAACCTAAAGGGCTTGTTGGGAGGCCTTTGCTTTAAGTCTATCTCTAATTTAACCAGCCAGTGGTCCGATCCTGCTACCGGTAGAATGGTGGCCTCTATAAATACATCCTTCAACATTATTTGTTCTGAGATTAAGAATCTGTCAAGGTGGGAGGCTACTTGGTTAGCACCTCCTCTCCTATTGTTCCACATATGGCTTCCATTGATGGTTTGGATGTTAATCAGGTGCTGGTCCCTTATGAGGTCTCCAAACTGTTCCATGACCTTATCCGTTCTTGTATTTCCTCCTCTTTTTTCATCTAAGGTTTTAATCAGATTAAAATCCCCTTCTACTATCCATTGTTTTCCAGGTATGAGGCAACGCAGGGCTTTTAGATTTTGCAAAAAATTTTCCTTTTCGTTTTGAATATGAGGTCCATACACCCCTGTTATAATAACCTCTTCCTTCGTTCCTACTATACTTGTTGTACCAGATAAAATTCTTGGGAGACTCATCCAGTTACTGAAGTGTATTTCCTTTGGGTTCCAGATAATTATCAAGCCACCAGCGCTTCCAATTGCATCTAGCCCCATCATTTCATAGCTACTCCTGCTTTTGTTCAAAATTTCTCTCATTTTCTCAGTACTTATTTTTGTTTCCTGAACTATCAGTACACTGGGCTTCTCTTTTTTCAATCTTTCATTCAAATACCTTTGTTTGCCTCTGCTGTTGAGGCCTCGTATATTCCAGCTTGTAATAATCATCTTAATAGTTTTGGGGGGGATTGGAAGACCTCTGATAGAGGGATCACTCTTCCAGAGTTAACAAGCATCTCACCCACTTCTTGTATCATTTCCCCCATTGTTCTTCTCCCTCGTTTTTTGCCTCCCTTGCCAATGCTGCCCGCTCCTATGCTTTGCGTTACTTGTTTCTCTGGTTGTTGATTTTCCTTTTCTTCTGTCAGTCTCTTTTTTGCCTTATATCTTTGAAATTCTTCTTTGTATTTTTGTTTTTGTTCTTCTGGGATGAATCTTTCATCAAGCCTTTTCCATTCTTGTAGAAGTCTCGCCATTACTTGTTCTTCTTCTTCTCCTTTTGTTTTCTTTGGGTCTATTTCCATGTCTCCTTGATCTCCTTGGGTTTCACCTGTGGGTTCAGCCCCCTGTTCATTATTCCTATTATCTGCCTCTTTGTTTGATTTTTCAGTTATTACCTCCATTCCATCTATTTTTTCTTCTTCGCTCACCTCTGTCTCCAGCCCTTCTTCCTGTAGGGCTTTAAACGTGTTTAGAGATTCTGTTTTCTGGGCTTCTTTCTGTTTACCCCTCTGCATCTTTTTATTTCCTCTTCCTCTTCTTCTTGGAACTTCTCTGAAGTCCTCTCTTTCTTCCCCTCTTTTCCTTGTTGTGTTGCTTCCGCTTTTTTCTGCTTCCCTTTCCTGTTCAGCTAGCGTAATAGGGCATTCCCTAAACAGATGACCATATTCATGGCATCTTCGGCAGCGAAATGGGATATGTTAGTAGTCTATAGGTTGGTGCCATAGCTCATCATGATATTCCAGTTCAATCGTGTCTGGGAGAGGCTCTGTGATGTTCATGTAAGCACATATTCTAGCGTAGGTGTTGAACTTTCCTCTCTTTGTTGTTTCCGCCACCTTAACAAAAGAACCTATAGTATTTCCTATGCCTTTGAGGATCTCTGGTTCCCAGAATTCAGATGGTAGACCAAAGAGTCTGATCCAAATCGGAGCAGCTAACATCCTTTCCTTATCTGGGTTGTAGCAGTCTACCCATTCTCTCATGAACAGACCAGCGTTGTTCATGAAATAAGGTCCTTCCTCAAAGACTCGTCCCCTATCATCTAGGTTGGAGAATATAACAGTGAAGAACCCCTTTGCTCCCAACTTGACTTCCACATGTCCTTTTGGTTTCCACCTCTGATAGATCCATCTCATAAGATCCTTTTCAGCCAGCCAATATCCTATAAACTTGCAAATCAAGGCATAATCACGCATATGGCTTCTGTAATTTTCTAGTTTATTAGGTGGGATTACAAACCTGGGTCTGCTCGAAGTCCTAGGTAGGCATTTGCTTTGGAATCCTGATCTCCTTTGCACTCCCGTTACTGAAGTTTCGCCTTCATTGGTTTGGGCTCCTTCACTCTGTTTTTCCTTTCTGTTTTCCCCTGTTAAAGCTGCTTTGAAGGAGGGGATATCTCCCCCCCCATTCTCCGACTCCATACCTTCCCCTCCCAGCGCGACTCCTATTTGGTTCTGAACTCAAGCACGATGATAAGCAAGCGATCCTTCTGACTGCAGAGTAAACCCTAGCTACCTGCACGTGATCGCGGCTCTCGCCCAGTCTAGGAAGAAGGGGAAAAGTCGTCAAATGGAGCGGGTTTGTTTCAACTAGGCATTTTCGATTTAAATTATTATTATTAATTTGCTAAATATTTTGATATAAAATTATAATACTTATTATAAATTGATACCTATCTATAATTAACCACCGTTATGACTACATAAATAATAATTGAAGTTTTAAAATTCTAATGTTATTTTTAATATATTAAATTTAACATTGATTTTTACTACTTTTCATTAGTGAACGCTATTTCCACCTCCATAGCTCCATAAATGCCCGTTCGTACACCCCTCCTTATGTCAACATTCGATGGATGCATGGTCAGGAACATGCGATGATGTAAGGAGGATGGGTCTCTGGGCTGTAAAGGACGGGCATTTATGGAGCTATGGAGGTGGAAATAATGTTCGCCCTTTTCATTTGGCGTCTTGTGAACTTTCAACTTGAACATCGTTTCAATAAAGGGTTTACTTCCTTGTCGCGTCATGATTTGACAATGCATTAAGTGCACAAATATGTGGAATTGACGAGGCAGGGACAAACCTGGTTCACCGGACATTATAATCACGCCAATGGATATATGCAATATTCTTGATGTTTCTAGTTACATGTAAATTGAAACAATTTTGTTCTAAGTAAATCCAATTCATTCATTAGTAGTGTTAAATCTATATGTAGGCTAGCCATTAATGATTATGACATGTGGACTGGAATAAACTAAACAATTGACACAACATTCAGTTAAATCGACAGATAATTACATTATAATTTTTAATAATTACGTTATAATTTATTTAAATTATTATGGTTAAAAAAAATTAAATATTTAAATTATTATTTTTTAATAAAAAAAATTAATGTTTAGTAATAAATTTATTTAAATTATTATTGTTTATAAAAAATAATTAATATAGGTTAAATATATACATTTGAATATTGTAATTTTTTTTGTGAAGATTTATCTCACTTGATAATGAATATCTTTAATTTGTAAATAGGCTTTGATACAATACCATAAGTCAATATATGGCTTCTCAATAACATGTCTAAAAAGCAATAATTTATTTTAGATGACACTTGTTCATATGATATTTTTTCAACTAATCAATTTAATTCAAAATGTAGAAAAGTCATAACTACTTTTTGAAATAAATATCAACCTCTAATTTATGACTACTATTAACAATATCCTCTAATATTCAAGGGATGTTAAATCTCAACCATCCACCTAATTATGGTGTTGATAGATATGTCTATTTTAGAATAGGATACAAAATTTTAATTTAATTGCCAATATCTATTTGGTGGATAACAAGGATTTAACCTCCATAGAATATTATAGAATATTCTTCTTAATATACAGAAACCAATGGCTAAAATTTATTTCCAAAGTAACTATGTTTTTTTTTTCTCTTTTAATTAAATTCATTAATTAAAAAAAATGTCTTATAAACAAGTGTCTATCAAATGGGTTATAGCTTTTTGGGGATATGATATTGATAAACTATGGTACTAGTCCATAGTATTGTAATAAAACTTATTTACATATTAAGAATCTCCATGATAAAATGAAAGTGAATCTCCACAATTAAAAATATTGTTAAATCTAAAACTTTTATGATCCGTAACCCAATCCTCATGATGTGAGTAATCAGAAACGCTGATATCCAAATTAAAAATATTGTTATATATTTTAAAATTATATATATATATATATATATATATATATTCTAATTTCTTTTTATCAATAATAATAATACTAATTTAATTTAGTTAATTTTTAATAATTTTACCCCTTCAAATATTCAATAAATAAATATTTTATGTTTATTATAAATTGATATATCAAATTACTTAACTTTAATTTACGTAATAATAATCCAATTCTAATTCTAAAATCCTATTCCATCATAAAGATATGTATAAACATTTACTAATAACATTTACATTTTGAAAGGTTCGTTAACATTAATAGCATCTTGAGAAGAACCTCTTTTGAATGGGAATCATCAGTTTATAGGGCGGAAAAGAGACAGATAATAGAGGTTGTGTTGTGCGGGTAGGAAGAGGTGCGCAGAAAGTAGGGTGGCACGGCTCTTTGCCATACAGCCAGCCAGCCAGCCAGCGTGGCTGCGATAGGGAATCATACCACGCGGGGAATCTGCATTGCTGGAAATTTGACGTGATCGGATTTAAAAGCAAGCAAGGTAAAAGGGCGTAGTGTCAAGATAGATGGGCAGATAAAAACAACACAATCGGTTGGTACTTACATATGCGCACACGCTAAGGCCCCATCGGTCGGAGAAAACGAGTGATAATGAAGGGCTGGGCTGTCAGACATGTCAACACATTTTAGTTTCACGTCATCATGTCTCCCCATGCAACGTCCGCTGAATCATTCAATAATTTCATTGTATAATTACAGGCAGTATCTGACGATACCATTTATTTTTTAAAGTTTGGGAAGGATCTTGTTTAAAATCTGGTTAAAAATTATTAAAAATTATAAAGTTTTAATTTAAATTTTAAATAATTTATGATTTGAAAATTTGAGTTATCACTGCCAGGCTTCACGATTTGAGTATTTCAAGGATTCTTGCATTGAATCTTATTTTTATTATAGATAAAAATTATTTAACCATACAACAATTAGATTTTTTGAAAACAAATTTGAGAGTTTTGGTTAAATTGTGGCCTACCCAATTTAAATGGTTGAGTATCTATTAAGAGAGCGAAAACACTATTTTAGTACGAAGCACAACCATTTAAATGGTTGAGTATCTACTAAGAGAGTGAAAACATTACTTTAGTACCAAACACAACCATTTAAATTGTTGAGTATCTACCAAGACAGTGGAACACTTTTAGTACCAAACTCATCAAAATTAAGACTTTAAAATTTTCAACCAGGTTTTATACATAGATGAGTATTGTTATGGAGAATTTTTTTAAGAGTATGATTTTGTTTTTATATTTAAAAGTATAATTTAAATTATAAATATTACTATGATAAAAAATAATTTAAATGATAAAACATTATGATTATTAAAACAACTAAACCGTTCCCCGATCGGGGTGCAACAACATGGAGGAAGTGGGTCAGGGGAGATGGCACTCGAAAGTGGTAGGCAGAGTCCACGCGAGTGAAAGGACATGTATAAGAATGAGAAGTGGAGGGAGAGGACAGGGGAAGGGTAGGTGGACGGACAGGGCACGGGAGGAACAGACCCCGAGAGCAGGCCGGTGGAGACGGGAAATGAAGACAGCGACGCTGGTAGGGGGGCCAATGGGAGTGCGGGCAGGAGGACGCTAACAAGTGGCAAGACAATGGAAGAGGACATGCGAAAAGAGCAGCTTGGAGCAAGCGAGAGTTAATGAAATACAACGTGGGAAAGGGCAGAGGATCACCATTCCAAGGTGACGACGTAGGGATCAAAGAGGGGAGTAAATACGATAGACGAGTGGAAGAGAAGTGCAAGGATAGAATGGGGAGGGGAATAAAACATAAAGGGAAAAAGTCTATAGGTAGAATCATGCAGAGGGAGAAAACGAGAGCAGGAGAGAAGAAAGGTGGTTGAGGAACAATGACGCAGCCCGCGAATAGCAGCAGAACTAGCTCTGATAGTCGTTATGTTGCTACTCTGGCCCTCAACATTTTAAGAATTAGGATGCCTTTCTTTAAAAAGCTAGGAAAAGTGTCTAGGATAGGCAGGGATTCTGGTAGGGAAGAATCTAGGAACTCCTGGGGCCCTAGATGGGTGAAGATTATAGACTTCTTAATGAAAACCCTGGCGATGAAGCTAGAGCTCATAGAGAAGGGAGCAAGTAAAGGAAAGACGAGCAAACCTGGTAAAAATACTAGGATGGGGAAGCTCGCTATGACTATGTGGTGCATACGGCTAGGAGAGGATGGTGCAGAAACCAGGAATGGAGAGGTTTCCACTACAGTAACCTCAAGAAATGAAATGCGAGAGAGTGTGGCCCTTATGAACCCTGGTGGGGACTCCTTGGGTAAAACAGAGGGAAAAAAACAGAGAGTTACATAGAGTAAAGAGAATAGAGAAAAGAGGAAAACAAAAAATAAGGAATTTACCCAGCACGACAGAGAATAGGGCCAAGGTCCTGCTGTTTAGACCCCCGGAGAAAAATTCCATGGTCAAGCTTCCCTGCGAAGCAAAGAATAGTAATTCAGTCTATCTTGGTGGTGGTCCTGTGTGGATGCGTCTGTCGCGCTATCTAAGTGATGGACGTCAACGAGAGAATATCACGAAGGTAAAACAAGAAAGGACCAGAAGAACCCAAAACCATGAGACAAGTTGGGAAAAGCTAAAAGAACCATAAAAAGCCTCAAATCTGGCCCTGAAAGGGATATCAAACGTGACACAGGTAAATGGAAAATTGTTTGGATGTCTATACAACATCAAACTGACGCTTTTTATGGTTATGTGATAGGTCTCACCTCAAACTACGTCCAGTACAGAGTGGAGGCCAGAAAAAAGAAAGAAGCAAACAGTAGCAGCTACGAAGACAACATGGCAAGAGGCAGAAAAGAGACCACTAGGAAGGGTAAGAAAGACACAAGCAAAAAGATGGATGAGGGGGTGAGTAGCCCAAACAAAGAGTAAAGCAAGAGAGGGAGAAAGACAGGACAAGAACACATGAAAACCCTCATCGACACTTACAGGGCAGGGAACCCACCGGAGGTCAGAGCCCAAATAGATGGCTGGGAGTGAGAACTAAATGACAACATAAGGAACCAAGACATTCCCATGGAAGGATGGGAGGACATGGTTCCTGACCCAGGGAACTCGCGAGGATGGCACACTCTCTTCAGACAGACGATCCAGCAATACTGGGTCATGAAGAACATGGTGGCCTAGGTGATGACTCTCAATAGGAAACAAGCAACAAGCAGAGGTCTAGAGGCAAAGGAAGACACCAAGGAGAAGGATCCCATCAGCGCAGAACTCCTCAGGGTGATAGCGACAGTCTAGATCCAAACTTACAGAAACAACTTAAAAGTGGGGAGAATTGAACAAACACTGCAAGACATGAAGAGGAGCGAGATGTTTGGCTCCAGCGCCAAAGCGCCAACCCCAGTAATATCCTCGGACGGGGATTGAAGCAGAGGTCCAGCTACATTTTGTTGAACTTTTATGATGAATAATTTTTACTTGTTTTACTTGAATTGCAGTATAGATAGTATAGATAATGCTAATAGACGGATAGAGAAGAACCTTTTTAAATTTTGGACAACTTTTAATGTTGGCAGGTGGCTACCTGGTTTCCTTCGGGCAGGTAAGACCGCTTGGAACAAACGGAAAATTTGATTTTGAACAAATAATATAAATAGAGGAAGTACTACCAAGTTCACAAAAAAAAAAATAACTAAACCATATTTTAGTTGAAATATATTAGAGTTAGATATTTTTTAAGAAGCTAGTTTTATTTCTACATTTAAAAATACAATTTAAATGATGAAACCTTACCATCTAAAAATGATAAAATTGTAGTAAAAAAATAAAATAAAAGAAGGGCAACATAGTAATTAGTACTTGTGGTTTAGTTTAAATATAGCTTAACTAAACTAAAAAACAATAAAGACATCAACATTTCAGAATAAAAATAAAACAACTAATAAATACGGTATTGTTGAATGACCAAAAATTAAAAAATATGATTAACTAATATTGTTTATATTAACATATATACACTTTAATATATATATATATATATATATTATATATATATATAATATATATATATATTGTTTTTTTTTTTGTGTATATATATATATATTGTGTGTGTGTGTGTGTGTTTATTTTTTCAATATATATTTATGTGTTTTATTTTTTATTAATATATATAATTTTTATAATTAAATTTATTAAATTTGTGTTTTTTAATATCATAATAATTCATCTTAAATTAAAAATATGTAGATGTGATGTCCTAAAAAATTCTAAATATTTAAATTACTGCAGCAAAAAAACTGGATATTACTATTTAAATTTATATATTTGAGATTTTGGTTAAGTTTACAAGCAAATGTTTGGATGATAACAAATTATTTAACTCTCACATGTCAAGTAGTTAGGTTAGACAGTTACCTATTCCTAACTACTTCCTTAGAGATTTATTCTCAACGAAGAAATCAAAAGGGTATTGGTACTTGCGATGAAAAAGTAAGAGAAAAAAGAAGAGGTTACGATGTTGATATGTCAGACGGTTCTCAAAGCTAAGTCTGGTTAGCACTAGATAGCCGTGACATGCTAAGACTGTTGGTATTACAGGAAGGTATCCTGCATGTGAGTAACATCTCGGGGAGAGACTTTGGCCTAAAAGCGAGTCTCAAGGTTGGGAGGAAATTGGGCAATATATAGTTTCATTTGACACAAGCAGTTAACAATATTTCTACAGAGTTCAGATAAGTACTTATATGATTGAAAGTAATTATACTGTTAAGATAATACTTGTTTTTCATTGAAAACAACAAATGTGTTATTCCAGTAAGAGTTTAAAGAATTTATCAATAGAAGAATTTAGTAGCATGCTAGATATCTAACAAGAATTAGCAGGTTGTAAGGAAAATAAAAAGAAGAAAAGAATAACAGTGAAATATGTGAATAAGGGTAAATAATTCTCCTTCGAAGGAATTCAACCCCTAGGTTTATAACATCTAAAGTTATAAACATAATTAGAAAATAAAACAAGAAACCCTCTGTAACTAACAAAAGACTTTACTAGAAAAATTTCTGAGCAAAATTACAATTCCGTAAGCAAAAGAACAATATTATTCGTAGACCTTCTAGTAAAGGAAATACTTGTTGTGGGGTCTCAATAGTCTAACCCCGTTAGCCATAGATATAAGTGTGAACAATTAAACAAACTCCAAGGCCATACCAAGCTTATTATATCCGTGTTAGTAAAAATACTTAAGAACTTCTGGAACTATCAAGAATTCAAATAACAAATCTTATCACTAAAATTACTAGAAATTTTGGAAAACTGAATTCTATATACAAATAGATATGGAACATGTATGATAAATCCTTCAGGGATTCTTTATCGTAAGAAATTTCCAGAGTTATTTATATAAACCATTTCTTGAAGAAAAGCAAATTAAATCCCCAACTGCTTAACAAATAAATGCGATATTAAATATATGGACTGAATAGTAAAAGGGAAATTGTCTGTGGAACTAGAGTAGGCAAGCCAACCCAAGACAGTCTCATGAGAATTTATATGAGAAGCAGACCTGTGCTAGAAGAACGGACTCCTAAAATGCCTATTAACCATAATTACATTATAGAACACATTTCAAATAAAATTTTGGAAACTGGAATTAATCCTCCATTCACTATTTAAAATCTTAAATTACAAAGTAATTACAAAGAATACCAACCAACCATGGTGAAATTCGAAGGTAAGATCTTTGAACAAGCTATATATATTTTGATTGAACCAGGAGCTACTTTGAGTTATATAAGTCCAAAAGTGGTCGAACAATGTCATTCACAATCTGTCAAATTTAAAAACCCTTGGCTAGTACAGCTCGCCATGGGGGCAAAATGAAGGGTGTTAGCTAAGGTCAACAATTGCCTTCTGCAACTGGTAGGTCAGTCTATTATGGAAGAATTAAACATCTTACGATTAGGATCATATGATGTCCTAATAGGTATGGAGTGGCTGGAGAAGCATTGGTCCCTAGTTAATTGTAAAGACAAAACCAGTAATTACATAGATAAAGAAGGCTTGAGACAAGAGATCCAGGGCATAAAAAATCCCCTGAAAATAATACTGGTAACAACCTATCAATTAACAAAATGTATTCGAAAGGGATGTCAAATCTATGACATACGGGTAGGGTATATCAATTCATCAGAAAAATCTGGTACTTTAGAAAATATACTTGTGGTACAGGAATTTTCAGATGTATTCTGTGAAGAGATTCCAGGACTACCTCCCAAGAGGATTATAGACTTCACTATTGAGATAATCCCTGGAGCTGCCCCAGTATCCCGAGCCCCTTTTTACATGAGCATGCTAGAACTAACTGAATTGAAAATGCAGTTACAGGAACTGCTCGATAAAAAGTATATTCACCCAAGTGTTTCACCTTGGGGAGCCCCTATACTCTTCATCAAGAAGAAAGACAGAACCTTGCAGATATGCATGGATTACTGAAAACTAAAAAAGATGACAGTAAAAAACAAGTACCCTTTGCCTCGTATTGACGAGTTGTTTGACCAAGTAAAGGGAGTGAGCATATTCTCAAATATTGACCTTCGCTCAGGGTACCACCAAATTCGGATTAAGGAAGAAGAGATAGCTAAAACAACCTTTAGAACTCGTTATGGACATTATGAGTTTGTTGTGTTACCATTTGGGTTAACTTACGCTCCCACAACCTTGATGTGTCTAATGAACATTGTTTTTCATCAATATTTGGATAAGTTTGTACTAATATTTATTGACGATATATTGATCTATTCCTGAAATATAGAAGAGTACAAGGAACACCTAAGAATTGTCCTACAAACCTTGAGGGAACATCAGTTGTACACAAAGTACAGAAAATGTGATTTCTTTAAAGAAAAAATTCAATATTTGGGACACATTATTACCAAGGATGGGATTGTTGTGGACTCAGAGAAAATAAAAACCATAATGGAATGGCCAATACCTAAGAGTGTAGCTGATATAAGATCGTTCATGGGTCTAGATGGATACTATAGGAGGTTTGTTGAAGGATTTTCCAGAGTGGCATACCCCATTACCTCTTTGCAAAATAAGGGGATAACCTTTAATTGGACCATGGACTGCCAAAATTTTTTTGATCAGCTAAAACACTTACTTATTATTGCACCTATTCTAAGTATTACAAACCCAAACAAAGAGTACGTTGTTTGTACCAATGCCAGCAAAGAAGGAGTCGATGATGTGCTAATGCAAGAGGGAAAAGTTATTGTTTATGAGTCTCAAAAACTTAAGGAACATGAATAGAAGTATTTGACTTATGATATGGAGTTGACGACAGTGATCCACGCATTAAAAATGTGGCAACATTATTTATTAGGTAAGAATTTTTTATTAATGATAGATCATCATAGTTTAACTAATTATTTCAAACAACCTACTATGAATGCTAGGCATGCCTGTTGGATTGATTTCCTAAGTGAATTTGACTTTGGCATCAAACACTTAAAAGGAAAACAAAACCAAGTCGTGGATGCCTTAAGTAGAAAAATAAACTGCATTTATGAAGTTTCTTTTAGTGAAGCACATACCACTTTTAAAGAACAGATTAAAGAAGCAACACAAGATCATGAGTATAAGATGTTATGGCAGCAAGTGAATATTCCAAACTACAGCAAACAACATCTAGGATATGAGGGAAATCAAGAAGGTATGTTTATTTATAGAGGGAGAATGTATGTACCAAACTAGAAAGATATTAAACAATTAGTTTTGGATCAGTATCGTAAAATTCCTTGTGCAGGGCATCCCGGATATCAGAAATTAATCACTACACTTAGAAAAGAATATTTCTGGTCCAGTATGAAAAATAAGTGGTTGAATATTTGGCTCGTTGTTTGGAGTGTCAGCAAGTGAAATCATAACACCAACATCGAGGTGGACTACTTCACCCATTTCCAATATCGGAATGGAAATGGGAAACTATTTCCATCGATTTTATTACAGGGCTACCTAAGTCAAAAAGACAAAATGACTCAATAATGGTGGTGGTAGACAAGTTGAGCAAGTCTTCTCACTTCATACCGATACAATCTACTTTTAAGGCTGTACAAATTGCTAACATATTCATGCAATATATTTTTAGATTGCATGGAATACCAAGGATTGTAATTTCTGACCGTGATGTAAAATTCACATCAACTTTCTGGAAATCCTTATTCGCAGGTTTAGGCACACAACTACATTTTAGCACCGCCTATCACCCTTAGACTGATGGGAAAACTGAGCTGATGAATCAGATAGTGGAAGATATGCTATGAACTTATGTGATGCAACAACGTTCCAAATGGGAGGAGTATATACACCTGGTGGATAACAAATTATTTAACTCTCAAATGTTAGGTAGTTAGGATAGACAGTTACCTATCTCTAACTACTTCCTTAGGTATTGGTACCTGAGATGAAAAAGTAAGAGAAAAAAGAAGAGGTTACCATGCTGATATGTGAGACGGTTTTCAAAGCTAAGTATGGTTAGGACCAGATAGCCATGACATGCTAAGACTATTGGTCTTACAGAAGGTATCTTGCATGTGAGTAACAACTTGGGGGGAGACTTTGGCCTGAAAGCGAGTCTCAAGGTTGGGAGGAAATCGGACAATATATAGTTGCATTTGACACAAGCAGTCAACAATATTTCTACGGAGTTCAAATAAGTACTTATATGATTGAACTTAATTATACTGTTAAAATAATACTTGTTTTTCATTCAAAGCAATAGATGTGCTATTCCAGTAAGAGTTTAAAGAATTAATCAATAGAAGAATTTAGTAGCATGCTAGATATCTAACCGGAATTAGAATGTTGTATGGAAAAGAAAAGTAAGAAAAGAATAACAGTGAAATCTGTGAATAAGGGTAAACAATTCTCCTTCGAAGGAATTCAACTCCTAGGCTTATAACATCTAAATTTATAAACAAAATTAGAAACGATAACAACAAACCCTCTGTAACTGACAAAACACTTTATTAGAAAACTTTATGAGAAAACTTACAATTCTGTGAGGAAAAGAACAATATTATTTGTAGTCCTTCTAGTAAAGGAAATACTCGATGTGGGGTCTAAATACTCTAACCCCATTAGCCATAGAGATAAGTGTGAACAATTAAACAAACTCCAAGGTCATACCAGGCTTATTATAACAGTGTTAGTAAAAATACTTTAGAACTTCTGGAACGATCAAGAATTCAAAGAACAAATCTTATCACTTAAATTACTAGAAAATTTAGAAAACTGAACTATGTATACAAATAGATATGGAACATGTATGATAAATCCTTTAGGAATTATTTATCATAAGAAATTACTAGAGTTATTTATATAAACCATTTCTTGAAGAAACATAAATTAAATCCCCAACTACTTAACAAATAAATGCGATATTAAATATATGGACTAAAATAGTAAAAAGGGAAATCGACTATGGCGCTAGAGTAGGCAAGCCAACCCAAGATAGTCTCATGAGAATTTATATGAGAAGAAGACCTGTGCTAGGAGAACTGACTCCTCAAATGCATATTAACCATAATTACGTTACAAAACACAGAAAACTATAGCATAACGGAGTTCCATTTCAAATAAAATTCTGGAAGCTGGAATTAATCCTCCATTCACTGTTTAAAATATTAAATTACAAAGTAATTACAAAGAGGATTGTAAATTAACTCGGGTTTTAAAGCCCAGAACCTAACTTAGTATTTCAGCCGCATTCATTCAGTACACAAAACACGTTACCACCAGGGCAAAAATAATAGAGTTCAGGACCTCTAGGACTAAACCTCTAATGAACAACGAGCTAAGCATAAAGTTGATATAACAAGCGGCTAAACCCACCAAGAATATGGAAATCATACAACTCAATAACTCT
Organism: Pinus taeda; assembly: GCA_000404065.3. Taxonomy (NCBI): domain Eukaryota; kingdom Viridiplantae; phylum Streptophyta; class Pinopsida; order Pinales; family Pinaceae; genus Pinus; species Pinus taeda. The sequence continues at coordinate 205,980 of APFE031069634.1, forward strand.
ATCAATATGTTCATCCACTTTACCCGGAGGCCAGATGAAGTGATTAACACTGAACTCTGCAAGTTGGATTAAGGAGGAAGGGTATTGAACTTCTGCAGTCAATACCTGGTCACATAGAACCCTCCGAAGCATCCTAACCATAATGAACATGAGAATCCATTAACAAACTGGAAAAGGCATATATAGATGCAAAGAAAAACCAATATAAACTTTCATTGGAAAATCCCCATTACCTGAGCTGGAATATTTGACAAAGAATATCACTGGAATGCAGCATGCATCTCTGCAGAAAAAATCACCCAACAATAGACATGGAAGAGTCACGGCACAACAGAAAGAACATCATCAACAGAACATAACCATAGACATGAAACAATGTGAACACGGGATGCCATGGACCAGAAACAGAGCCCTCTGTCAAACCAAGGAGAAAAAGCGAAAATCACCCATCAACGCAAATGAGCAAGGGTTTAAGGGAAACACCCATCACCGTCCGATGGAGTAGCTGCAAGATGGGCCGTTGATGTGGTGACTTCCCCAAGGAAGTGTATGATAGCTGGGCAGCAACCGGAAGGGTCTAGAAGTCCATTCCCGCCAGCCCTTTTGAAATCCAATAGTTAATCTATGACCATAGTCGTATAACCTTTAGCACAAATCTATTAGTACTATCATGCCTATGATCAAGTCAAAATTAATTACGTACTCATTGCATGTTAAATGTTATTTATATGGAAGTTTAATGCGGTGTAAATATTTGCAATTTCAATTATATATATTCATTTACTCTTTTTTTTATGATGTAATTAAATGTATTAACCAGAAATGTGACAATAGAAAAAACTATAACTTATAAAAATAGAAATAATAGAAAAAGGAAAAAATCAAAATAAAAAACTTAAAAAAAAATAAAAACCAAAATTTAGTAATTAATAGACATGGAAGTTACTAAACAACCTATAATGAGACCTTAACCAATCACCTTACAAATAAATAAATTTAAATAATAATAAACGAGCCTTGACTCATTTTAACTCCGGAACCCGGATCTATCAAGGGCCCAGAGGGATCAAATATCTTTTCATTGTAAAAGATGTTTGTATCTCAAAATATTTGATCCCTCTATGAGCTTGATAGATCTAGGGTTAAGATAGATCTAGGTTGAGATTAATATTAATATTAGATATTTTTTACATGGCATGATCACAAAATTAATATTTTCAAATATTACATCTTTGAGGTAGAAATATTTATGTCATTAAAGATTTTAATATATCCATAGGACATGGTTTTTTCTTTTAAAGACTCATTTTACAAATATTTAATTAAAACAAATATTAGAAGATTTTGGAGCAGGATTTTAGAATTTTTTTGTTTTTTTTATCTATATGGTTGTTTTATTTTTGTTTTGGGTTGAATTTATTATTATTATTATTTACTACAGACATGACATACTTACACATCACAACATACATAAAATTAAATATTTATAAAATATTTTGATTGTAAAACAAGTTATTAAAAATGGATATAAAATTATCCAAACTAATTTTTAAATTAAAAAACTTGCAACACATATATAAATAGCTTTGAAAAATGTGTACAAAATTTCAAAATGTTTTTAAGCTTTTCCTTTTTTCAATATTTTTAAAATTTAAATTTATCCAAAACTCAAAATGAATAGATAAGTTGTTTTAGCATTTAGGTTAAAAACTCTTCAAACCTAAAAACCATGTTGAAACTGTAGTTGATAAAAAATTATGCTTAAATTATTCAAAATTTTCCCTCATTTTTAAAAATTGTATCTCCTTTCCATTGGTTGACTCTCCATGCTATCTTATCCATTTATTTGCCACCAACCATAGGTCGTCTTCCTATGTGTCACGGCCATATGTTGTGATGCCTTAAGTTCATCATAGGCAATGTGCGACAATGGCGATATTTCGTCGCAATTATACAAGTACTCTAACCCAAGCTATGCCTACTACTTCACACTTCAACACTTAGTCAATTTTTTCAATCCAATCTTCTTATTTAATATGTAGCAGAATAAACTTCAATTCAATTGCTTCATTAATGTTCAATAGTATTACAATTCTGCGATATCGTAAAACCAATAGCCATAAACAACAATATACAAGAGTATGTAACAAAAGGGGAAAAATCCCAAAACACTTTTTCTCTTTTCTTCTATTAAACTTAAAAGTAATGTTACAATAGATTTACAAAGGGCCATTCATGCCCAAACTCTTGCGCTGCCCAAACATTACAAAAGAGTGGCAATTGTTGGCCCAACCCAATGCACTAGCAAAAAATGCCAAGTTTCACAACCAGGGTGTGCCCAACAAAAACCTAAAAATTGATGCTCCAAAATAGCCTAGAAAACGAACTCTCGACCCTACCCAAAGACCAGCTCGCTTGGGCGAGCTCCTCCTTTTGCAACGTGCCTTTGTTGCGTTTTCAATTTTTGCAATGTGCACCCTGTGGTTCTACGATATTACACCCCTTACATTTATGTGATATCGTAGACTTTTCCCTTTTGAAATTTTATCTATGATATTACTTCTCTCGTATGAACTTGCTTTCTTTCCTACTCTAAGTGTCAAGCTCCTCTTCTTACAGTCACTTCAGCCTTTTGGTTTAAGTGGGTCGACGCCCCTTCACATTTTGAGCCAATGCTTCATCTTGTGTGGATGCACCCCTGGGCTGACCTACTTGTGGGCATGTAGGCATCCCTTCACTGGGTAGGCATGTCCCTGCCTGGGCACTCTGCATGTAGTGTTTCCCATGCTACCATCGCTAATCACTTCCGTTTCGGACACTCCACATCGTGTTGTTCGCTTGCTCACCCGTCACGCCCCCGCTCGCTATGTCTTGCCCGACGTAGTAGCACTCCCTTGCCTTGTCCACTACATCCTCCTTGTCGTGATGCCTTATCGCCCCAACTTGGGTGCGAGCACACCTCTGGGCGGGGTCATGCTTAGTTAGGTTTCCGCTATTCTAAGTATGTTCTCTCCTTCATGTTCCCTCTGCTATGTCATGTTGTTGGGTGGGCGTGACCGTCGGGAAATGTGTGCTATGACTCATCCAATGTAACATCCTATTGGTAAAGTTTTCATTGATGTCAATATGATAAGTGCATTGTTAAAGCAAACATTTGTAGAAAACCCTAACCCTAAGTGAAAACCCTAGATGCTTAATGTACATGATGAAACCCTAACTCTATATGATGCTCTAATTGGGTTGAAAATAACCCTAATGGATGAAGATATTAAGTAAAAAATCCTGCGTCTTGTAATCCCTAGCATGGAGGAAATCCTAACATGGGTAAACATGACCTAGCCCTTGTTGTGTTGAAGTAAGCCCTAAAATATTATGCTAAATAAACCCTAAACCTATGCATGATTCATTCAAGGAAATCCTAAATATGCTCATGTAACCTACTGATTAAAATTCCCTAAAAAAGAACCCTAATATTGTCCCAAGCATGTTAGATTTCTGGAAAAATTGTGAGTCAATTAATGCCCTAATTCCATGAAAAACAATTCTTAATAGGACTGTTATGAAAAAATGTGCATATGATGAGAGAAAAATTAAATTTCCATCCTTAGAGGTCATATCTTGAAAGGAAGACTACATCAACTTATAGAAGATGTCATGAGATTTCCCATGAGTACTCACTTGCCTCTTAATTCATTTTTGTTATGAAAATATTAATTTTTAAAATTTAAATATTTTGAAAAATGAAAAATCTGCTAGTCGACTTATGTAGGCTCACACATCTTTCAATCGACATGTCTCTTTAGTAGACACAAACCACTATAAATAGAAAACTAAAATCGTAATTTTTGAAGCTGAATTTGGTTAAGAAAAAGAAAAATACAGAACTCAGATTTGAAGATAAGGAAAAAATCATCTAAGTGAGACCTGAGGAGCAGGTTGAAGAGAATTATTTTTGTATTATTTTCTGTTTTCGGTTGATGGTTTTGGTATTAAAAAAATTGGCTCTATATAAGACCTAATTCTCATATTTGTGTCAAACATAAAAATCAGATTTGTTGTTGATATGTGAGCACATTTTTGGAGGTTAGATTTGTGGCTGAGGATTTTGAGATACATGAAATTTCGGACTTGAGTTTTTACATAGAGATTTTCATTCCTATGGCTTACACTAAAAATTTCAGAGTTGTGACATCACATTCAAAGTTGTAGCTTCTCATAATTGTGACCCTCATACTCATGGCATATAAGTTAGAGCTCAAACATCATGTGAGTTGACTTTTTAGGAACTCAGACCTAGGACTGAAGCTTGGATCTACGGCAAAAAAATAGCTTTGGAGTAGAAAATTTAGTGCAGTCTTGAAGAAGCATTGGATCAGTCTTATAAAGTGGTTTAGATCTCTTGTGAAGCAGTCTTACAAGATTTATTGAAGACCCTTTTGAGCACTCCCAGAGTTATCTATAGCAGACCTTAGTTGAGCATCTATTTTAGAGCAGATGTTTGGAGTAGACTTGTGTTAGCTTTAGAATAGTTGTTGACTTTTGTACATAGCAGACTTATTGACACTTGTTGGAGCATAATATAGTAGATTAAAATACCTTGGTGAGAAGTTTTTGAAGTGTACCTCTAAGCTTCCCTTGTGATCCTTGGTGAGTGCCTTAGGGTGGACTTTTGAAGACTTATGTGCAGACCTAAAGGAAAACTTCTTAACAGACTTGAAGCAGCTTGTTGGAGACCATTTTGAAGATAACTTTGAAGCAAGTTCTTGAAGATATTTTTAGGAAGAATTGAAGGTATCCAAGAGTAAGCAGATGTTCTATTAATTGATGACAATATAACCTTGGATACACTTTGTGAAGACATATATTGAAGCAGACCTAAAGAGTATCTTTAGAACATCTAGTGGGAGCTAGTGTTCTTGAACATGATTTTAATAGCTGCCTTGGAGACGTTATTTGAGACCTCATAATGCATTTATGGAAGTCCTCATGATGTGACCCTGAAGAATATATTTTTGGGTGACATGAAGAGTTGTGGAGAAACCTTCTCCGAATCATAAAGTTGTCATTGATGAGCTAGGGTAATTTGAGGGAATTGTTGAAGAAGACACTATTAGGGCTCATTGCAGAAGACATTGTAAGATTTGAAGAAATATTTATAACTATCTTGCATAGATTGTAGTATATTTAAAGGGTTGGTGCCTCATAAAAACAAGGTTGAAGCCTTATGAAATATATGGTTGGAGCCCTGGAAGTTGAGTCTCGCAAAGACTAGGTTGGAGCCTAGAAGATTGAAGATTGGTGTCTTCATCTAAGGGTTGGAGCCCTATAATATTTCTTAGTTGATTTGGTCTTGGGAATGGTGTCCTTAGGGTTGGAGCCCTATAAGATATTGTTGTACAAGTTGGAGCTTGTGATTATTTGTAAAGAGGATTGGAGTCCTTGCCAATTTCTTATTTATAAAATTATTTATCTTGTTATTGTTCATTTTGTGTTTTATCTAAGTGATCTAAACTGCCAAAGTAAGAATTTTAAAATAAATACTAATTCAACCCCCCTCTCAGTATTTCCATCATATCTGGTGCTCTACCTTAGTGCAAGCACACCTAGGGCATGCACTCCTCAACTTGTGCATGTTGCCCCTATGTGGACCTGTGCGCCCCTCATCCATGTGGGCATGCTCATCGCATAGGTGCACTCATCATGCCTCCAAGTTAGTTTTTTGCCACCAAGTGAGGATGGCCTATCATGGTTGCCCGTTGACCTTGGTGCCAACTCGAGGCCCTAACATCCTCCCCCAATTCAAAAAGTTTGTCACTCTAGACAACACCATCTCAGCAAACTTTATAGCCAAGACCAATTGTCGCAAAGTGCCACCAGCTCCAATATTAATCATTCCTATTGCATGAACTCCTTAAATTCATCACATGAACCTTCATTAAGGCTCATGACAACATGTGGGTAAGACTTCTCAATCTCATGGTCATCAACAATGACTCATCACAATCCTCCATACTACTCCAAATCACGAAAGGTTACTCCCTACACTTGGATGCAATGCATCATTGTAAAACATATCTTGTTAATTCACCACATATCGACATCATGTGAATTGTTGTTTCCATACTCCAACTCAACACTGCCATGCATCCATGCACTTGGCCGCCCCATGACTCAAACTAGTTGGGTAGCTAATCCAACCATCGCGTCCAACCCATGAGAATGAATCTCATCACGCCTTTGTTGATTTTTCTCCAACACTTCATCACATCTTCAACTCAATCAAGAATTATTCCCATCTATCCTTCAACCAACCATCGTGTCATATCCCGATCCATGAAGAAAACTTCATCTCATCTTCAATATGATTCACATCATCACTATCAAAGGGGAAAGTCCTCACTTACCTCATCATCTCATCCATGTCTTGCCCATGACCATAAATCAATGGCCTACATGTCCATTAAAATAGTTAAGTCCCATCAGACTCAACCCGTGCTCAAGTGCTCCCACTAAGGCACCTTCGTCACTGTAACCACCATCCAACCCCAAGGTGTCTCGCTTCTATCACATCCATCAATCCACTCCTCACGAACACATCTCATACTGTGTCCAAGGTATGTGTCCCATACCACATCAAAGTCAAGTTCAAAATTGACCTCAACTTCTTAACAAATCAGATACTCCAAGACCATCATTATATGAAGTCTTCACAAGTTGCAACTTCCTTCAAGTCGTCCTAGGCCTCTTTGAGCCATCTTCATCCAACACTTCATGAAAACACTTGTTTTGGTCAAAATTCCCATCACAAGTTGCCTCTACCCTCCTCATTGCATGAATTCTCTCATAGATCACCCATGTCTCTCTTCAAAAATGGCCATGGCCTTGTTGTTTGAATGCACCCAACATCCCCATTGGTACATCTGCAAAACATCTTCATGTCGCATTAGCATGCCCATTCTGCACGACATCCTCACTTGGTACTTTTTCTTGATGTACAAATGTGACATCCTTTGCTAACTCCTTGTTTGATGCCCTTGCATGAAGTATTCCATGCCCTTCTCTTCTACTTGATGCACACAACTTTAGTTTCCCAACTCATCCATGTTTATTAGAAACAACACAACCTCAGCCATCACATCCTTTCCTTTCGTCAATTAAGCATCCTCGGTCATCCTACCCTCATATCATTATTGTAGGTCCCTTCCTTCATCGTTGTCTCCCTCACTAAAGGTTCACCAACACTACCTCTTGGATCAAATGAAACTACAATGAATAATTCCACCCAAGTATGTATCATATCGCCTTCTTCAATTTTGTGTGCCCTTCCTTCTTCTTTTCCATGAGTCATGGTTGGAACTTAGCCAAATCTTCATTCAACTAAGCATGAATCGCTCATCGTATAAGTTCATCACATTCTTCCCTTGTCTCAGACATTCGTACCTTCTTATCTAAGGTGGAATACCTAAATAAGTCATGCAAAATCCAAAATCATCCATCGCATAACTAAACACAAACATACTTCAACCTTCCAGGCGAGAGTCATCCATGGCTGTGATATCCATGAATCTTGTCCAACTTTGGAAAGCTCAATCTCACCTAGTATTCCCTCTTTCAGCGGAAATCTCACAACACTTGTTTCTTCATTATCGTCCCTATGGCCAACTTCTTCCTTCAAAGGATGTGACATGCCCAAATATGGTTAAGATGTGGTAAGAATCGACCCACCAAATTAATCCTCTTTTGGTGTCGTGTTCACAATACTTACATTGCACTTGACCATTGGAATAAATTCCTCATCCTTCATTGCAACTTCTTCTTCATATCATAGCGAGCAGCTTCAACCTGCCCAACCACTCAACCAAGTCGAAGAAGCTCCCTTCTAAAATTTTGTTCCAAAAGTTTAAGCTCTTATTGCAATCGTGGCCTCTCTTCCTTCATGCAGCCCAACCTGTCCATGAGTGGCATAAGTATATCGCAGCTCTCTTACAAACCTTCCATCATACTTCCCAACCTTCAAGTTGTTCAAAACCTTGATCACAGTTCTTCAACTTCCAAACTTCTCCAATTTCCCACCTTCGCAAAAGTAGGCTTTGATACCATCAATCATGGTCCCACACTGTGATGACTTAAGTTCACCATGGGCCACGTGCGACACCAACGATATTGTGTCGCAATTATACAACTAATATAACCCAAACTACACCTACTACTTCACACTTCAACACTTAGTCAATTTATCCAATTCAATCTTCTTATTTACTATGCAATAGAAATAAACTTCAATTCACTTGCTTCATTAATATTTAACAACTATATAATTCTGTGATATCGTAAAACCAATAATCATAAACAAAAATATACAAGAGTATACAATGGGAGGGGGAAAATCGCAAGACACGTTTAACCTTTGCTTCTATTAAACTTCAAATGAATGTTACAACATATTTACAAAGGGCCGGCCATGCCCAAACTCATGCGCTACCCAAACTTTACAAAAGAGTGGCAGTCGTTTGCCCAACCCAAAGCAGTAGCTAAAAGTGCCAAGTTTCACAACCGGGGTGTGCCCAACCCAAGGTTGGCACCTTGCCCAGCAAAAACCCCAAAAATGACACCCCAAAATAGCCTAGAAAACCAACTCTTGGCCCTGCCCAAAAACCAGCTAACTTGGGTGAGCTCTCCTCCTTTTGTGATGTGCCTTAGTTGCATTTTCAATTTTTGCAATGTGTTCCTTATGGTTCTAAGATATCGCAACCCTTACATTTATGCGATATCACAGACTTTTCCCTTTCAACAATCTGCTCTATGATATTACTTGTCTTGTTTGAAATTTCTTACTTGACTCCTCTAAGTGTCAAGCTCCTCATCTTATAGTCGCTCTAGCCTTTTGGTTTAAGTAGGTCGACGCCTCTTCACATTTTGAGCTGACACTTCATCTTTTGTGGGTGCCCCTGGGCCAAGCTTCCTGTTCGCATGAAGGCTCCCATTTGATGGGATGGCACACCCATTCTTGAGTGCTCTTCTTGCCATGTTTCCCATGCTACCACCGTTAGTCGTTTCCATGTCACACACTCCACATCATGTTTCCCACTCGCTCACTCGTCGCACCTCCACTCGCTACATATCACTCCTCGCGATCACACTTCCTTGCCTTGCCCACTACGTCCTACCCATCATGACACTTGGAACCCCACCTTGGGTGCGAGTGCAGTATTTCTAAGCTAGGTTGTTTATATGCTAAGTGTGAACTCTCCTTCACGTGCCCTCTATTATGTCATGTCGTTGGGTGGGAGTGCTCGTCGTGACATGCCCACTATGCCTCATCTGATGCAACACCCGATGTCTAGCCTTCATGTGTGTGTGCCCACGACGTGCGCCCTTCAACTCATGCATGTTTCCCCTATGTGGACCTCTGCGCCCCTCCTCCATGTGGGCACACTCATCACATAAGCACGCTTGTCATGCCTCCAAGTTGGTTTTTTTGCCACCAAGTAAGCATGGCCCATCGTGGGCACCTGTTGGCCTTGGTGTCAACTCGAGGCCCTGACACTCTGCCACCACATCAATAATCAAATTGTACAATACCAAGCCACCTATATCTCTATATATATAGTGTATTTTTCATACTTCATAGTGTCCTCAATCAATTAAAACCATGAAGGAATGAAAACTTATGAAACTATGTACTTGTTAAATAGACAATACTAGCATGCTATATTAGAATGTCAGAACTGTTAGAAATAGTAAATTACTTTGATATGCATGTAAGGCGTGAAGAGTTGAGTTAAGTTAAAAAATAAGTTGAGTTCACCTCTAGTATGAGTTTGCATCAAGTAGTTAGCCAAAGAGAATTCAAGTCTAGTTAGAGTTTGCGTGATTCCATCTTTAACAAGTTTAATGTTTATATACCCATGGTTGGGTCACTGTAATGTGTGAAAGACAATTGCCACAACTTTGTGAATTGTTGTATGTGAGAAGATTTATAAATAAAAGTTTTTTTTTTTGGTTTAAGTGCATTTTCCTTTACGTGTGTTTTCCTCCTCCGACTTTCGATCGAGAAATTAAGAATGGCATTTTTAAAGTGAATAAACTAGAGAGAGATGTGTCCATTTAATGAACATTCGCTAAATATGTATGGTAACACTGAAGAGAAATCCAATCCATGCCACAAGGGAAATGGAAAACCCATGTATTCAACCCTTTAATGGGCAAAATTTTCTCCGCACTTCAATTATTTTCAGTATATTACTGCATAAACACTTCTCTAAATTTATTAGCGATTTATGTAGGTAAGCCTTTTAGGAAACCCACATTATTTATAGTCCTAGTCGCTTCTATGAGAAACTCAAAATATTTTGTAAATGCTAGGTCAGATATCGAAACAAATCATAACCCCATGACTCCCAAAGCTTCATTGAGTGCTTCAAGGCCGTAATGAAAGCAGATGCATTTTGACGCAAGGGTCAATCCTTGTACGAAATTTAGGGAATGATATTCTAACAATAATTTGTTAAAATTGCCTCCTTTTCATTGCCTAAACCTGTAATACATGCATCATATTACAGGCTACATATGCCATAATGTTGTTTATTTTAGGTCACCTTTCATTTCCCTTCAATGCTTCCCAACCTTGCAGGAATACTTGGTAGCAACTACATCAACAAATGTGATGTATGATAGAGTCAAAAACTTGGTTTTAATTCTTGGGAGAAAATTGGATGGAAAATTCAATGCTTTCCAACCTTCACATGAATACTAATTAGCAACCATATCGACAAATGTGATGTATAGTAGAGTCAAAATCTTTGTTTTAATTCTTTGGAGAGATTTGGATATAATTAATTGTTTCTCAGAATTAGAGAATATTTTGAAGGCTAGTTCATCTGCAATGCATTGCATAAAGTTAGTCTTCTCTTTACTCTCCTAATAATTAAAGAAATGTGGAAGTTTTGGAAAGTCGGGCCTAGTTTTACAGGGTAGACCTTGAGAGATATCCCACTATGGATATCAATGATTTGAATTTTCATCCACACAAGGTATATAAGAACACATCATGTTTTCGAGATATGATATATGAAAATTGAATAGTTTAGGAAGAGTGTGAAGTCCACCCATTGACAAATCTGGATTTAATATAGATTAAGTTTGATTATATATATAATATTATATATATTATATAAATTGTGTAATTTAAAATGAACTTAATTTACAAATTTTGAAGTTTCAATATAATATTATATTTAAAATAAGTTTAGAGGATGGAAAATTTGAAAAGTAAAAAACCCTTCATTTCAAATTGTAATTATTGGTATATAGATAGTTCACAATATATACTCACTTAATAGCATATATACCAAATTATTTTATTATAGGGCTTAAATATATCAACTTGGAAGATTCAAATATGGGGGGGAAGGATCAAAAGAATCCCAACCATCTAACCATCTAAATTAAACAGTTAACAAATGTAAAATGAGACTTGATTCACTTCTTCATTAAGAACAAATTTTATATATGTAATTAAAAAATAAATAATTTATTATCTTAATTATTATTTGAAAAAATAATATTCAATTTTTATATAGTGAAATAATTAAATAAATAAATAAATAAATTTGTGGATTAATTTATATTGAGCTGGATTATGCTTTAAAGTGCTTTTGTTTTGCTAAGAGCATCTATTCTTGGGACCTAATGAAACAGATCGATGGCCCAAGTTTTAGAGGAACCTGGTGAAAACTTGAAGTTGGGTTACACTTTTGTGAGGAATGCCACCAAAAAATCCACAATCTCAATTTTTCCGTCGTACCAAAATTTTCTCTCGCCGAATTTTCAAATTTTTTTTCGGTCGAACTATTATAGTAACATTCGCTCGAACTTTTGGCCATTTAGATTATGTCGGTCGTTAAACAAATATTTTGTCGGAGCTGAAAAATCACAAAAAAATAGTTCGGCCAAACACATAATTCGGCTGAATTATTTGTTCAGTTGAAAAAACTTTTATATATATGACAAGACAGACACTATTGTGAGGTTTTCTGCGCTATTAACTTGTGATTTTGGTTGAGCCGAGCGTTGTTAATTTGTGATTATGGTTGAGATGAGCATTGTTAATTTGTGATTGTGGTTTTGTGGTTGAGTTGAGCACTGTTAATTTGTGATTGCGGTTGAATAGAGCATTGTTAATTTGTGATTATGGTTGAGCCGAGCCGCAACCGAGTGTTACTGAGGTTCGTATGTAGTTCAATTTTTTTTAAAACGTTTTTTAAATGGTTTTTACCGATATTATAATATGTCTTTGGTTTTTTTGCAGCATGGTGCTAGAGGAATTTTGGTTGGTTGCACCTTGTTGTCGTCGGCAGCTTTCTCATCCTCCTCATCTGGACCATGGAATTCCTCCAAAACACCACTTAAATAGGGTGAATACCGAAAATAAAATTTGGGGCTCTTAATACATTATATTAATTTATCAAAAATAATATCTCAAACATAAATTAATATCTCAAACCTTTTTTATAATGATTATGAAATTTTGAATATGGTAAATATTGAACTATTTTTTAAATTTTAGAGACCATTTGGCATCAAATTTCTAATATGCGATCTAGCCAACACCACAATGCCTATGTCTACCATTGCTACCACACAACCCCTTGGTTGATGGTTGCCCCTGCAAATCAAACCAAATGAAATCAAATCGACCACTATGAATTAAATTAAATAAAAACAATTATATAATTTAACACTCTTCTCACAATAAAAATAACCATTTGAATATAAATTATTCATATTATTTGGTAACATACTTCCCTTTCTTCTCTTGTTATATGTTCATTTATGTTTCCCTTTTCATTATGCGTAATTCACTTTTCTTGTGATAGGAACATATGTTTCCATATAATTGCTTCCATGTGGCTCTCAAACTCACTTCTTCTCACCTTGCTGGAGTTCTTGAGCCTCACAATAGTTACAGTGAGTCTGTCGTTCATGACAGCTTTGTATGTGCTTCCCAAAATGCCATTTCCCATCATCTCAGTTGCTGCCCTCAGCAGGTCCTCTAAACAGTAACTCTGCATTTCTCCAATGCAGAACACTAAACTTCTGATGCAATTGTAGACCACATCCAAGGCTGGAGGAATCTTGCCAGAGTACTGGTTAGACCAAGTTTGCTTTGCTTTATCTGAAGAATCCCCATTTTGTTTCATGCCAACATTGGGGTACTGGTCAAACTAAGTTTTCTTTGCTTTATCTGAAGAATCCCCATTTTGTTTCATGCCAACATTGGAGTATTGGTCAGACTAAGTTTTCTTTGCTTTATCTGAAGAATCCCCATTTTGTTTCATGCCAATGCTTCTCTTATCATCTTTTGCTGTCTATTCCTCCCCTCCTCTCAGCTTGCAGAGTAGAAACATAACAAGAAACAATAGGGACACCACTCCCACTGTACTTCCGACCATAATGGCCAAATTTTTCCATCCATTGAGCTTCTTGGACTTGCTCTGCTTCGTCAGAGGCAAGGAAGCTTGAGTCTTTCGATTTGGTTTTTTAATGTAAAACCTTGATGCTTCTTGGTAACATACTTTCCTTGTTTCTATTTTTATATGTTCATTTATGTTTCCCTTTTAATTATGTGTAACTCACTTTTCTTGTGATAGGAACATCCATTCCCATATAATTTATAATGTTGTCATTTCTAGTGAAATTTTGTGCATTATTCTTCAAGGTTGTTGGTATAAGTGCATAACTGCATCCACCATTCAACATGAAGGAAAATATTCATCTCATCAAGTGGAAGAGCATATATTCCTAATTGTAGTTCCAAATCTTGGATTTGAATAGGGATTTTATGAAACCTTCCTACTCCTTTGACCTTTCATCCATCAAATATTATAATTGTGAGGTCATTGGTGGGGTACACAAATACGTTTAGTTTCTTAGTGAAATCAATGCCAATGTAGTAAGTTTTTTTGAAATCCATTAGTATCATTACATTTCTATATTTTATGGTCCCCATGAGCTTTAGGTTCCTAGGTTGTAATTGCCCCATCATGATTGCAAGTGGAACTGTAGGTTTGCTTCTGTATTTTCTTCGAATGTGGGTCTTATTAGCTTCCTAAGATGAGGTAGAATACACTTAATTGAAGGTTCTTGTACTTACTCATTTCAAGTCGTAGTTTCTTTTTGAGATAAATCTTTTTCATTTATATTTCGTTGGGTGCATGAGATTGAAGCTAATTAGAGTGTTGGAATTTCTTTTTCATTTTTGGTGTTTTAATTTTAATGTTATTAGGTTGACTTGTTTTACCTTGATTTATCTCGTGAATTGTGGTTGGCTTTTTAGATTTACTGAGGGATTTTGGAAAGTTATTGATCTATCATTGACTCAAATTAGATTTCAAATTGCCTCTCAATCCATTCTCTATTCTCATTATTTGTTCTTGATGCTCTGCTCTTGTTTTTTATACATCTTATTAGGTCTTACCAAAATGAAAAAAAAAACTACACCATGTTGAAGGATAGATCATGGACATTCAAGATTATATTGTGAAACTCTGTATAAATCCATTTGTACATCATACAAACAGGATTAAGATATAAATGAAATTTTAATCACGCCCTTTACTACTGAGAGAAACTCCCATGGACTCCACCCATTAAATAAATTAACATATCATGCCTATTTCAACACAACCTACAATAAATAAAACAAAACACATATTTTGAAAGTGGAGCAACTGAGATTTAATCAATTAAGGAGACATAAGCATTATCTTCATAACAACACTAATTAAAAATAGTTACACCATTAAAATCATAATATGTTTGTAAAACTATACGAGGCACGTTTCGTCTATTCCTATGCATCGACATGTTAAAGCCTGCAAATCATGAACAACATGCGGGGGCTATTATAAATGATCTCCATGATGCTCACATAATGCATGATGAACTCAAAATCTTTATAGAGGCAGTAAGAAGGTAAATTCAAATAATAACTTTATAAAGTAAAAGTCGTAACATTGTAACAATAAACATGGTCATAGATTTGCATTTGTACAATTAATAAATCAATTTTTGGATTTACCAAAATGCTTTTGGATGATATGGTGTTCGATTGTTCATTAACTTTTTAATTATATCCCTATTTTCTATTAATTTGTCAATTTTTTTCGATTCTTTTTGAGAATTCACAATCCTATCTATAATTTGCTTGGTAATATTAGCTTCATCTTTAGAGTGATGAACATCATCATGTTCTTTGTCATTATCACCTCCCTCCATTATGACACTAGATGCTCTTATCCACTTTATAAATATTAGGTAGGAGTTAAACATGATGACTTTATGACATCTTTAGGTAGAATGTATAGGTTACTTCAACAAACCTATTGTGTGGTTAGAACTAAAGATAGTATTTTATGTAGAGCACTTATGGAACTGTGGAACAAGTTCATTGTTTGACCTCTGTACATGCATTGACATTGGATGCATGCCTTCCATATTCCTTTTGGTTGGTTCAAAGA
Organism: Pinus taeda; assembly: GCA_000404065.3. Taxonomy (NCBI): domain Eukaryota; kingdom Viridiplantae; phylum Streptophyta; class Pinopsida; order Pinales; family Pinaceae; genus Pinus; species Pinus taeda. The sequence continues at coordinate 221,501 of APFE031069634.1, forward strand.
AAAATCACATAGATTTTGAGAAAGGAGAAACACCATCTCAATCATTTAGATAGTATCTGCAAGTAGTGCCATCTTCGAGAGGTTGACATAGGGGTGTTTCATCGTTTCATCTTACGCTACCCCATTTATTCGGATTTGAGGGTATGCATATATCCATTGATACGTAAAAACTATCAAGTTTAATTCTCACTGCCCCTAGATGTCGTGTTTGTATTACCATCCAAATTCTTCCAAAAATGAGGTTGATATTGCCCCCTATGGGGAAGTACAGGCTGCTCCCTCTCGTGCCCTACACCTCTCTGCATCTTGCTCCATATTTAACCAAATTTCATTATATTTTACCAATAGTGTTATTGCGTAATGCATATAAATTCTAGTATGGATCAAAACAAAATAACATAAAATGATATTATCAGCATAAACACCTATGTGATACTTTTTGGTGATTATATTATATATATATATATAACCAATTATTTGATTTATTCATCTGTTTTTTGCATACCATCCATGTTAAATTTAGAATGTTCTAAACATTTTAATATTATTAATATTTTTAAGGTAAGATATGCTTTCTGGTTACTTGCATCTAACCCAGCTTCCATTATTCAGAATATTTTGCAAATCTGCAAATATACTATGATCTATTATGCCTCATTTAAGCTTTTACTCAGTCATGAATTAAAAATCACCTCAATTTATACTTTTGTTTCATCTTTTCCTCGATCATGGATTGAAACTCACTTTAATTTATACTTCTATTTAGTACCTTTCATCTTCAAACTTTTTGTGCTTTTTACTTGCTTGTTTTTACATGGGAGCTTGAAACATCAGAGCCATTCATTCTTAGTTTTTCATTTTGTATTAATATCATCAATGTCATTTCCAAAAATCAAAATCATATACCAAAAAGAAATAATAATAATAAAAAATTATTCAACCTGATAAGTAGATTGAAAAGGAAAACACAAACAAATAGATATTTAGCAACCATATGCTTAGATATGTTCATCTTTAAATCAACATTCTCAATTTAATAAAACAAATAAAATAAAAACTTGAGGGATGAAATATACTGCAATTTCATACAAACCAACACAACCCAGAATCAACCCCAAGGATTTATGATGTGCACACTGGTAAGATGGAAGTGACTAGGAAATCATTTCATAATTTCATGAGAACAAGGGTTAAACACCAGGAAAAATTTCTTGGAACCTTCATATAACAAGATTTCTACCTAGCTGGAACCTTTGAAAACATCATCTTCGGTTGAATATGCTTCAAGTTCGGTTGAATATGCATACTAGCATTTATATGCATTACGTGATAACAATATTGGTAAAATATAATGGATCAAGTTCATTTTTTCGGTTGGTAAAAAGCGGGTCTACCATTTTAAAGTTAATTTTTTTCTTTTGTTAGCTCTCATTTTAAAAGAATCATATAAATATATAATCTAATAGAATGTATTACATTTTTAATACGTAAATTTTAAGAAGGCAACATAGATATTAAATTTACTAGAATAAAACTGGGTCTATCATTTTTCATTTTATTTTTTTTTCCTCTTTGTTAACTATATTTTTAAATAATCATATAAAGAGAGTCATTTAGACCATATAAATAAACATGTATTATAGTTTTAGTAAGCAAATTTTATAACAAGATAATATACGTGTTAAATTTACTAGAATAAAACCAGTCTATCATTTTTCATTTTATTTTATTTTTCTTTGTTAACTCTAGCATTTAAAGAAGCGTATAAATAGACCCATGTATGGCATATAAATAAACATGTATTATAGATTTAATAAACATGTATTATAGCTAAGTTGAATTAGAAATATTTGTATGTGTGGAATGAACATAAAAATAAATTAGTAAATACTTTCAACCTTCAATTGAGTTGAAGCTAAGTTGAATGAATTAGATATCTCTAGTTGTTTTCCTCTTGCAACCATCCAACCAAGTAGAAACAACCACTTTCCGACAAATTTGTCTAGACAATTTGGGAAAGTTAATACTTGATTTTTTAATATTGATCTAGTTTATGTATTTTCATTGTGCAATTTTAAAATTTTTAATATATTATATTATATATATATATTATATATATATGCACATGTATTGTACATTTTATCCACGAGGGCACAATGCATGGCGAACACCACAAGGGCACAATGGAGGGGGAACACCATGAGGTATTGCATGGAATTTGATTTTTGATTTTTGATTTTTTGATTTTTGATTTTGTTTTGATGATTACATTCTCATTTAATTTTAAAACATTAAAATTTAATTTTAAACACATAATCTTATGTATATATGTAACTACACATGCTGTGCAGGGCACCGATGATTCAGATGAGAGCACGAGGAGGTTGATAGATCATATATTTCAACGAGATTCTCTAAATTGATGCAAATTTTTATTTGATAGTCTTTTAATGTTATATTTACTTTTATCATGATATAAATTTTGGACATATTTAAAGTAAAACTTTTATTATGAATTGATGTATATTTTTATTTGACAACTTTTTATTATATATTTACTTTTGTAATGATATAAATTTTGGAAATATTTTAAATCTATAACTCTTTATTATGATTTAATACATGCTAATTTTGGAGTTTATGTACATTTTACATGGTACAATTTGCATGATGCATGGTTTGATGCTTAAAACTTGGTTTTATATATTTAAGTTCATAAATATGTAGCAATGAAAGTGAATTTGCATTTAGTTGGTACTTTTGGCATAATCATTGTTATAATGTTAGTAGATGCTTCTTAGGTTTTGTTTAAAGTTGTTTTATCACTTGTTAAATTTAAATTGAATCTATTAAAATTGCAAATTACAAAACATGGTACATTTTGTATTTGAATGAATATTTTAATTCAATGTAGATGCCTCAAACAATCATAAAAATTGCATTATAAAATATGGTATGTACATTTTGCATTCATGTATAGAAAGGATACTATGGATGTCGGTTGATAGTTAGAGTTTTTAATATAAAGTTATTTGAAAGCACAAACATACTCGATAAAATTGCATTATAAAACATGGCCCACAATTTGCATGATGCATGCATGGTTTGATGCTTTTGAAGGCTTTACATATTTAAGTTCATGAATATGTAGAAATGAAAGTAAATTTGCATTTAGTTGGTACATTTTTCATTCATCATTCCTATTTGTTAGTAGATGATTCTTAGGTTTTGTTTAAAGTTTTTTGGTCAAGTTATTTAAAATGAATCTATTAAAATTACAAATTACAAAACATGGTACAATTTGCATTTGAATGAATCTTATAATTCGGTGTAGATGTCTAAAACAATGATAACTTAAAATTTCATTATAAAATATGGCATGTACATTTTGCATTCATGTATAGAAAGGTTATTATGGATGTCGGTTGATAGTTAACTTTTAATATAAAGTTGTTTGAATGCACAGACATAAGTTTAATTCAAATTGCATTATAAAACATGACCCGTTGCATGATGCATGCATGGTTTGATTCTTTTAAAGGTTTTACATATTTAAGTTCATGAATATGTAGCAATGAAATTAAATTTGCATTTAGTTGGTACAATTTGCATTCAATCATTTCTATAATGTTAGTAGACGATTCTTAGGTTTCGCTTAGAGTTGTTTTTTCAATTTATTTCAAATGAATCTATTAAAATTGCAAATTTCAAAACATGACCTATATTTTGCATTTGAATGAATCTTTTAATTCGGTTTAGATGTCTAAAACAATGATAACTTAAAATTGCATTATAAAATATGGTATGTACATTTTGCATTCATGTATAGAAAGAATACTATGGATTTCGGTTGATAGTTAACTTTTAATATAAAGTTGTTTGAATGCACAAACACAAGTTAGATAAAATTGCATTATAAAACATGGCCCACAATTTGCATGATGCATGCATGGTTTGATTCTTTTAAAGGTATTACATATTGAAGTTCATGAATATGTAGCAATGAAAGTAAATTTGCATTTATTTGGTACGTTTTGCATTCAATCATTCCTATAATGTTAGTAGATGATTCCTAGTATTTTTTTTTTTTTTTTTTTTTTTTTTTTTTTTTTTTTTTTAAATTTTGGGTTGTCAATTTATTTAAAACGAATCTAGTAAAATTACAAATTACAAAACATGACCTAGATTTTGCATTTGAATGAATCTTATAATTTGTTGTAGATGTCTAAAACAATCATAACTTGAAATTACATTATAAAATATGATATGTACATTAAATTGCATTAATGTGTACAAAGGTGAATACATTTTTCATTCATGTATGAAATTATTTAAGACCAGAGAATGTATCTACCTATAAATTACTTATCATGCATGCAAACATAATATTAGTAGCATCAAATCCTCAATACACCTACATAACAAACAATATACATATAACTTTGTAACTCAATACAAGACTAATGAGTATCACTTTTATATCATCACATTCTTAACAATGTACAGCTTAAGAGTGCACAAAAAGAAAGGCTATCAATGTACTTGAACTCTAAGTTCTCAAAGATGAGTCAAAGGAGAATAAATTGTTGGGCAGTTCAATTAAAAAAATTCTAATGGAATTCCACCCTCAATGATCCGTTCAAGGTCATCTTTTGAAATTCTCCATTTTTTAACTTTCAATTGTTTTTTATTGAACTTCTATCAACTTTATGCGTGCTGCACACACCAAGTGACTATATTGACGACTTATGACATCGGGTTGATATTCTTGAAATTAAACATTACTCTAAGTTTGATGAGTTTCTTGGAAAATATAACCTTTCAGTATAATAGACCCTCTTTCATATATAAAACCGTTATCATCATAGTCTTCCAATAACTTCATCTTTCATTCAGTGCACCGCATCAAATGATACTTGACATTTTCTATGTTGTTAATGAGTGCAACTACAACAAAAACATCCCCATGCACAATAAAACACATGCAAATTCATATCATAATTAACATGAAATTAACTTTATCAACATGGACTTGATTTTATTATCTATTTCTATATTTCTATATTTTAACTATTATCTAGATACTTATATGTAATGATTTTAAAAACATAAAACACACACACACACACACACACACACACACACATATGCTTTGAAAGCATTGAAATGTTGCCTTCTCTAACAAGATCAGAAACTTGATCACCTTCGGATGATACTATAGTCTCCTCTGGTTCCATCTCTTCGAATCTTACAACTGACATTTTCCCCTTTGTATTTAGTTATGTATGTTGCCAAGATTTTACATACATATTGTTTTCAGAAACATCATTGGATTGTGTGTCCTTTATGCAAACAAGACAAAAACAAGAAAATTTTCTTTTATCAAATGCAAATGCATTTCAGAAATCCTTTGTTTTAATTGAATGCAATTTTTGAGTCCCTTTTACTGTTTCAGCTTCATAGGTAATCGATCTATATACATCTTGGACTCCAATATGCCAAAACAACATATAGTAAATTCAAACAAGAATTTAAATATGTTATTTAAAATACAATTTATACATAAAAAATAATCATCGTCATACAGTTTAAACTATATAATTTATAAATGTTTAAAATTAGAAAATTAATAAACATTATCACATATTAAAATTATATACAAGTTAATTTGTATATATGTACATACGTCCTTACCTCCCTTGATGGGTTAGTTAGATGGTTTAGTGCAACATCGCACCATTGAACAACTTATTCAACTAAGACAAGTCGATTTGCAGAGTGGTCCATTTGATATCTTTGAAGTGCTCATTTTATACATGCCCCTACACCATCATGTTCTCCTTTTCCATGACTAGTCTCAAAGAAACAATGTTTAATGTGGGTTTTCTTATGAAAATTACATAACCAAAAGAATGATCGTGAAGATTTGAATTGACTTGCGTATCCATTTGACCATATCCAATGTTCATTGAATTTTATTCCACGGCCTTCTAGCGAGTCATAAATCTTATCAAAAAAATGTTGTACAAAATGTGTATCATGTGTATGATCATCACTGATATAAAAGTGATATTTTTTAATAACATGTCGATTCTCACTAGTGCTTTCTATATCATCAACATTATATTCAACATGTCTAAATAGAATATGGACAAGCATAGAGACTTGGTCAGAATGATAATATTCACTCTTTATTTCATTTTGTGCAACAAATGCATAATTCTCTGCAAAATCAACTATTGACAAAATGATCCCGGTGGAAAAATTTATTGCGATTTTTTTTGAATTGTAGGTCCTGCAGTCAAACTCTATGTGAATGCCTTGTGTACTTATAAATTTCTGTCTCAAATTTCTTCAAAAACTCTATCACAAAAATTTCTTCTTCTTGTAAATCAATCCTTTTAGCACTTGTAATATTATTTGAACTAATCGATGTATGGATATATTCATATCTTTTCCATTTCACTTTTAGGTTAGACAATGATTGAACATTTATATCAATAGAATATTTGTTGTGAAATAAAGTCAAATTTCCACAATGATCACATTTTTTACCACCAACACCTTTCTTTTGGTAAACTAATTCATGGCTTTCTCTTACACATATAATTTCAGATATGAAACCATGGACAGTGGAAGGAGAAGGTGATTTTTTCAAAAATGTTTTACCAAAATTAAGGAAGGTGTCATAATATAATTGGAATTCCACATGACAACGACAACAACAAGTGTCACGTACAGTTATAGGTTTAACATAGCATGGTTTTTGTTACACAAAAGTACTGATTGAGACATTAATTCCATGATTCTCTTCTATGAACTTATTGAATAACTCTATCTAAGTGGTGTCTAAGATATTTTTTGCATGTTCTTCATAATAACTTCGTGTTATTTTTCGTTACATCACATCCCTTACTTTTGATGAAACACGTGAATTTTTCATCCAATATTCAAATATTATTTTTTCAACATCTTCTCCAAGTATATCTTTGTATGGTTGCCTACAAATAACTATCCAACAAGCGAGCTCATCATTTACAACTATTTGCAATCAAATTTCCTATGTTTGTGCAATGTTTTTCGCGAGGTCTCTAGTGCTTTTTCCATAGATGTTACCAAAAGATTTTCTTTAGTACTTGATGAAACCACTGCTATTTGTATTTCTCTACACGTAGGTATATCACTTTTCTTTCTAGATCTTCCAATTGATTTTAGAGCACTACTTATATTTTGAATCACATTTTCCTTGACCTTTTTATCTTTTATTGATTTTCAAATACCCAATAGAGTTATAGCTTCATTTAATTTATTTGATGTTAAGAGACCTCTCAAAATTTGTGAGCTTGAACTGTCACACTTTCATTTTTGGAGAACATATTAATAATGAGCTTAACACGATATCATATAACATGGTCAACTTTTTTATCTCCATATATGTGAGTGTCAAAATTTTCTAAAATCTCATCATCAATATTTATTTCATCTATATATATGAAAATTAAATGTAAATGGGTATAAATATTCATTAAATAATTATAAATTAAAAAATAGAGTTTGAATGAAATTGAAATTAATAAATATTTATAATTTCAATAATATACATGACATATATATACATACTTGATGGTGATTCAACTTCTTCACTTGAATATCTTTCAACATCTTAAACAACATCATCAACCATTGGTTCATTATCTTTTTTCACTTTGTCTTTCAACATTTTCAATCTCATCATCAATGTTATGAGGAATATCTCTTTCTATTTACATTGCACAATATTTTTCAAATTATTTCATCAAATAAAAATTAAATTTCACAATACACTAGTTAAATTTTAAATATCATTTATAATATTTACATTTACATTCTTGCTTCTACTTCTAATTGAGATTGATTTTCCCTTTTATTATTTAAGTGTTCTTCCTTCTTTTTTGTAATAGTTTCTCACGTATTCTCTAGGAGCCTCAATGTCTCTTGTTCTATCATATTTTCTCTTGCAATTTCTTTGATTTCCCATGAAAATTCAATTAAAATCCAACTCAAAAAAGTCAATTTCAAATCCTGCAAAAAAACTCACTTTCAAAATTTAGACCCAAAAACTCACTTTCAAAATTCAACACAAAAGGCTTACTTTAGAAAAAACTCACTTTAAAAATTTAGCCAAAAAAATTTACTTTCAAAAACCTCACTTTAAAAAATTCAACACAAAAAAACTCACTTTAAAAATTCAACCCTAAAAACTTACTTTAAAAAATTAAGCCCAAAAAACTCACTTTAAAATTTTAGCCCAAAAGACTTACTTTTAAAACTTAAGCTAAAAAAAACTCACTTTTAAAATTTTCAGCCCTAAAGACTCGCTTTAAAAATTAAATAAAAAAAAAATTCCTTAAAAATTAAACCCAAAGGATTTAGTTCACTCTAAATGTGGAAATAGTGTGAAAATAATGTTTGGGCTCTATTTATTTATATTGTTCGGGTGAAACATTTTTTTCCAAAGGGTTGCATCATTTCATTTTTGTTGCCGAAGGAAAATATTGACGAATTTTCGGTTGAACTTAAAAAAAAATCGTAGAACTTTTAAATTAATTCGACATAATTAATTTTCCAATTTTAACGGGCGTCTATGACAAACACAAGTTTGTCCGAATGTGGTTTTAGTTAATCCGAACTACTTTAACCTGCAACTCTACAACAACTTAGCTCTGGTCACTTTTTTCCAACTTCGGAATGGTTAAAATCCATCAAATTTGGTGAATTTACTTTCAGAACCAATACCAACATTTTCATAACTGAATCTACTTTCAGTAGATATAAATTTTATGGAATTTCATAGAAATTTGCTAATTTTAATTAATTTTCTAATAAAATGTTTGTAAAAAAATTTTGAAGGTCATTTTGATTCAGTGAAATAAAAATTTTGTATCTTCCAAAATACAATATAAAAAAATTTGAAAAATTATGTTTCATTACATTGGTCAATCCTTTATAATGGGTAGGTTTTAGATTTTTAGTTTATAACTATTATGTTGTGAAATTTGACGCTATGCTAAACATCTTCAAAATCTCTAGTTTTTTCATATTGGTTCAATTCAAAAAATTATAGTAATTATGATGTGCATCAGTTGGTTTCATAATATAACGATATTGAAGTAGGGTCTATCTAGATTGTTGCAACACATTTTTTTTTCAAAAAACACCAATTTAACAAAGAATACACTAGTGCTAAAAAAGATGAATTTTTATAAATCCCTTGATTTTTAAAGAACACACAGTCAAACAATTGCTAAGTTGACATATCAAATGTGAATAAAAAAAATTCCAAAAACTAAGTAATAGAAAGCTAATAAAATTTCTGACAAGTTGTTGTTTTGTTTTGTTTTTTTTTTTTTTTTTTTTTTTTATGTAAAATGAAATTCTAAATAGAAATATTCGTTTGGCTTGCCGAAAGTTGAAGAATTTCTAAAAATTATATTTTTTTTTTTTCTCAAAAAAGGGAAAAAAGTGTAACCCAACTTTACATTTTCACCCAATGTCAAATTAAAAAGTTTACGATTTATATGACTATCCCATTGCCTAGAAAGCCGCAAAATTTCCTTTGCAGTAGCAAGCCTCTTGTGAAATTTGTCGACATTGTTGGAAACAAGTAAAATCATTTGAAAGAACAAGAAAATTAGTCATATTATAGACCATTATGCTTTTCAGATACTAAGCCAAATTAAAGATAGCCTTGTATCATATGTACCTTGACTGCACTTCTTCGAATATTTCTCCTATAGTAATTAGTTTTCTAAGAAACTCAAACACATATTTTATCCTTGGTCTTCTTAAATGAGCATCTTTGTAGGGTAAATAAGTTTTCACAATTGTGTTAATACCATATATCTGAAATAAATATAAACAATACAGTCTTAGCTCACATAATTAAAATTTAAAAATTAATCCCAATAAAAATAAACACGGAGAATTCATTCCTAGCACATATAAACATGAAAATTAGCATGTCCGTGTACCTCTAAAAAATGCACTTTACTTTTTTCACTGCTCCTTGTCTTGGACATGTCAGTGGGAATCTAGAAAGATATACATAGTAATGTGTTACTAGAAACTAATCCCATGATAACTAATTTTATGAGAACAATGTTTAAATGTAGATTCTGGGAATATTTGAGAATTAAATGGACAACAACCATGTTAACGGTTTTACCTGCTATCCATAAAATTTCAAAATATTACAAAAAATTGTCAATTGTTCAACCAAGCTACTATTAATGGAATTTCAATGTAGTGTGGCATGTGTTCGAATGTTATTCTTGTGCAAACTAATTTGTTATTGTTGGCTTTGTATTAGTATTTTTATTTGGGAATCATTTTTGGGTATTTAATTAAAATTGGACTTTTATTTCTACACCATCTATAATCAATCTGATTTTGACTCTATCATATTATTGTGTTTTGTTTTGTTTTGTTTTTTTTTTTTTTTTTTTTCATACCTACTGTATGTAGATTGCATCATGCTACTCCAAATTATTATAAATCATAAGATTTGTTTCTTGTTGATTTCAACTCTATCATCAATCTGATTCAATTTAACATTATATATTCATCTCTTTTCCCCTTCATATATTCTATAGATAAGTGATAAGTGATATATTCACCTCTTTTCCCCTATTTTATTATATTTATTTAAGTGATAAGCCATAAATGAAGTGATATTTAAGTGGTAGGTCACTAGCATGAATTGACACAATTGGACATTTAAGTGATAAAATATAATAACTCTCCAATTCACATTGTTTCCTTATTACTTGTCCTATCCATGAATAACATCCAATATGTAGAAATACTGGTTGATGATCTAATCCATGTATTTAGGCAAGCAAGACAACGATCTTATGCATATGAAAAATGTAATGTTTTTTTTAAATCTTAATATTGAAGATACATATAGGATTTATGGATGTTAGTGTACTTAGTGGCACGATCGAAAATCAAACCTTATTGCCTCATAGAAAAGTATTGAATGACTTATATAGAATATAAAATCCCTTACTGATTAGTTGTTTATTGATTTGAATGTGGGTATAAACTTTTTAAATGTGGCAATTTTGCAACAAAATCATGCATGACATGATGGAAAATACCCATTGATAGGTTAACCTTCAACATAGTCTAAACTTAATAAACATAAAAATATATCGAATTTCATGGATTGGTATTCTCATGATAAGTATAAGCCTCATTTAATAGTGAAGGAATCTCATTAGGCATGGAAGTACTAATAATGATTTTAGTCTTATGGGTATGGAGGGTCATGGGAGTAACTATTAGAGTATTAGAGGGCCTAGCTTGGGTTGAAAATCACATTAATTTTTTATGATGAAAAATATTTTTCTCATCATCGAAAATGAATGTAGTGTAGCATGTGTTTGAATATTTTTCTTATGCATTCCAAAATGAAACCATTTGTTAAGACTTTTTCCCAATTGCATTGATTTGTAGACTGCCATTATTATTCCATTGGTGAAGTTCATCACAATAGATTGTGTAATATTCCATCATCCCATCACAATATATATTATATATAAATAATGTATATGTTATTATATATATATATGTCATCATTCTCCCATAATCTAAGGAATTTTCAAAAAAATAAAATATTGCTAGTCAATTTCAATCATTTGGCATAAATAATTGTGCAAAGGTTAATAAGATATCTAGTGATCTATTGTATGGGGCAATGTCAATTCAAGATTTGTATGTGAAAGATGAATTGGTGTCAAGTAGCTCTCCATCAAAATTGATTGATGGACAATGTAATATATCTCTAATGTGTGTGTGTTTTTAGTTATAAATGTGGTTTTTTTAATGACCATGTGTTTCTTGCAATACTATACTAAGTGTTGGGTTGTGTTATATTCTTTCCACAACTATGACACGCGTGGGAAGCAGTAACCCCCCCTATACATTGCGCTGGGCCCTGCTAGGGGGTCACAAGGGGAGAGGTCCTACCTATCGTTTTGTGCATGGATTTGCACATGGTTTTGTGCATGATCATTTTCTATCCATGGTATTTTGTAGATCTAGTCAAGGGAACTATGATTATGTTCTAATCTAGGGTTAATGGATTGGGGTTTATCAATGCTTCAGAATGTATATATATGTATTGTAACATTGAAAGGAACATAATGAAAAATCAATTTGGTAGTTTTGGTTTTGGGATCCAGGGGAAAACCTCTATGTATATCCATTTTATGTTTTATGCTCTCGCCATTGTTTATTTTTTGTTTTTAGAATTAGTATGCAGGTAATTTTTGTACAGGGTTAAAACCTACATTTGGTATCAGAGTTGTTTTGGTTTCAGGGGATGCCTTTTCTGCTGAGGGGTTTTTTTCTCGGGCTTGTGGTAGATCTTGTTCAGTGGGAGATCTACATGATCAATTTTTGTGGTGAAAGAAGATGGTGAGCAGTGGAAAGATAGAGATTGAGAAATTTAATGGTCAAAGTTTTGAGTTGTGGAAACTCAAGATGGAGGATCTGCTGGTGGATAAAGATTAGTGGATTGTAAAAGATCCATGTACTGCACCAATAAAAATGTCAGCTAAAGACTAGGTAAAGTTGGATCAGAAGGCAAAGAGCACAATACGTTTGCCTGTCTCTGATTTAGTATTGTTGAATGTATCAGGGGAAGCTTCGGTGACAACTTTGTGGGACAAGTTAGGGACTTTGTACCAATCTAAGTCTCTAGTGAATAAACTTTTCCTACAGAAAACGTCGTATAACCTGAGGATGAAAGATGGAGATTCAGTGACAGAGCATAAGAACGCATTTAATATCGTGGCAGGTCAGTTATTACCTGTTGATATTAAAATTTCAGATAAAGAAAAGTGCATCAATTTGTTGTGTTCTCTACCAGATTTGTGGGATATTCTTGTTGTTGCAATAGGTAGCAATGCAACTAGCTTGCAGTTTGATGAAATAGTTTCATCCTTGTTGTTGGAGGAGATGAGGCGGAAAAATATGGAGGGACAAAATGGTGATGCCTTGTCCGTATGACAAAGGTCCCATAACAAAAAAAAAGAAAAAGTCCTCTAGTGGGAGATCTAAATCTCCAGGAAAACCTGTAAAGGTGTGTTGGAAACGTCGAAAGGAAGGGTACTTAAAAAGGGATTGTAAATCTAAATCTCCTGAGAAAGGAAAGGGATATGATGATGCTCCTTCTACAGAGGTAAAAACCACCTCAGATGAAGGTGAGAATGTGTATTTGGCTTCTTCTTTAAGTACACATGTAGATCATGAGGCATGGTTGATTGACTCAGTTGTATCCTTTCTCCCCATAGAGAGTTGTTCTATGAGTATGAGAAATATGATGGTGGTGATGTCTTCTTAAGGGATGACAAGAAGTCTAGAATCATTTGTTACAAAAAATTCAAGTTGAAGTTTCAAGGTGGAAGGATTAGAGCAGTTACAGGTGTTCTACATATTCCTGCATTAGCTAGAAATCTGATTTCTATAAGCAAGTTGGATGATACAGGTGTAAAAATAGTGTTCGAGAAAGATAATAGCAAGAAGGTTTAGGGAGCTTTGGTATTGATGTGGGGAGTTCAGATTGGAACTCTATACAAGCTTCAAGGTAGCATTGTTATTGATGGGTGCAATAGTTTTGTGGTTCCTGAAAGTGGAGCAGAAAATGTAGTGGTCTCTGGAGAAAAGACCATGCTATGGCATCAAGGCCTAGACATATTGGAGAGAAGGGTCTTCAAATACTTCATGGTAATGGTAATAGCTCTCTGGATTTTGATTTCTGTGAAAATTTTGTATATGGGAAGAAGAATCGAGTGAGTTTCCCCTCTAGTGGTAAGAGGGTGAAATAGATATTAGAGCTTATGCAGAGTGATGTGTTTGGGCCTGTGTTGATTCCATCACTGGGAAAGTCTGTGTACTATGTATCATTTATAGATTACTTCTCAAGGAATACATGGATATATTTCATCAAGAAGAAATCTGAAGTCTTTGACAAGTTTAAAGAATTTAAGGCTCTGGTGGAAAACTAGGTAGAGAAGAAAATAAAGGTGTTGAGGATAGATAATGGTGGAGAGTTTTGCAAGGAATTTGAAGAGCTCTGTAAGAAGTATGGTATAGCACAGAAGAAGACTACTCCATAGACACTTGAGAAAAATGGAGCTGCAGAAAGAATGAACAAGACATCGATGGAAAGGGCAAGAAGCATGCTCAGCGGTGTCAAGTTAGGACAGGAATTATGGGTAGAGGTGTTGGAGACTGCATGTTACCTGGTCAATAGATCACCTTCATTAGCGTTGGAGTATAAGACTCCATAAGAGTTATGGACTGGTAAGAAACCTTCTCTTTCACATATGAAGGTATTTGAATGTGATGCATAAGTACATGTTCCAAAAGAGAAAACAACAAAGTTGGATAGTAAATCTGAAAAGTGCAACTTTATTAGGTATACGTTTGGTTTGAAAGGTTATAAGATTCGGAACCCAGAAACAAGGAAGGCTATGTACAACTGAGATGTGGTGTTTAGAGAGGTGAAAGATGTTATTAAACATGAATTCCTACCAAAGGAACCTGAGAAGATAAAGTTTGAGCTAAAGGAGGAAGAATTAGACTCTACGGTAGAAGAGAAATCAGAAAATGAAGAGCCACAAACTCTGGCCATGAAAAGATCAGCTCGAGAAAGAAGGCAACCATAAAGGTATAGTCCATCTTCTTTTTATTCAAAATTTTCTTTATCTATTATTGTTGATGATCCCAGAACTATGAGGGAAACAATAGATTTAAAGGATGGCAAACTCTTAAAAGAGGCCTTGGTTGATGAAATGGAATCTTTGCACAAAAATGAGGCTTAGCATCTGGTGGAGTTGTCGACTGGAAGGAAACCCATTAGTAGCAAATGGGTGTTTAAGAAGAAGATGAATGCATAAGGAAAGGTGGAGAAGTACAAAGCTCAGTTCGTAGCAAAAGGTTATTCCTAGGTGTCGAGAATCGATTTTGGTGATATTTTTTCTCTTGTTGTCAAGGTAGCTTCTATTAGATTACTTTTATCTATTGCTTCTGCTTTTGATTTTGAGGTAGAGAAGATAGATGTGAAGAGAAATTTTCTTCATGGGGATCTGTAATAAGAGATCTACATGAAGCAACCTAAAGGCTTTGTGGTGAAGGGTAAGAAAGAACTGGTATGCGAGTTAAAGAAGTCTCTATATGGGTTAAAACAATCACCAAGGATGTGGTATTAGAAATTTGATACATTTATATGTGGACTTGGCTTCACCATAAGCAAAGCATATCATCATGTGTATTTTAAATTAATTGGTGACCATGTTATTTATATGGTCTTGTATGTGGATGATATGTTGCTGGTTGGAAATAAAAAAGAAATTATCTAGGATTTGAAGACCCAATTGTCCTCCAAATTCAACATGCAAGATTTTGGTGTTGCAAACTATATTTTTGGCATGGAAATTAAACGAGATCGGTCAAAGAGGAAGCTCTGGTTAAACTAGAAGAAGTATGTCGAGACAATACTGCAGAGGTTTAATATGCAAGATAGTAAACTGGTGAAGGTTCCTATTCCTATAGGTGTAAAGTTATCCGTTGAACAGTGTCCCAAGGCGCAAGAAGAGGAAGAGGATGTGTCTCGTGTTCCATATGCAAGTGCACTTAGTAGCCTGATGTATGAAATGGTCTGTACTAGAACAAAAATTCCACATTCGGTAGGAGTATTGAGCATGTTTATGTCAAAACCAGGGAAGGAGCAATGGACATCAATGAAGTGAGTTTTTAGGTATTTGTGTGGCACTAGTGATTATGGTTTGTGCTACCAAGGAAGACCAGGATTGGATAGAGTTTTTGACATTTGTGGCTTTGTTGATGTACACTGGGCTAGATATTTGGATCAGAGAAGATCTACAAGTGGGTATGTGTTTAGACTATTTGGAGGTGCAGTCAGTTGGATGAGTTGGATGAGTAAGTGACAGTTTGTAGTGGCACTTTCAACAACAGAGGAAGAATACATGGCAGCCACTCATGCCATCAAGGAAGTAGTTTGATTCCAAAGATTGTGTTCAAGTATGGGGTTAGTACAACGAGCTATAAGGATATACAGTGACAATCAAAGTAAAATTTTCTTGGCGAAGAACCCTGCTTATCATTCAAAGACAAAGCACATTGATGTTCAATATCACTTTGTGAGGGATATTGTTGAGGACAAAAAGGTGTTTCTCGTAAAGGTGGACACTTTGAAGAATACCGCAGATGCATTGACAAATTTTGTAAGCACCGAGAAGTTCCCTTGGTGTAGAGAAACAATGGGAATTACATGGTTGGATCAATGACTAAGCTCTCTCATGGCTCCCTGTGGAAAGAAAACAATAAGTGGGAGAATATTGGGTTTTGTTATTTGTACGTTGCATTGGGCACTGCTGAGGGGTCACAGGGGGGCGGTATCCCCCCCGTGTACATTGAGTTGCACCTTTTCGGGGGTCATAGGGGGGCAGCTGCCCCTCGTAAGGGGATATGGAGGGGGGCGGTAGCCCCCCTGCACGGGGTTTAGGGCAACGCCTAGAGAAAGTTGTTTTGGACCCTATATTAGGTGGGCAGACCTACTTATGGTTTTGTGCATGGATTTCACACATGGTTTTGGGCATGATTGTTTTTTGTCCATGGTATTTTGTAGATCCAGTCAAGGTAACTACAATTATGTTCTAATCTAAGTTTAATGGATTGGGGTTTATGGATGCTTCAACATGTATATATATGTATTGTAACATTGAAAGGGACATAATGAAAAATCAATCTGGTAGTCCTGGTTTTGGGATCCAAGGGAAAATCTTTGTGTATATATATTTTATGTTTTATGCTCTTGCCATTGTTTATTTTCGGTTTTAAGAATTAGTATGTAGGTAATTTTTGTACAGGGTTAAAACCTACAGTGTGCCCCCCACTGTGTAATCACAACTTGGTGAAATATTAGGTGAATTATCAGCACCTGGCATGTTTTAGAAAAAAATGTATTTAATATTCAAAATGTGCACTTCAACACTTGTGTTTTTAGTTTTGAGTATATTGAAATGAATAATTTACAGAAAATGATTTTGAAGAAACCCTCAGATAGTTGCATTTATTTCTCTTATATTGCATGATAATTTTTTAAATAATATTTTTTTGTAAGCTTGGTAGGACTACATCTTCATCATGTCCAACTTCTCACCCCAATCAGGGGGACAACACAATATTTGAACCCAAGACTTTCAGTTCGGTGAGACTTCATTTCCATGACCATTTCCAATTGAGCTACACCAAGCGGACTAATTTTAAAGAATTTTAAATGCAAAGGTAACTTTGGTTATTATATTATATATTAATATATATATATATATATATATATTATATATATATATAAGGCCTATATCATCACATGAGAAGTACCACCTAATTTCTTGAGTATATTTGAAATGAAGAATTTACACCAAATGATTTTGAAGAAATCTTGGATAGTTACATTTATTTGTTTTATATTCCATGGAATTTTTTAAAATATTTTTAAATGCATGAGGTAACTTGGGTTATATATATATATATATATGGATCGAGGGTCTGGATCATCACATGAGCAGTCACCACCTGATTCTTCGAGGCATAAATAGGATAGAGCATCAATTGAGTCTCATGCATTGACTAGAGGGTGACTTTCTATGCATGCTAATGGGATTAGTTATGGATTGAGGAGAGTATTAGATGAATCATGGGAGGGCCATCGTTCGTTACATCGTGGTATATATATTTTTATGTGCAAGTTCTTAAATGATATTTGTAGAATCATATGTACATACATATTGAATTTATTTTTGTCAATTTAGCTAAATATTAATTTATAATAAATTCCATCCTTTTTAGAAGCATCTCTTACTAGGTCGAAGAGAGTATTAGATCAATCAATGGAAGGCCATCGTTCACATCATTGTGGTATGCTATATATATGTTTATGTGCATTTACTTAAGAATGATAAATAGGTAGAATCATATGTACATACATACTTAATAGATTTTTGTCAATTTAACTTAATTATTTATAATTTCTATTTTTTTTAGATGCATTTCTCAGTAGGTCGTCGTGTGAGGGTGCTCAAAATTATCCTTGTGGTCAACAAACTCAATCAACTCATGTTTGGGCGTGATGGTGCTCAACCATCTTCAAGTGGAATTGAACTTAGATGTTGATGGTGCTCAACCATCTCTAGGTGGTTGTTGAATCTCAATTGAATTAGCATGATCCTCTTTTTGGTATATTATATATATATATATATATATATATATTATATTATATATATATATATATATATGTTAAAAAAAATTGTACACGTAAATGAATTGCATTTACATATACATGTACATGTCTATCTTGTGTGTGTATAAATACATTGACATGTTTTAATATTTATGTAATAATATTGAAGAAGTGGGTGAAAATGTTGATCGAAGTCGACGTAGGTGAAGAAGGGTGATTCATGAAGAAGACCATATGCCAACTACCACCTATCCATATGATATTATTGATGAGCTTCCATGGGAAACAAACATCCAACAATGTATGCTATAGAGGTGCATAGCTCATTATTCAAAATTGAAGAAAGAGCTTGGGAGTTTGGAGCTCCTTGCAAAGAGTTGGCAAAACTTAAAAATAGTTGTGCACTCTTTACGTTCATTTCTTGATATTTACAAGCAAATAAAATTTTAGGGCTTAATATTCGTAGATGGGCTAATTTTCTATTTTTTTTCCAAAAAATGATTCGCCAATTACTATTTTTCCTCAAAAATGATTTGCCCAAATTTATATCATAAAATTATTCTACCTTAAAAATTGCCAAAGATTTATAGATACTATATAAAATCATTAGAAGTTTGAATAGTTTTACAAACATATCGCTAAACATTTTATAGTTTGCATGTTAGAGACTAGTAAGATTTGCCAGGGTTTCTAAATTATAAGATAAATTTCCATAAAATTTTCCTTGTTTACAAGGACCTTTGGCCAACAACTGATGGCTTTATAGATATGATGAGGCATAGAAAGAAATAATGAGGGTTACAAAAACACATGCCAAATCTTTGTTTAATTTCAAAGAAGGGCCAAAAACGAAGATGCTCAAGGTATAATATTCCATGCACCCTCACATAACCCAACATTTGTATGCTAGGTTCCTTGTAGCGTATGGAAAGTTGTTTGACGAGGTTCCACATTATTTTTCAAAATTATTTTATGTAGAATTCTTTTTGGGCATGAAACCTGATTATACTGACTTTTCATATGGAATTTATGGTACTAGGAGAGGTTGGACATATGAAGGTAAGGGTGCATTAAGGGATACTCAATTGCCTTGTCCTCCACCTCCTTTGGTACCTCAAACTCCATGTCTTATAACTTTGTGGTCAGAGATGGATGTTGCTTCTGAGATTGGTCGAGAAGTAAGGAATGCCATTATAGACAACATCAAGACTGCATTAACTGGAATTGATGTCGATTTAAATTGACAAAGAGCACAAGTTGATGCACGTGCTAATTTTGTATATAAATCAAATGTGGAGATAGATAATATGACTGAATAGGCTAAATCATATATAAAGTATTTTCGTGATGGTTGGAAACACCTAATTGGTCATGAGGAAGAGGGCATAGGATCGGTATGTGTTAATGTTTAGGGTGGCTATTTTAATGTAATGTAATGTATGTGTTATTGTTGTTTCACATACATTTTGTAATTTTATTTTATTTTTATTTTTTATTTTTTATTTTTATTTTTATTTTATTTATTTGTTTATTTATCATTTATTATTATTATTATTATATATAATCTAACACAAATGTTCATATGTTCAGCATTTGCAGTTAAGTCGTTTGTTGAATCAAATTTTGATAATATCACGGTGCCAAGTTGAGGTTCAAATAAATATATGTTGAGAGGTGTTAGTTTTTTTTGAAGAACATGTTGATACTATTAATTTAATTTTATTATATTGATATTGTGAATACTATTTGAAAAAGAAATAACTACATATAGTTAAATGTTAACGTATTTCCATTCCATCTGACATTTTTGACACAACGGCACTCTCTTCCTCCCTATTAGGCGATGTATCAAATATTTTCTTGTCACAAGTATTGAACATTTCACTTTTATTTTGTTATAAATTAAAGAAAGTTTCATTAAAAAATGAGATCTCTATCTTACAATTTTAAAATTTTCGAATTGTAGGTTCGTGGAGATAGTTTCCCTTCTCCGGGGAAATTAGTGATGCAGTTGACTATGGGGATATGATCATCTAGACAATTTGAAAAAGTTGTTAGAATTTTTTTAATATTGTGAGTTTATGCATTTTCATGTGCAATTTTAAATTTTTAATATATACATGTACATGTATTTTACAGGGCATCCATGAGGGCTCAATGCAGGAGGAACAACACGAGGTATTGCATGGAATTAGGGATTGGATTGTCTAGACAATTTGAAAAAGTTGTTACAGTTTTTTTTTTTTAATATTGCGAGTTTATGCAATTTTTAATTTTTAATAGATAATGTATGTACATGTATTGTACATGGCATCCAGGAGGGCGCAATGTAGGGCGAACATCAATAGGTATTGCATGGAATTTGAAACTTGAGTCAACTATGAGGATTGGATCATCTACACAATTTTAAAAAGTTGTTACAATTTTTTTAATATTATAAATTCATGCATTTTCATTGGCAATTTTAAATTTTTAATATATAAATGTACATATGTTGTACGGGGCTTCCACGAGGGTGCAATGGAGGGGGAACACCATGAGGTATTGCTTGGAATTTGAAACCTTTTATAGTTTTGTTTTGATGATAAAATTCTCATAAAATTTTAATACATTAAAATTTAATTTAAAAGTACACAATCTTATGTATATATGCATATTACACATGTTGTGTAGGGTACCCATGATTTTGTTGATAGAAAAAAGGATGTTGATAGATTGTATATTTCAGTGAGACTCTCTTTGATGCAATTTTTGATTTGACACTCTTTTTATTATATTTACTTTTATCATGATATAAATTTTGGACATATTTAAAGTAAAACCCTTTATTATGAATTGATCTCTTTGATGCATATTTTTATTTGAACTTTTTTTATTATATTGACTTTTATAATGATATAAATTTTGGACATATTTTAAATAGAACTCTTTATTATGAATTGATCTTTAGTATGATAATTTTGGAGTTTATACATTTTGCATGATGATTCTTATAATGTTAGTAGAAGATAATATGGAATTGGGTTCAAATTCTTAGGTTTTGTGAAGTTATTTTGTCAAGTTGTTTAATGAATGTTTTGATGCTTAAATATTTTACATTTAAGTTCATGAATATGAAGCACTGAAAATAAGTTTGCATTTAGTTGATATATTTTGCATAATGATTCTTATAATGTTAGTAGAAGATAATATGGATTTGGGTTGATTTTTAGGTTTTGTTCAAAGTTGTTTTTTCAAGTTGTTTAATGAATATTAAAATTGCAAATTACAAAACATGGTACATTTTGCATTCATGAATCTTACCATGGCGTAGATGTCTAAAACAATCATAACTTAAAATTTCATTATAAAACATGTATACATTTTTCATTTGTGATTAGATCGTCATATTGTATAAAAGAGCTACTATGGATGTGGGTTGATACTTTATTTTTAATATAAAGTTGTTCAAAGAAAACATACTATAAAATTGCATTATAAAACATGATATTTTTGCATGATGCATGTTTTGATGCTTAAATGTTTTACATTTAAGTTCATGAATATGAAGCAATGAAAGTAAATTTGCATTTTGTTGATACATTTTTCATGATGATTCTTATAATGTTAGTAGAAGATAATAAGGATTTGGGTTGATTCTTAGGTTTTGTTCAAAGTTGTTTAATGAATAGTAAAATTGTAAATTACAAAACATGGTACATTTTTCATTTGGATGAATTTTAAAATGGTGTAAATGTCTAAAACAATCATATAACTTAAAATTGCATTATAAAACAAGGTACATGTATACATTTTTCATTCATGAATAGATCATCATCTTGTATATAAGGGATACTATGGATGTGGGTTGATACTTAACTTTTAATACAAAGTTGTTCAAAACATACATACTATAAAATTACAATTATAAAACATGGTACATTTGCATGATGCATGATTTGATGCTTAAAGGTTTTACATTGAAGTTCATGAATATGAAGCAATAAAAGTTCATTTAAATTTTCATTTAGTTGGTACTTTTTATGGCTCACATATGTAGACTTTTAGAACCCAACTTTTGATACCTTTTGTAATTGTTACAATTTCCCTATACCAACTTTTCAAGTGATGTATGTTTCAAGTTAAATGATAAGTAGAATTCATGCCATTTTGTATGCCATTATTACCCACCAAATTTCTCATGGATCAACCTTTGCTTGGTTGTCCTAGTTAACTTCATACTATTTGTTTGATGTAAGATTTCAACTTACATTTCGTGAGTTTAATCAACAATAAACATTATTTAAAACATGTTACATTTTGCATGATGCATGGTTTGATGATTAAATGTTTTACATTTAAGTTCATGAATATGAAGCAATGTTTGTAAATTTGCATTTAGTTGGTATATTTTGCATGATGATTCTTATAATGTTAGTAGAAGATAATAAGGATTTGGGGTTATTCTTAGGTTTTGTGAAGTTGTTTTGTCAAGTTGTTTAATGAATAGTAAAATCGCAAATTACAAAACATGATACATTTTGCATTCATGAATCTTTTAATGTGGTAGATGTCTAAAACAATCATATAACTTAAAATTGAATTACAAAAATGGTACATTTGTACATTTGGCATTCATGAATAGATCATCATCTTGTATATAAGGGATACTATGGATGTGGGTTGATACTTAACTTTTAATACAAAGTTGTTCAAAACATACATACTATAAAATTACAATTATAAAACATGGTACATTTGCATGATGCATGATTTGATGCTTAAAGGTTTTACATTGAAGTTCATGAATATGAAGCAATAAAAGTTCATTTAAATTTTCATTTAGTTGGTACTTTTTATGGCTCACATATGTAGACTTTTAGAACCCAACTTTTGATACCTTTTGTAATTGTTACAATTTCCCTATACCAACTTTTCAAGTGATGTATGTTTCAAGTTAAATGATAAGTAGAATTCATGCCATTTTGTATGCCATTATTACCCACCAAATTTCTCATGGATCAACCTTTGCTTGGTTGTCCTAGTTAACTTCATACTATTTGTTTGATGTAAGATTTCAACTTACATTTCGTGAGTTTAATCAACAATAAACATTATTTAAAACATGTTACATTTTGCATGATGCATGGTTTGATGATTAAATGTTTTACATTTAAGTTCATGAATATGAAGCAATGTTTGTAAATTTGCATTTAGTTGGTATATTTTGCATGATGATTCTTATAATGTTAGTAGAAGATAATAAGGATTTGGGGTTATTCTTAGGTTTTGTGAAGTTGTTTTGTCAAGTTGTTTAATGAATAGTAAAATCGCAAATTACAAAACATGATACATTTTGCATTCATGAATCTTTTAATGTGGTAGATGTCTAAAACAATCATATAACTTAAAATTGAATTATAAAAATGGTACATTTGTACATTTGGCATTCATGAATAGATCATCATCTTGTATATAAGGGATACTATGGATGTGGGTTGATACTTAACTTTTAATACAAAGTTGTTCAAAACATACATACTATAAAATTACAATTATAAAACATGGTACATTTGCATGATGCATGATTTGATGCTTAAAGGTTTTACATTGAAGTTCATGAATATGAAGCAATAAAAGTTCATTTAAATTTTCATTTAGTTGGTACTTTTTATGGCTCACATATGTAGACTTTTAGAACCCAACTTTTGATACCTTTTGTAATTGTTACAATTTCCCTATACCAACTTTTCAAGTGATGTATGTTTCAAGTTAAATGATAAGTAGAATTCATGCCATTTTGTATGCCATTATTACCCACCAAATTTCTCATGGATCAACCTTTGCTTGGTTGTCCTAGTTAACTTCATACTATTTGTTTGATGTAAGATTTCAACTTACATTTCGTGAGTTTAATCAACAATAAACATTATTTAAAACATGTTACATTTTGCATGATGCATGGTTTGATGATTAAATGTTTTACATTTAAGTTCATGAATATGAAGCAATGTTTGTAAATTTGCATTTAGTTGGTATATTTTGCATGATGATTCTTATAATGTTAGTAGAAGATAATAAGGATTTGGGGTTATTCTTAGGTTTTGTGAAGTTGTTTTGTCAAGTTGTTTAATGAATAGTAAAATCGCAAATTACAAAACATGATACATTTTGCATTCATGAATCTTTTAATGTGGTAGATGTCTAAAACAATCATATAACTTAAAATTGAATTATAAAAATGGTACATTTGTACATTTGGCATTCATGAATAGATCATCATCTTGTATAGAAGAGATACTATGGATGTGGGTTGATACTCAACTTTTAATATAAAGTTATTCAAAGCAAACATACTATAAAATTGCATTATAAAACATATATTCTAAATTACCTTCTTTGTCTTAAAGTCTACTTTCAGATACTATTGTATTTTTCATGAAATTGGGGAAAGATTAGAGATTGAGAATTAAAAATTGCAATGTTGAATCCACTGGAGTTGCATTAATCTCAAAAGTTGTAATAAAGTAAATGAAATTTTCAAATATCAAATACTATGCGTGGAGCATGCATTGTTTGTTTTAATAGGTTTTGTATGCACTGTATGTATTGGGCAGACACATTAAAATACATTTTTTTGAGCTATCAAGACGTACAAGAGATATAAAACATTTGAAATTGATCGTATTGTCATTTTAATAAATTAAATTTAATGTTACTAAGATAGCACTAAAAGTATTTTAAGAGATAAAATGATGACATAAAAAAGGAAAATATAGTGCAAACATGATAGATGTATAATAAAAAACAAACAAGAAGATTGTGATATGTTACATCCTTACATAATTGTAGTATTTGGGATA
This sequence comes from Pinus taeda, assembly GCA_000404065.3. NCBI lineage: Eukaryota > Viridiplantae > Streptophyta > Pinopsida > Pinales > Pinaceae > Pinus > Pinus taeda. The sequence goes on from APFE031069634.1 coordinate 246,653, forward strand.
TTTGAATTTCTTTTTAACTTTACAACAAATCACCATATTGATGAAAACAATTTTGTAATACCTAGTACTATCAAGAATGGAAAATTTAAGAGTGCAAAAAAAGAAAGGCTAACAATATACTTGAACTCTTTCTCAAATATGAATACAAGGAGAAGATATTGTTGGGAAGTTCAATTAAAAAAATTCTAATGGAATGTTATTCTCAATGATCTGTTCATGGTCAACTTTTGAAATTTTCCATTTTTTAAATTTCAATTTTTTTCCTGATTGAACTTGTATCAAATTTATGTGTGTTGCACACAAAAAGTGACTATATTGATAACTTATGGCATCAGGTTGATAGTCTTGAAAATAAACATGAATCTCGATTTGATTAGTTCTTTGGAAAAAATATCCTTTTAGTATAATAGACCCTCTTTCATATATAAAAGTATTATCATCATAGTCCTCCAATAACTTTGTTCAATGTAGTGCATCAAATAACAATTTACATTTTCTATGTTGTTAATAGGTGCAACTACAACAAAAACATATCCTGCACAATAAAAAAGTGTAAATTCAGATCATAATTAACAAGAAATTAGTTATCAACATGTACTTGATTTTATTTAATACTATTGATGATGTCGATGAAGCAGATCCAATGAGGTATCAATTTGATGACGCCCCACATTCACTCTCAGTTGCAGAGCCATGCATGCATCCAAAACACCATGCATGCATCCATGAAGGCATCCCTAAATCCATGCATGCATCCATGAAGGCATCCCTAAATCCATGCATGCATCCCTAAATAGACGCATGCCCATGCATGTATATATGGTACATGCATCTTATCATAAAACGTATGATGAAATTGCAGGGAATCCATATTAGCATGAAGCCATAGATAAGGAGAATCAATCCTTGATCCAAACATGGGATTGGCACCTCTACTTCTGAAAAGGAAGTCTGCTCCCCCACATCCATTTATAGAGAAGGAGTGCACTTTAATCTATGTACTTAGTTTTGGATCCAACCCCATTTCATAGTCAAGCATGAAGTAAGTTATCATTGCTTTATCATAAATAGAGTTCGAGTACAAAGGAGAAATCAATTCCACCATTCAGGTCATTTGGTTGCAACATTTCCTTTCCAAACTTGGTATCATTATTCATCATCTAACTATCACATGGTACAACAATCAGAGTACACTAAATTTTTACAGAGATCAAGTGTAGCAAAAACAGACCAAACATATTGAGATCCATGTGCACTACATTAGAGGATTGATTTATGATGGGATCATTGATCTGTAGTACTGTCCTAGTTTTGATCAAACCAACGACATCTTCACCAAGACTTTCACTAAGAAAAAGTTTCACTTTTTGTGGTATCATCTCAGGTGAAGTACACAACTGCTTAGTAGTTGTCTTTTATTTTAGTTTTGCATTGTATTTTGAGGGGGGGGGGGGGTGGGGGGGGGGTGGGGTTGTTCCCATTAGGTTTTCCCCTCCCAGCCTCTTTCATGCATATATGGGTACCTTAAAATGGCCTTGTTGCTTAGCACTCATCCATATTGCATCATACTCACCTAAGTTATGCTTAAGGTGGGGCGAGGGAGGGTGTTGGTGTATGTTCACATTAACATAGCATAACACACTTAGCTTTAGTTAGCTTTTATGCTTGCATGTGGTGTACATGCACATTAACATAACATAAAGCACTCTTAGCTTTAGTGCTTTTATGCAGTTAATATTAACTTAGTTGCTTTATTCATTGATTCTTTTATCATTATTGAATATACAGATATCATTCTCTCTTCCAATTTTTCTCATAACGGAAAATATCTCTAAAAATTACATTATTTAACCCCCTACCAATACAAACCCAATACACCTTCCTAATTTAAAAAAAATCCTCTACTTTCACTAGATATTGTAGGTATCCATTTTTTAATTAACATTTTTTATACCCCTTTATATTTTTTTATTAACTTTGAGCTTCATTTTATACCTACCAATATAAAAACTCTTTAGCCCCTATTATATGCTCAACATATTATGTTATTTTTTCCTCAATACATATCCCGCAATATGAATGCACGTGGTATGGCATTGCTCCCCTAGTGAAGCCCCTATGGCAGTAAGAAATAAAAGGTATGATAAATCAAAGGTTCAATGCTATTATTGCAAAAAATATGGTCATTTTTCTAACAAGTGCTGGAAGAAGAAAGCAAATGTTGGTAACCAGTTTGTGCACATGTCATAAAAGTTTGAATATAATTAGAAGCCAGTATTTTTGACTTATAACGTGACTCAATAATGTTCAAATGATATTTGGTTTTTGGAAAACAACTGTAGCAATCACATGACTAGAAATAGAGATTTGTTTTCCAATCTAGATACTAGTAGTTAATATGAGGTCAAGATGGGTAATGATAATAAGGTATGCATTCAAGGTAAAGGAGTGATTGTTGTTTATACTATAAATGATGAGAGAATAACACTTGATGATGTATATTATGTACCTAGTTTAAATTCCAATTTGTTGTGCATTAGACAACTAATAGAGAAAAGATACGGAGTGTTCTTCAAGAATAAAGTATGTAAAATCATTGATAAATATCCAAGTAAACATTTGATAGCAAGAGTGGAGATGAAAAAGAATAGAATGTTTCTACTTATAATGAGAAATGAATTATCCCCCTCCTTGAATGCTTAGAAAACTAAGAATTTGGATGAATCCTTGTTATGGAATTTAATATATGGTCATTTATATTTTGGTGGTCTAGATTTGTTGTAGAAGAAATAAATGGTGAAAGGCTTACCCATTATTCAATAATCAACAAGCTCGTGTGAGAGTTGTATAATTGCAAAGCATCAAAGAGAGAAATTTGAAATCTAAAGTTTTGTATAGGGCAAAAATTCCACTCAATATTATACACACAGATTTGTGTGGACTGATGCAAACACCTTCATTAGCTAATAACATTTAATTTTTAACTTTTATTGATGCCTACAGTAGAAAAACTTAGATCTATATTTAGAAACATAAATTTGAACTTGTTTCTATATTTAAGAATTTCAAAGTTATGTGGGGGAGGCAGGAGTAGAAGGGGTTCTTTTCAACCCCAAAGAAGAAATTATATTTCAATTTTCCTAGGGTCTAGATTCCTCGACCAATAACCAAGATGAGTTTTTCACCTTGTGGAAAGGCCTAGAGTTAGACATGTCAAGGAAACCCATAATTTATTAATATATGGTGATTATTTCCTTATTCGTCAAGTTATAAAGGCTATAAATGTAGCGAGCTTAGATGATCCCCCTATTCTCCAAAGAATCTCTTTAGTAGCCTCTCAATTTGAGCATTTGGATGATTTTCCATGTGTATAAAGACCTAAACACAATGGCGGATAGGTTGGAAACAGTGGGTCCTCTCTGGATCAAGGAAAAATAAAAATGAATCTTGGATCAATAAAATATACTCCCATCCCTTAATTATGGTTAGAATTCCAAAGTTTACGGTCGTCAGCTAGGTAATTTCCTTCATTAAATTATTATGCCCACCCATGTTGAGGTCTCAATATTGGCATGATAATATATCTCCGACACTAATTTTGAAGCTAATGGGATTGATGGTTTAGCACCATTTTAACTACCAACCACAAAAATTCAAATATCTACATCATTGGGACATCCCTTGTAACAAGTGGTAGTTGTTCTCCTTTCCAATCTGATACTTAATTTTACTCAGTTCTTGCTTGGAGCAGGTGGGATTTATTATGGACAAGATGAAAAAACAAAATGACAGAGGAATGAAGTTAATGTTTTCAATCATCACCTCATGTCAACATTCATTTCACCAACTCCCTAAATATCTTTGCTCAGTTATAGTTTATACACAATAGTTTGGCTTGTGGCTCAACGAAGATATTTATTTATGGGCATATCGAGCTCTTGTAGATGTTTATCGGACCCACTACCTTCTTTGGTGTCTACTCCAAGTTTAGAAAGTCTGTTATTCCTTCTTAGTGGAAGCTCCTGTACATGGCAGAGCCGTTGAATCCTTCGCAATTTGGAAATAATGGATAGAATTCTTGATGCAGCTAAGGCATTTCCTAATGCCAAGCAGAGGTAGGATAACATGGAAGAGAGGCAGCACATGAGGGCTTCAGTCAATGAACATCTAACATAGCACATGTGTTCGTGGAATACTAAACAATACCCTTAATTTGACTACTTATTGGAAAATACCTCTACAAATCACTTTATTTAACCCTCTACCAATACAAACCCAATACACCTTCCCTATTTAAAAAAACTCTACTTTCACCATATATTGTAGGTATACATTTTTTCATTAACATTTTTTGTACGCCTTTATATTTATATCCCTAGTATTCCATTCATTTTCACCTTCTCATGTTCTTATTCTTCTTTTGATTCCAATTTTTAAGAATTCAGGTGAAATGTATATCTATCCCTCCTTGATTTCAAGAAACACTGTGAAATATATCCCCTCAGACACATGGTATCATGTGAAACTAGAAACTCAAGGTGATGGGAATACTAGGGAAATGTAAAAATGATAAACATTTACCATCTATGGCCTCTAAACCAAGGCCCATAAGTTATTCAAGTTTGAGATAACTAAAACGGAAACATCATATCCTTTCATTTTTAGATGAGATGAATTTAAGAGTTATCAAGAAGCTTCTACTAGCATTAGATTTTTCCCATTTTACTATGTCTTAGCCAGTACTCTGTCAACGACACTATAAGTGGCTGATATGTGTGTGCACATAGGTGGGTGCATGTGTTTATATAATGGTTTTCTATATTATATAAATTTTAAGTTCATATGGTATCCCATTTATTGTGGCTAGATCTCTTTACCATCTTATTGCATTTAAAAAAGTTGCATATTGACAAAAAAATTACCTAATATTAAGGATACCTGGAAATAAATAGGTCATGTAATTCTAAGGGGTGCTTGGGTAGATATGTTAGATAGGTCTCTTATTAATATGGTAGTATTTTTTTTCTTGAAGGGTATTTTTTTAACATGCGGTTGGTAGCGGACACAATGAGTTGAATGAAGATCAAAAAGTATATTTTCAATATCTTTGGGAATCATTACTTAAGGTTGAAGAAAAAATTGTTTCCTAGGTTGTTATAGGTGGTGCTTCAAATTGTGTGGGTGTTAAGAAGCTGATCATGGAGATATAAAATAATTGACGACATCCCTTGTGTCATACTGTCACTCATTGTGTGGATTTAGTGCTTCATGATCTAGACAAATTTCCATGGGTGAATGGGGGATTTGTAGATGAAAAATTTTATGAATTTAATCATCATCCATTGCTTTTCAATGAGCATCTCTAAGAAGCATGATATCAAGAACAAAATGATGCCTTTTGACACAACATTTACCATGTTTACATCATTTCTAAAGAGAATGGATGAGGAGAGGCTGACATAAATCTCTCTTTTCCATGTCTATATATACATGGATTAATCTACTTATACGATGCACATATATGGGAAAACACAATGGAAAATTAACTTGTGTAAATTGACCTGGGATTCCATTGTTTAAACATATAACTAGTTTGTGACATTTTTGCATCTGAAAATATTAATTGTATTTTGTATTCAAAAATAAAATTGATTCAACCTTTATGAAACACAAGGCACTAACCATTTTATCTAACCAAATCTAGATTATTCTGTGAACAATATCAATGAAATGTCCCTGGGTCGCTTCATCAATTGCAAGTTTAACACACTAATGCTAAGAAAAATCCATTGTATATTGATCAACTTGTGCCCTAATTAGGTTTTTCAACCCACTAAAATATATGACAAATGTGTTTGCAGAATAAAAAACAAACGTAATCCTAGAAATTCCACTCTGATCACCTTACTAAGCTAAGTTGCCAAACTTATTTTAGATAGCTTTCCAGTGCATTATTACAGAAAGCGCCCTAACACTTGATCAATTACAAATCACTCACAATTAAGTCTTTCCCAAAGTGTTGCAGGCTTGTAGGAATATCTTTCGAAAGGTTATTTTTCATTGTTGAATGTGTCAGAGTGTCATGTTAAACTTTTTTTTAAATCTCATGCAATAGTCTAATGACATTTTGGGGTGTATCTTCCCTTGTATGGTCCATTTGTAAGGATAATATACATAGTCATATCAAAGACATGCATGTTAACTTTCATCAATTCAAACAACTTTATTCACTAGTTAAGAATCTTAAATAATTTGTGGAGAATTTCTCAGATATTCACAACCACCCCTATCCACCATGTTTTGTAGCATTCAGTGTTGTGACAAGTGGTATACTGACAGGTGGTGTTATAAAAATCGTTTGATTTCAATTTTTGAATGTGATGGTGTATATATCATTAACAGTGACATGCATTAAACCTAATAGTTTGTATACCACCGACAATAACATTGAATATTGCATAACCAGATGGGTGGATGTGTCCACAACACTGTGGGGTTGATTGAATGCGAGGTTGGGTCAATGAAAGCGAGGTGGTATTATTGTATTTAGTAATATTTCATTTCCATATTACATTGTAACATGAGATCCCACCTTTTGATTGGTTATAGATGCTAAACAATCAAATATCAAGCATCTTAGAAAATCTTTGAATCTTCAAATACCTCTAGATGAGAGAAAATAATGTCTCACAAGAGATCGGATGGGTTGAATCATTTTATATTCCCTCCAAATCGGAGCAAACAACGTGGCACAAGAAATTGGATGAATCACTTTCAGAAGGAATAGATAGCATTAGAGATGAATGTTTCCACTATAAGGTTAGGTATAAAGGTTGATTGTTTCGTTGTCCAACATATTAGTGGATCAGGTACCAATGCCATATAATTTTTTTATGTTTTTTTCGTTGTAATTATTGCCCATAAAATTGCATAGCAATCTAAAATGAGCAAGTTTTCAATCAGATTCACATTCATTTCAAATGAAATCATTCTACATAATAAATCTGAGAGAATTAGCTTCGTGAATCTGCATTGGTATTTAATTCATGCATGAAAATTTGATTACAACATTTAGAAGCATATGAAAATAACTAGTGGATAAATCGCTGAAACAGGGCATGCACTTGAAATGCACCTTCTTTCCTTCCACATATTCCTCGTATTGATGAATTGTTAAATAGAGGGATAAATGAAGGCCCTATTATTAACTTGGACTTCTTTTGTGATTCACAGAAACCCTCGTCCATAACAGTATTGAATTAGTGACATAGTATCAACATAAAGTGTAGAGTCCAACTGAAATATTGAATATAATGACAGATACAACATGAAAGGTTCTCTTTTAGACTTTAACTGAGTGTGCTATGAATCCTACCTAGTTGATAAATATCAATATTCATTTCATTAGAATCACCTTTCATGCAAATGTCTGATGGTAAAATCCTAGAAAATATTTTCATAAGTAAGAATTAACACCAAGAAAAATGCTAAGTCATTCATATCTAAACATGTCGCCATGTCATAGTTGTTTCAGAGAGCTCCATTGTGAAAAGATATTTTAGAAAATATTTATAGTTATCAATTTCAAAACATACATATACTTATTCATATCATATAGTAGTGTGAAAATAAAATGCATAGCTCTATATTTATCTTGAGTATCTTTAAACTCCATTAACATTGTAAAAAGTGAAAAGTACCACAGAAAACATTGTACCATTTATAGACATCTTAGATAGCATTAAACCATACATTACAAGAAAAAAAGTCATTGGTGAGGGTCATGCCTGTCACCAATGTCGCATATGGTGACGGTCCTTAAAAAAGCGTTGTTGTAAGTGTATATAGTGATGGTCCTTTAAGGTTTGTCACCAAAGCCATTTTCAATGACACTTTTGGTGAGGGTCATTAAAGGCCCATCATTAAATCTCTTTTTGGTGACACTTTTGGTGAGGGTCATTAAAGGCCCATCACTAATTCTCTCTTTGGTGAAAATTCTAGTTACGATCTTTTATAGACCCTCACCAATGCTCTTTTTGGTTAATTTTGGTGACAGTAAAAAAATGTTCGTCATCATTGATCATTCCAATGAGTTTTTGATGACACTATGTACCTATTACTATATTTTTTGTCAAAAGATATCGATTTAAGACCATTGTTCTGGAGTCCTTTTCATTATGTGTCCAACGCCATAGTGGTTAGAGTCAGTCAATTTGTTAAGAAGTAATTAGTGTGTGTCATTTCCCTCAAGTCATAAGAATATAGCTTTCCTATTAGTCAACACATGATTCATCTCTATTAGGTTTATTATCTAGCAAATGTCCTTTAGCTAAAGTTCCACTAGTGTGTGTAGGAACTATATTATTTAATACATAATCAAGTTTTGTCAATTTTATTAATGAGAGAGACCTATCACTCCTCAACACTCATGGCACACCTTAACCTTCTTTGGAACATAAGAACATTCCTTGGCACCTCACATATCTTGGAACATCTTTGTACCTGGAACATATTTGTACCTAGAGAATCTTGTCATGAGTAGGATGCCCAAGCACATGTTGGCATGCCCTAGCATAACATAGCACTCCCCTAGCACGTGTTGGCATGCCTTGTAGTCTCTAGCATGCCCTGGAACACCTTGGCATAATATTGCATTGACATACATTAACACTTGGCACACATTGGAACTTGGAATGTATTGGAACATATTATTAGTGTTCCTAACATTCCCCTTTTGAAAAAGATAAAGTCCCAACTTATTAACCCTCTCATGTGTTCATTTCCTTGCATTTTAGCTTGGTTATTCCTTTTGTTTCCTTGAAACTCCTTGATGCATATTGGCATACTCTGGCACCCTACACATTCTAGCATGTCTTAACACCTGCCATGTCTTGGCATGCCTTGGCACTATTTGGCACATGTTAGCACACCCTTGAACTACCTATCACACTCTAGCACTTCTTGACATGCACTGATGTTCCTTGGCATTCCTTACCTGTGCTTAACATTCCTTGCCACTCCCTCCTTGGCATGAAAACTATCACTCATTGACACTCCTTGACACACCCTCATATTCATTCACTTCCATGCATTTTGATATAGTTCTCCCTTGTGTTGTGCTAGTACTCCCTAACACTCCTCAACATGCATTGGCACTCTCTAGCACACCTTAGAACTCTTCGACATGCTCTATCACGTCGTAGCATGCATCACACTCCCTGACACACATTGGCACTTGGTAAGTCTTAGCATGTTTGGCATGCGTTGAGATGAGTTGGTATGCTTTGGCATGGTTTAATATTAAAGTTATTTGAGATCAATTATTGGAAAGTAGATGAGAAGCAATGGAGGAATATTTGGCACTTAGAATGCACTAACATTTGGCACCTATTAGCACCTAGTGTTGGTGTGCCTAGGATGCCCCTCATGGAAAAGGTAAATTGGTGACTTATTAACCTTATTATGTGTTCATTTTCTTGTATTTTAACTTGTTCCTCCCTTTTCTTGCCTTGACAGTCCTCGACATGCATTGTCACGTCATATTGGCATGCCTTAACACTTGGCACATCTTAGCTTGTTTGACATGCCTTTGTACTATCTGGCACATGTTAGCATGCCCTAACATTCCCTAAATCACCTTAGCAGTCATGTTCTGACATATAGCATTAAATGTTTCCACGACTTGGGAACATTAAATTCCCTAGAACACCTTAGCACTCCTTAGTTGTCATGCCCTCATAGATAGCCTTACTTTTTTGCAACTTGGGAACCCAACCAATTCATTAGAAAAACAATATTGTGCCCAACCCAAAGTCTCCCTTTCTCTGAAATCACTTTGTCCATGCCTTATCATACCCATAGGATTGCCTCCTGCAATTACTATTCTGAACTTCTCCTAAAACACTTCATCCTTGGGACACCTAGAATTCACTAACACTCCTTAGCACACACTCTTATTCTTTCATTTCCAAGCTTTTTGACCTATTTCTCCCTTGTGTTCCCCTAACACTCCCTAACACTCCTCAGCATCCATTGACATTTTTTTCCATGTCTTAGCACTCCTTTTCATTCCTTGGCATGCCCTGGCACTCCTTAGCTATCATGCCCTCACAACTACAATTGCTTTTTTTTAGACTTGGGAACCCAACCAAGTCCTGCCTCAACTACAACAAATTAACCAAGTTATAGTCACTACAATTAGACTATGTCTTGTTCACCTAAGAACTGCCTATAACACATATTAGGCTACTCATGTCTAATATCAACTCATCCCACTTAATAAGTTACCAAGCCAAGGCTCACGTCCAACCATGGGCATAAAGCATAAAACAACTAAGCAACTTAGTTTACATATTGACATGCCATAGCACATGGCACATCTAACAATCCCTTTGCCCTGTGTAGCATGTGTTAGCATCCCCTGCATTTCCTGGCATGATTTTTACACCTTAGCACTCCCTGACATGCCCTTACACTCTAACATGCCTTGGCACCACCTAGCATATAACCTTGTCACTCCCTCCTTAGAACACTTGGAACTCATTGACAATCCCTATCACACACTCTTATCTCTTCATTTCCATGCATTTTGAACTAGTTCTGCCTTGTGTTTCGTTGACTCTCCCTAACATTCTTTGGAACGCATTGGCACACCCTGGCACCTGGCACATCTTGGCATGTTTCCTTGGCACTCTATAATTCCTGAACACTACCTAACATAGCTTGTCACTCCCTCCTTACCACACCTAGAACTCACTAACACTCCTTGTCACACACTCTTATTCATTCAATTCCATGTATTTGAAACTAGTGATCCTTTTTGTTTCTTTGGCACTCCATAACACTCCCTAGCATGCATTAGCACACCCTAGCACCTCGCCCATCTTAGCATGTTGCCCTAGCCTCTAGCATGCCTTAGCACTGCCTACCATACCTTGTTACTCCCTTATCACACTTATATCTCATTGTCACTTCTTGTCACAACTCTTATTTGTTCATTTGCATGCATTAATTTGACCTAGTTCTCCCTTGTGTTTCCTTGGTGCTCCCTAACACCTCCTACCACATGCTGACACACCCTGGCACCTGACACATCTTGGCTGCATGTCGCCCTAGTAATTTTGCATGACTTAGCCCAACCTATCACACCATGTCACTCTCTCCTTAGGACACTTGGAAATCGGTGACACTCCCTACCACACACTCTTATTCATTCATTTCCATGCATTTTGACCTAGTGCTCCCTTATGTTTCCCTAGCACTCCCTAAGACTCCTTAGCATGCATTGGAACACCTTGGCACTTGGAACATCTTGGTATCCTTCCTTAGCACTCTAGCATGCCTTGGCACTACATAGCACACCTTGTCACTCCCTTCTTAGAATACTTGGAACTCGATGACACTTCATTTCCATGCATTTTAAACTAGTGTTTGCTTGTGTTTCCTCGGTGCTTGGCCCTGATATTCCCTAGCATGCATTTGTGCCACACCTTGGCACCTAGCACATATTGGCATGCCTTAGCAGTTGGCTTGTCTTAGCATGCCTAACATACCTTGGAATTTTCTAGCATTTGTTAGTACTTCCTGGCATTCCCTAGCACACCTTAACACTCCCTAATTTTCATGCCTTCATAGATATCTTTACTATTTTTGCGACTTGGGAACCCAACCAAGTCATTGGGGAAACAATGTTGTGCCCAACTCAAAGTTTCCCTTCGTCTAAAACTGCTTTGACCAACCCCTTATAATTGTAACCATAGGCTTGCCTACTACAATTCCTATTCTGACCTTTTGTCCTTGAGACACCTGGAATTTAGTGACACTCCTTGGCACACAAACTTATTTTCTCATTTCAATGTATTTTTACCTAGTTCTCCCTTGTGATGCCCTAACACTCCCTAACTTTCCTCAACATGCATTGGAAATGTTCGACATGTGTTAGCATGCCTTTTCATTCCTTAGCACACCCTAACCCTCCTTAGCTATAATGCCCTCACACCTACCCTTACCTTTCTTGGGACTTGGGAACCCAACCAAATCTTACCTCGACTATAACAACTTGATCAAGTTACAGTTACAATTAGACTATGCCTTGTTCACCTAAGAATTGACTATAACTCATCTTAGGCTACTCATATATAATTTCAACGTATCCAACTTATATTAAAAAGTTACAAGTTACCATGTCAAGGCTCACGTCCAACTGTGGCCATAAAACAACTAAGAAACATAGTTTACATCTTGACATCCCATAGTACCTGGCACATCTAACAATCCCTTGGCACTATGTGGTACATGTTAGCACCCCCTACATTCCTTGGCATGATTTTTCACTCCCTGTCACTCCCTGACATGCCTTGGAAAGCTAGCATGCCTTGGCATTGTCTAGCATATAACCTTGTCACTCCCTCCTTAACACACCTAAACTCATTGACACACCCTATCACACACTCTTATTCATTCATTTCCATGCATTTTGAGCTAGTTCCCCCTTGTGTTTCCATGACACTCCCTAACTCTTCCTGACACCTGGCACATCTTGGCATGTCACCATGACACTCTAGCATTCCTTGGCACTACCTAGCATACCTTGTCACTCACTCCTTAACACACCTAGAACTCACTAACACTCCCTATCACATACTCTTATTCATTCATTTCCATGCATTTCAGACTAATGCTCCCTTTTGTTTCTGTGGCACTCCCTAACACTACCTAGCATGCATTGGCACACCCTAACTTTTGGCACATCTTAGAATATCGTTTCCCTGGCCTCTAGCATGCCTTATCACTGCAAATAATATCTTATCACTCCCTCAACACACCTATAACTCACTAACACTTCCTTTCACAAAATCTCATTCATTCATTTCCATGCATTATTTTGACCTAGTGGTCCCTTGTGTTTCCATGACACTTTGTAACACTTCCTAGCACGCGTTGGCACACTTTGGCACCTAGCACATCTTGATTGCATGTTGCCTATCACTCTAGCATTCCTTAGCACTATCTAGCATACCATGTTACTCCCTCCTTAACACACCAAGAACTCGTTGCACTCCCTGTCACACACTCTTATTCATTCATTTCCATGCATTTTGACCTTGTTCTCCCTTGTGTCTCCCTAGCACTCACTAACACTACTTAGCACACATTGGCACACCTTGGAACTTGGTACATATTTGCATGCTTCCCCAACACTGTATCATGCCTTGGTACTGCCTAGCATACCTTGTCACTCCATCCTTAGCACACTTGGAACTCAATAACACTCCCTATCATACACTCTTATTCATTCATTTCCATGCAATTGAAACTAATGCTCCCTTGTGTTTCGTAACACTCCCTAACACTCCCTAGCATGTGTTGGTGCCACACCCTAACACCTGGCACATCTTGGCATGCCTTAGCACTTGGCATGAATTGGCATGAAAATGGGAATGGTGAAGAGACCCTGGGTTAAGGCACAGGGGGCCAACAAGGCTCCGTTGTAGTCTAGAACAATGTTGACATTTTCACCTTACCAAGAGAGGGTAAGGAGTCTCACCTGAGGCATACCATGACTGAAGTGTGAGGGGGTAGAATGAGGCACCAAGGGAACCGCAACCCACAACCGATCTTAACTCATAACAATTAAGTACCTATTATAATCCAACCATATTATTCTACCCACATTACCTTAGGAAATCATACAACATATAGATAGATATTTAATTTTTTTAAAGAACCAATATAGAACTCTACTGTCTCTTTCATTACACTTCATAAAAATAAATTCATAAATAAGTACAGAAGGCTTGAACCCTGATCATCAACAAAAAGAATGACTCAAGCCATAGATCAGAGACCAATAGAGTAAGGGTGTACCCACCTTCCGCAACTTAAGAAGGTTGCACTAATTCCTAGCTTGATTGGTTCATCAACAGCTAGTATTCCCCAACCCTTTTCCATCCTTTCATCTGCCTTTTATCCTATGCTCCACACCTAAACTTCCAATTCCACTTATTTCCTACTCAGCTGACTCTGCCTTTGACTTCCTTTTCTCTCTACTTGCTCGATTTCTCTTGCTCTCCCCTGCCACTTTTACACAATTGTCAGACCACTCGTGGTTCCAATTCCCCCCTTTGACTATTAGCTTCGCAACTCGATTGACCATCCCCGCCACCTATTCTTGTCTTTTCTTCTTGCAAAAACTCAAAAATAAGGCCCCAATAACATGCCTAACATGCCTAACATGCCTTGGAACTGTCTAGCATGTGTTAGCACTTCTTGGCATTTCTTGGCACATGTTGGCACTCCCTAGTTGTCATGCCCTTATAGATAGACTTACCTTTTTTACGACTTGGGAAACCAACCAATTCATTGAAAAAATAATTTTGTGCCTAGCCCTGACACTCCCAAACACTCCTTTGCATGCATTCGCACTGTCTGGCATGTGTTAGCATGCCTTTTCATTTCTTAGCACACCCTGGCACTCCTTAGCTATGATGCCCTCACAAATACCCTTACATTTTTTGCAACATGGGAACCGAACCAAATCCTACCTCAACTATAACAACAACTTGAACAAGTTACAATTACTACAACTAGACTATGCCTTTTGTTCACCTAAGAACTTCCTATAACTCATCTTAGGCTACTCATGTTGAATATAAACTCATACAACTTAACAAGTTACAAAGACAAGGTTCACATAAAACCGTGGTTGTAAAACAACTAAGAAACAAAATTTACATCTTGACATGCCATAACACCTGGCATGCCTAACAATCCCTTGGCACTATATAGCATGTGTTCGCATCCCCTGCATTTCTTGGCATGCTTTGATACTCCCTAGCACTGCTTAACACTTAGCACACCTCGTACTTGATAGCACTCTCTATGACACTCTTATTCATTCATTTCCAAACATTTGAAACTATTTCTCCCTTGTTTTTCCCTGAAACTTGGCCCTAACACTCCCTAGCATGTGTTGGTACCACACCCTACCACCTAGAACTTCTTGGCATGCCTTAGCACTTGGCATGTCCTGACATGCCTAAAATTCCTTGGAACCATCTAGCATATGTTAGTGCTTTGTGGCATTCCCTGGAACACCTTGGCACTCCCTATCTATCATGCCCTCATGGATAGCTTTACTTTTTTTGCGACTTGGGAACCCAACCAAGTCATTGACAAAAAAATGTTATGCCCAATCCAAATTCTCTCTTTGTCTGAAACTACTTTGTACATGCCTTATCACAACCATAGGCTTGCCTCCTGCAAGTCATATTATGAACTTCTCCTAACACACTTCGTCCTTGGGACACCTGGAATTCACTGACACTCCTTGGCACACACTCTTATTCATTCATTTCCAAGAATTTTGACCTAGTTCTCCCTTGTGATTCCTTGGCACTGGATAACATACCTTTTCACTCCCTACTTAGCACACCTGAAACTCATTGACAATTCATTTCCATGCATTTGAAATGAGTGCTCCCTTGTGTTTCCCTTGCACTTGCCCCTCACACTCCCTAACATGCATTCACACCACACCTTGGCAACTGACACATCCTAGCATGCCTATCATGCCTTGGAACTATCTAGAATGTGTTAGTATTTCACTTGTAAATAAAGAAAAACATAATTCCATTAACATAGACAACTAATTATTTAAGTTGTGCAAGCTATTTCAATTAATAAATCAACAGGTTTTCTTCTTTTGGTCCTTGGAAATGACAGTTCTGTTATGCTGGACAGTTACATCAGATTGAATATATGTTGTGGACTATGTTGCATAGCATGAATTTGTATGGGTAGGAGTAAGAGAATTTTGCTCCAATTTACATTGCTTCGCAAACCCATCCAAACATAGCATAATTTCAATCATTTGTTTCTCCAGAATATGGTTATGCATTAGCTCAAGTTTCCAAGGTTTATGATTTTCCAAGACTTGAGTTTTCCTTTCTTAAGAGTTAATCCAAACAACTGTAGATATATTATCTCAATTGTTATCTTTCTAACATGTACTCCTACAACATGTAGCCAATTCACATCTCAAAAAAGCCATCAATATTAGAGTTACCAAATCATAAAAACCTTTAGTCGTGATATCAAATACTACTACTTGCTTCCTCTAAGATCAACATCCCTTTACTTGGTTTATTTTCACGTAATGCTTAGAGTTCCCTTTTCCACACTCTTCAAGTTGCAAACATCAAGAAATATGTTCTTGAAATGAATCAATCAACAAGCTTCAACATCATATCCATCAAGGTCTTTGCATCTCCCTCTAAAGTTATCGTGGCTCATTTTCGTTTTTGAAGAGACCATATCGGGTGTTGATCAATATCACTAGGTTTTATGCGCAACCGTCATGCTTCTATACATCGAGTACCCATATGGAAGAGTCCTTATTTCATCTAGTACTTAACCAAGACATACCATGCACATGAGTCCTTATTCACATCTAATATTTAACCAAGATATACCATGCTAAGATATAGGCCCTAACTCCCATATATGATGTGGAAAACCTCATAATGGAACCCTTATCCTAGATGGAGGCCTAAAACCCCTCAAAGAAGGTTTATATTGTTCTTTATAGTGTTTTTCATGTAGTGTAAGCCAAATTAGTTTCATTTTTGGCTTGAGGCCATTGATTTCATACCTTTGCCATGGTACAAGCTGAAGACCCATTCTTACTATGTGAAACATATCAATGTCACTAAAGATACCCCATAGAGGCCTAAGATCCCCTATAGAGGTCATGTGTGGTTCTTTGAGAAATAGTTCACAAATCTTAATCATCAAATATTCAAATAAGGCATAAGCCCCTTACGTTCCTATTTTGACAAAGCCTACACATATAAGCATCATTATGATTTGAAAGCCTCCTAATTTAATTAAGGTCCAATGATGAGGCTCCAAGACCCAATCGTGGTGTGTAAAACCTTTAAATGGTATACACATCCTTCCTAGAGGCCAACGAATGAATTTCCCATAGAGAATATAATTAATGTGGTGATTTGAAACCCTTTTAACAACCACTGATTATTTAGGATTTAAGTCCCTTTTTTTAATTTCCTTCCTTGGCCATAGTAAAGGCCATGAGACGCATTCTTAGTATGCAAAAGAAACTAAATGCCTATATTTCCAGCTAGAGGTATTGTTCATGGAAATTGAGCATGAAAAATATTAATTTAGGGACTAAGGCCCTCGTTTTCCTCTCCTAACCATAACATAGACACTAACTCCCATATGTAGTGAGAAATACCTCATATAGTGCCCATATCCTAACTTAAGACCAAATATCCATTAAAGAAGATCTATGTGGTTTTAATTCTAACTCATAGCCCTCGATACTAAAAGGCTTCTTATAAGTCCTAATGCCCTTGTTTACCTCCCCTACTCAAGGTACATTCCTTTACTCCTATAAATGGTGTGAAAAAATTCCTAATAAAATTGATATCCTATATACCCCTAAGATTTTTAGAAAATATCCATGTAATTTTTCAATGCCAAATTTATAACCGTTAAACATAAAAAAAAAAAACATAATGCCAAATTCATAATCTTTAAACCTGAGAAACTTCATTTTAGAAATAAAAACCTTTTTTTCTTTCCTTCACATTAATTTTTCTCATACTAATTCTTATTATATATTTCTAATATATATTAATTATTATTACGTATTCCCCTCATACTAATTATTATTATACAAAGAATATTAATGGTTATATATTCCTAGCCTACGGCCCTTTTCCATGTCCATTGGTAAAGGCCTTGAGGACTATTAGTGTGCAAAATCCTGTTGATTGGCAAAGGAGGGAAAGGAGGGCAGCAAGGACACCAATGAGTTTCAGCATTTCACAAAGGAGGGAAAGGAGGGAAATGAGGGCAGCAATGGCTCCAATGAGGTTTAACATTTCACATGAGGAGCGTGGGCGCGTGCAGGAATGGGAGGCCGAGGCAGAGGCACCAATGCAAGAGTGTAAAGATACCACCACTATCACCACTACCACAACTATTGAATATGAGCATGAGGTGGTCCATCATGAGAATGCAAAGTCTCCAAAACCTCAGACGGACGATAACTCCTCCATGGTCAGTAGCTAGTATACCAAAGACTCAGATTTGGCCATGATTATTTCAAGGACCTGGGAGGATTTGGGGTAGTGGTGCAAGAGCTGTATGAATACTTTTTGAAGCCATCAGAGCTCATAATGAGGTGTCCAATATTTTTGAGACCCACTTCCAGTCCACCATTGGGAAACCCAAGGGTACTTTATTTAACTCTCTCTCAATCCATCACAAGTTGTAGTTTTAGTGTAATTTTATTGTAGTTATTTTTAGTGTAATTTTATTGTAGTTATGATGGTTTGTTGAATCCCATTTTCTAGATCCACTCACAGAAATAGAAAACCACTTTGACCATGTCTGGTCTCTTTGGAAGGAAAAGATAGTGACTGAGGTCGGTGGTGCACTTCCATTAGATATTGATGTTAATTTTTCCAGAAACAATGTAGGTAGGTAGGTAGATTTTGATGGCATCAACCTTTACATGTTTTATTGTTCTCAGCAGAATCCCTTTGAAACATAAAGTCTTGCATCTTTGCACACAAATGGCTTTTGTCATGAGGCATGTCTCGCCAAGAATGATTCAGTATGACATATACTCATTTTCAGCTTCTAATATTAGTTCTGTAGAACCAAGTAGTCCTTGTATCCTTTCAATTCTCTCATGCTGTTGTGGTTAGGAATGAGAGACAGTCAACATCTTCAAGTCAATGCTTATCACAAACAAGATTGTGAGTTTTCCACGACATTTGAATTCCAGACATCAACATTGAGCAATATTTGGAGACAATTTTTAAGTATATGCATTTTAGTCCCTTTGTTTTTGTAGTTGTATATGCGTATATCAACCTCTTGTTTCAACTCAATTCATGGTTTTGTATTACTTCTCAGAATGTACATAGACTTCCAATAACTAGTTTGATGGTTGTTGCCAAGTTTCTTGATGATATTTGAGTATCTTAGACTTGGTTATCCATTAATATTATATTGGTGTTAATACTTCCAATTTTTTATCAAGTTTCCTTATTTTAAAGAAATCAAAAGTATAAAAATTTGTTCCATATTTTTAGGAAACCAAAGAAATCAAAAGTATAAAAATCATGACTCTATTTTTTAGGATTTTTTAAAGATCTAAAAAATGATAACAATGAAAAATTATTAGGGATAGTTTTTGAAATCTTCCATAGATTTTAACTTCCTTGAAATGTACTGAAGGTGCCTTGTTCCATATTTATGTTTACAACCATTTCCTGGTTCTCTCTAGCTCAATGTTGTACTTGTGTTAGTGGTGAATATGAGTTTGGGTTTCTCTGATGAATTGTGATTGAATCTTTGGTTAATATCTGACATTAACTTCAAAATAATGTCGTTCTGTAGTGGAGGTAGAGTGGGGTGTTAGCTTGAATAATATGTGTACCAACACTTTCATTCAACATTTGTTAGGAAAATGAAAATTGTTTCATTATGGAAACCCATGTTAAAGTTCAATATTGTAATTCATTAGAGATCCCTAGCCAAAGCAAATGCCTTGTAAATGAGACCTTAAATATCAATGTTATTGGAGACCTTGAAATGAAGAAAAAATTACTTAAATGAACCCTTTAGTATATTACTTTTGTTTCCCTCATATTTTTTCCCTGTATCTTTCGCACAAGCATTTTTCTTTACTCTTGGTATCTCAGTAAGCTTGTTTTATATTTAAGTCAAATCTAAACTTTAGCATTTTGTTGAACCCATGAAGCTATGGGTTGAGCACCTTTCAAGGAGGAAAAAAACTTAGTGAGCCAGGGTTTCTAATCCTCTACAATCTCATGGCTCTGGCCATGTTTTGCAGTTTGTATTACTTTATAAATTATGCAAGTGATATGCGTAATGCTTCTAAGATTTAGCATAGAAGCCTTTGTTTTCAATGTTTAACATATGTCTAGAATTTTCATCTTCCTTTTAGCACAAGCTTCAAATTTTCAATTTTTAATGTTATCGAGCAGCATATTGATTCCATAGGACTTCCTTTTGTTTATGGACATGAACTACAACAATGTGTATTATGCAAAAGTAGATGGAATTAGATTCATGAGATGCAGTGGGTAATTAAAAGCATAAGACCTATTAGAGAAAAAAAAAAAAAAAAAAACGTGAATTTGATGTGTGAAGAACTCCTTATGAAGCTGCAACTACTGATGAGTTAGAGGTTGAAACTGATGAAAGAAGCAAGGATGGCTATCTGACAAGTGATTCATCAGAAGTAGATTTTTTGTGGCAATTCAAAGTACCAAATGTGGCCGTTGTGACCCTAGTGGAACATGTCTCACTAATAAAAAATCCACTACGGAGGATGTTAGATATTTCCGAGCAAAGGTAACTTGCCTTTGTGCCTCTTGTTCTAATTATTTTTCTCATTATTTTTGAACATTAGAGGATGACATCCATAGTTAACTTGACGGTATTTAAACTAGAAAATACTGGCATATTATTGAAAGGATAGAGCTAAGAAAACTATTACAATTTTTTTATGGCATAATGATTTAAAGTTCCTCTTCTTTAGCAATTTTGTCTCAAAGCTGCAAGCCAAGTTGAGACTCTTGTTGCCTGCAAAATGCATCAATTTTAAATTGAAAATGGACATAACAATTTAAATATTTTATGTAGAATTCTAGGCCAAGCTCAAGGCCCTCTTGGAGATGTTAAGCTTGAACGTAAGTCATCTAATAAGTTTGATCATAAGATGCCTTCTGGAGTATTGGAAGGGAAGCAATATTTATCTGGGGGAATTCAAGGATCATTAATCCAGAGTTCTTCTGAGTAAGTAACTCCCTCCAATAAATTCTAATTAGGAAATTCTTAAGGAAATGTAAGAGCATGAACCCATAACATGAACTTCACCCTCTTCAATAGAACTTGAAACAAGCTTGGAATTTTCTCATGCTACGCAATTTATTTTGATTTCCATTCTTCCCCATTTACGTCTGAAGGATCAACTGTTGAATATTATGCACAAAATACTTTGCCCTATCTTGTTTGGAAAGAGGACATAAACAAGCTTTTAGATGTTTCTAAATGGAGTACTCTTCACCTATGCCCTTCTCCTTTATGCCACGTGATACGAATGCCAATTTTCATATTCTTGACTATGGTGTTCTTCTTTTATACATGTGACCCTTGACTATGCCATGAAATCCTCCAAAATATTCTTAAAGGATGGGAGCACCTCTTCATGCATGAAGCTAGTGGAATGTGACAAGCTATCCAAAATTCCTCCAAATATGTGATTTGTTCCTTGGGAAATGTTAAAGGTACCCTCAATGTAAAAACACATAAATATTCATGGCCAAGTGCCCCAAATGTGAGATGTTGCCACTTGTGCAATTGTGCCTCCTTTTGATGTTCAAATTGGCACCCTATTTGTGCAAGGATCACATGACGTCACTTTGGGTCAACTCAATGTTGTTGGCACTGTCACCTTATCAACAAATCCTCTCACTTTGGATTACTTATTGAATCTTGGAGGTATCTCAAAGCACAAATTTATGGGATCTTTTATGTGACTAAATCACTAGCACTAAAAACCATCTCTACATTTCATGGTTCAACATCTTGATGGTCCCTATCCTATTGACCACAACTTTTGTATTCATTATTGATTTAATTGCAACACTTCTAATAGATATTGATGGTGTTCATGAGCCTATTTCTGGTTCGCTTCTTCATGGAAACAATATTATCTCCAAGGCACATGGTTTTGTGGCTCCAAGGATTGATGGAAGCATGACAGGGTTTTGTGGCTTTACTTGGTAGATTGAGGCTTGAAGAAAGCATTGTATAGGGTTTTATCGCTCCATTTGTTGATGTGGTCTTATCTCTTTCTGGAGATTCACTCACAGAGGGTTTTCATTGGTGGGATTCTATTCAAAGTAATGACATGGGTACAACTAGAGATTCAAGTCCTCACACTAGAATCAACGATTTTCTAGAATATTCCATTAGTTGGGGTTTACATTCCTCAGAGGGTTTCTTATTTCCATCTCCACCCCGTCTTGTTTGATTTCGATGATCTACTTGCATATGGGCCACCAATCGAGGTTTTCTCCTTGTGGTTATTTTCCCCATGTATTGCTCCTCATGGGTTACTGATTTACGTTACGGAGCCCTACCTTTACGAAAATCTTTCGTTGTTGTTGATAGACCTGACTACCCTCTTCGCCCATGGGATCTCTTGCCCCTCCTCGCCTCTGTATCTCTCTATCTCACCTGTCGGTTTTGAAGGATATATTCCTTTTGGTTCTTTAGAAATTTCTCCTCCACCTGGCAGTCTTGCCTCCATTCCTTTTTCTTCTCATAATGTATTCCCCCCACTAATCTCATTGAAACCTCCTCCCTTGACCACAATCCCCTCCCTAAGAGTCCAGTCATTCCCACAAGCCCAACCCCCCATTTTCTGCTAGAAAATGAAAGAACCCCTCCATTAAATAAAATAAGGGCCAACTCTCCTTCATTCTGGGTGACGGGACCGAGATTTATGAAGTCGTTTAAATTTATGATTTTGTATTGACGGGTTGTGCTCATGGTCATCATTTTATTGGGAAGGAAATATGAGAATGGATGATAAAGGAGTAGGGGGATCATTCAACTCACTACCAACTTCTAGATACTAGTAAGAGGTTGGCTCATTTTCTTTTTCAACAAGTCTAAAGAGGTTCATTGGGCTTTGAATAAGGTTTGGAGTATCGACTCCAACCCTTTCATGCTTAATCATTGGACCCCTCTTTTTGATAACACTTGGATAGAGGCTAGACAAGGCCCCTATTTGGGTTCAGATTCCAAAACTAAAAGTATAATTCTGGTCAGAGTAGGCTCTTAGAGAAATTGGAAACAAGTTGGGGGAATTCTTGTAGGTCAACCTCACTTTCAAAGACTCTGTGGAGATGAAGGTGGTGAGGGTATTGGTAAATTTCGATATCACATATGACTTATGGGTTGAAATGAAGCTCCAACATCAAGGCATCATTCTCTTCATAATTTACACTATGAGGGTGTCCCCTTTAGATATCCCAGATGTCACAGGCATGACCACAATGCTATGAACTATTCACTGGGGTTCTGTGGCATCAAAGGAAAGTACAATCCCTTGTCTCCCAAGATGAAAGAGAAAGGGCGTGTCTTGATGATGATGACTCCTTTCGTCCTTTCTGAAATTGTCTCAGCTACCCCTACTATCTTGATGGCTTCAGTTCCCGAACTCACTGCGATTTTTCCTATGATTATTGATTGGGCTTCCACAAAGCACAAATCTAATCAGCCATAACTCCACTTAGCCACTACTTCGATGGTGCCGCCTTTGGGTACACTCTCTTCACCCATTTCTTTAACTTTTATTCTTAGTTGTATTTTGGATTTGGGGAAAAATTGGAATACAATAGAACATGAAATCCTTGTATATATGTTATTGAAAATTTTGAAATTGAAATGAACTCCTTATATATAAAACACAATTTTTGAAATTAAATATCACTGGGAGAAACCGTTTTATATTCCATTAGGAGGGAAAGGCATCTCTTTATCTTTCCTTTTTAATAAACGATCTCACTTTTTGAAACCTTCACATCTTTGCTCTAATTCATAATTCATGGAGGTCGACATTCCCACCCCCCCTATTACCTACTTTCAAGCCCTTTGTTTATGTAGGTATATCTATTTTCTACCCCACTTTTATAAGGTAAACTCCAAGTTGTGCATTTATTTTTATCTAAACTAAGCGACTGAAAATCAACCCTCTATATTGACCATACTCAATTGTTCTAGCGTTCGATGGTACATGAGCCTAGCAATGCAAGTGTGCCTTCTCTGTGTCCTCTATAGCAAAGATGAGAAAATTTGAGGCATATGTTGGGGTTTCGAACACCCACAATGGTAGGTAAATACAAGGAATTTGATCTCTCTCTTGCAAGTCCTTGGACTCCTACAGTCATAGGCTCAACTGGCCCAATTAGGTAGCTGAGGTCGGTGCACTGCGATGAGAAGGGAAAATTTAGAATGAACCTGAGGCCTCACTACTCTTCAGCTAGTCAAAGGGCCCATCAATACCGTTTCTGTTTGCGTCCAAGGACAAATTTATTAGGAGGTCAAGTTCATTTATATTGGAGGCAGAAATTGTTCAAAATTACCAAAATTATTTGGAGGACAAACTCAATTACTAGAAGGCGAAGCCCATCAAGTATTGTGACCATATTTCTGAAGAGGCTGAATCTATCTGGAGGTGTATTTTTTATCAGAGGGGTAAAATTATTCAGTCAGGGCAAGATCATTGTTTCCTGAGGTCGTATCCTTAAGCAAAGAGTATCAAAAGTTGTTGAAGGTTCCAGTGTTTTGGAAGACCAAGATCAACTTCTTCTAAAGGCCGAGTTGTTTCATTGTTCCTAGATCCATAAGCCAAGTTCAACAATGCATTGTAGATCTTTAGATCAAGCTAATATGATCTACAAACCACTTGAATTCTCTCAAATTAATGAAGCTCCACATGAAATTCTAGAAAATGCCAATGATAAAATTCCTACATTCCAAGAAAACAATGTTCTTTTTGCCTTGGATCATTGGCAAAAATTAGGAGTGTGATATTTAAAATGGGAGGAGTGAGACACTTAGATGTCATCACAAAGTTGTTTACATTGTCTCCTATGGATGGTGTTGTGGAATGGTGGAAAGGATTTCTTGATAATTAATTCAATCCATGGCCCCCTTCAAAATGCTTTCCTTGAGAAACAGGGAGAACGAAAAGATAATAGATACTTAGTTTTTTCTCTTAGTAGTTCTAAAGGAAATCAGACTGAAACTATAGAAGAGTTTAATAAGTGGTTTAACTGGATTATGCAAAAATCACCATGCAAATATTAAAAGTCTAGAGGCAACCATACTTATATATTACCTTGATTCAATTGATGGAGAGATTTGTTTCCAGATCAAAGAAAATGATCCCCAGAACCTTAAGGCAATACAAATTTGTTGAGTTTAGGATAAAATGTTCTTTCTTAAGATAAATACATCAAATTCCATATTAGCCCATTTGTTAGAACATATGATCGAATCAGAAGACAAGCCAAGACAAGAGAACACAATAATTGGCACAAGCCAGGGAAAAACCCCAAGATGGGGAAAACCCTTGCTAAAATATTCTTATTATCTATATCAAATGTTCAGCAGAGAAAGAGAGAAAGAGAGTATAATCAATGTCAAGGTTGACTTGCCAATATGATGACTAGAATCACCGACCATGTGAAAAATATACAACCCAGACAAGTTTGAAATTATGTCTTCAAATAATAGCAGACAAGTTCTACCCTAACCAATAGACAATAGTATTCAAAGTTTCATCTCAATAGGTTCCAAAAACAGCTCGGTCCTGGTTTACTTCAAGCAGTTTCCTTTGTTGATTATAAAGAGGCCAAGATAGTACCAAATTGAGTAGTGAAGCTTGGTCAAAGGGTTGACGAGTTCTGAGGTCGAATATCTATAGTTATGGCTTGTAGATTAGCCCATATCTTGAGACACTTGTTGCGGTCCTTCCTTCAGGCAAACCTGATCTAAGGTTTTGTGCTACAAACAACCTCCATCAAAGGTTTCATGTCTACTTGTATTGCACCTTGATCTGCTCCTTAGAACAACCTTTCGGCCCCCTTTCCAAGACTCGCAAATCCTGTGGCCCTCCTGAAATGATTACAAGAAGATGCATCCTTCAATAGAGATTAAAGCTCACCAAAATTCTATGCCCTGACCTGCAGCTACCATATTGCTTCAAGATCGAACCTATGGAAGGAAGAACACACCAAAAACATACCCAATGCTTGTCCTCCTAGCTCCTTCAATCTGCGACTACCTCAGAGATATATTAGAGCCCTTGAGTTGAGTTAAATGAGGTTGAAAGGAACCTCTTTATATACAATTCAATGGGGTTGAATATTAGAGAATCTTGGGCAAAGTAGTGTTGTGATGATTCTCTGTGACTTGATAGCAATTTGTGAAGTATTTTTACTTTTTATAGTTTAGCTTATGCTTCTTGTTCTTCTTATTAGTGCATATGTGTGTACTTCATCAAACTACTACCAAAACAAAATAGCAAGAACACAAAGTTTGGCTCTCTGCCAGGGACAAACCCGCTCCACTCTTGAGAGGGAAACAGTTTGTAAGATTTCTCTTATTGAAGCTTCATATCTGAACAATTGCCAAACCCTATACCCTTTCCTATAGGATCCTCCAAGGAAAAGTCAAATCCTTCCTCTTTCTTCACTATAGCTTTGGGCACATGGACCTCTGTCTTCCGACACTACTTTGTCCTTTTCTATTGTTCTAAGTTAGGAAACCCTAGAATATTAGGGATTCTCTTCTTCGCTATGAGGAGGACCTTCTCCGCTTTCCTTGGAGACCTTTTAGACCTTGTTATACATTCAAGTGAGGTCTCTCAATATGTTTCCTTTGTCTTCTGTCAAATCTGCAATAGTCTACTTCTGAAGTCTTCACACATGTGGGTAAAAACCCTAAAACAATCCTCCTTTCTTTGCTTTCTTTTCCTTGTTTCTTCGCTGGATGGGGAGGCCTAATAGACCTTGTGTATTAGCCCAAAAACAAGGATATTTCTATTATCATTTCCTATTGTACTTGACCATAGATAGGTCCTTTCTTCCTCGCACGTGTGGCTGTTTATTCCCTAGAAGACAACCTTGTACCTTCGCTATTTTGTATTCTTGTCTTGCTGCTCTTGCAGACTTCCTATTTTGGATTTCTTGTCTCCCTTTTCTTGCAAGTTTTAGAGCCAAGTTCCACGTTGAATGAGGAGTGGAAAACCTCTATAAATAGAGGTTTATCCCTCCTCTTTAGGCCAACTTGACTGTCTTTTAAGGCCAACTTACAGTTTGCATTATAATTCAATTTTTACACATTGTTTTGCTGCTTGGAGGCCACGTTGATGGTAGGAGAGGATTTGACCATGCTTGGAGGTGTTTTTTTGACCTTTTATGATGTTATACATGACATAACATGCCCTCAAAGGGTCTTATCATAATTACATTTGACTTTGACTCTATAGAAGCACTTCAAACTTTTCTTGACCTATTTTAAATGAGCAAGAAACTCATTGAAAAATAATACAAAAATAATTTTTCTTTTCTTGAATAAGTACAAATATCAAAATTACATTTGTGAAGGCCTAGCCTAGTTAAATTTCCTTCAACATTGAAGGGACGTGACTTTTGGGCTTATTGAGCCGACATATAGGTGAGGCCGACCTTGATGATTTTATATGATAGAAACATAAATTCAAAAACACACTTTTCCTTAACCAAATTCGATGAAATTTAGGTCGATTTTGGTCCTATCGGAAGGAGGAATTCAATGCCATAATTATCTTCTTCAAGAGACCTGCCCAAAGTGGAATTTGACCCTAGCTTTCAATTTTAACACTCCCTCTCAACTAGGTAGAATTCCACTTGCCAATCCATCCAACATCAATCATGCCATTGTGTTGTTGTGAACCATCTCAGTATCTCTTCTCTAGTCTGCTCTATTGAACACTGATATGAATAATAAAGAAGACGATCGAGAGTGAGTCACAAGACCTTGCCACTCTCTACTGAAAAAAGTCAGTCCATATAACCAAAGGGTGAACTCCAATCGGACTCGATCCCAAGTGATCAAGTTGAAGAAACATCATTCATCCTAGACATAGGGAGTACGACAATACATGCGTCCATCAATAGTGCTATGGTCCCAAACCATTTTTCCCAATTCATTTGCCATATGAGAGGTACTTCCCATGTGTCTCGGACTACACAGGTAGGATGACGCAAGAACATCAGCAGGGAAAAGAATATATCACATCATTCTCACAACCACTTGTAAGGAAAGGGGAAACCACATCCTACAAACACATGTCATAATCACACGTACAGAAAGGATGAAACGAATCCTAAAAACACATATCACAATCATCATAGGGAAAGGATAAACTACATCCTACATGCATTCAAAACAACAATAGTAGGAAGGATCCTAGACGTGGGGAAAGGATGAACCACATCCCACTGACATGTCAACCACAAGTCGTAGGGAACAAGCATCCTACATGTGGGGAAATGATGAACCACGTCCCACCAACATGTCAACAGATGCCTATATGCATCTCTCACTGGGGTATCCACAGGAGAAGGTGAACCAATCATCCTACTCATATTCCATAGGAGAAGGTCAACCACTCATCCTATGCATATGTCATCAACAGTAGGGGAAGATGAACCACTCTCCCTACACACATGTCAACCACCATGGGATATCACAGGGGAAGGTGAACCACTCACCCTGTATGCAATGCACCAATAGGGGAAGATGAACCACTCACCCTATGGTCGCTCATAGCTCAATAAGTACCCCAGTCCCCTAGGAGCTCCCAGAGCTCAATGTTCAACCAGGACCCTCATAGTAGGGTATATCCATGACTCCCAGTCTCTCCTCAAAGAAAGATAACCTTGACCTTACCAAGAGGATGACAATAATATGATCATCCAACCAACAATGATGGAGCTTGTTAGCTCTCCAATGTACCATATCAAAATAAGGTGGTACCCAATACTTGTAGCTATCGTGGAACATGGATTCCCTGAAAAATGAACCCCACTAAAAAATATCGCAATATACGATAATGGTTACTAGTATGTGCTCAAATGGCTCACTGAAGGGCTTCCTCAGCCGACTGGCTTCATAATAATTCATACTTTATCCTATATACATTCAACCTCAATAGTGCTTCCATAACAACCAAATCAAGAGATACAACACTAAATGTGCTTTTCCATCCATCAAACTGCCAACCGAGCTAGTATCAGAATATCCAATATATGAGGCTTTCTCCATAGATCGACTTAGAGTCTTCATAGCGATGCATATGAATAATACGATGTTTATCAAGAATACCAGGGATCCCACAAGATATACATAAGAAAACTTGCAGCGTTTCCAACTCATCAGACCTTTAAGTGCAGGAAATGGTGCACATGGCTAAGTCTTTCATCTTGACTTTAAAGTTCAACTCCCTCTTACATTGATAAATGAGAGGGTAATCAATCAAACATCATCAACAATTGCATCTTTACGATCAGCATGGCTTTCCCATAACTCCCTCTGAATATAGGGAAGGTGACCATGCCAAATCATAATCACCGAGCCATCTGTAACTTGACCCTTTTCCTTAGTTCCATGTGACAAAGTCATCAACCATAATTTTCTACCATGACCTGTCTTTGTCAACAAACATCAGGCAGGAAGAGTCATCAAGATATACTACCTGGTGTTCTGAAGCCTTTCTTGATGAGCTTCTTATGAGAGAGACTTTCCATAAGGCACCTGCAACAACAAACTTCTAAGAAGCTTACCTCAGAACAGCAAGATAGCTTTGTAGAATCATCACGGTCCTTCTTCAACCAAAATGAAGAAATAGTTGCATTATCCACCTTTTCTAGATGACAATGACCAATGAATTAAATTACCTAGTCCACGATATCCAGGCATCCATATTCATAAGTTTGTCTTTCATAAGATCTTGGCTTAATGCATCAAGGAGCTCAATAACATAATCAGGATGTCAAGATTAGGGTCCTCGTATTTCCATCTGCTTATCATTCTTGTCAAGACATAGGATTTGTTTTCATGATGATAAGGGATGCTATAAGGAATATCTCCAAAAGTGCCATGCACTTTTTCTCCTAGCTTCCAGACTTCCAAGGATACTCAAGGATACCAATATAAAGGTGCTGCATTAAATTCCATTCCTCCAGCTGCTAGATAAAGATGTAAATGTTTTCTTCCATATACCATCATTTCTCATTCGATTATTGCTACAATTCACTACATCAAATACCACCATCATTGCTTTAAATGACTATGGTCGTTGCTCCTCCATTCCTCCTGCACTTCTCTTTTTAAAAACATTTTGTTGTTTGCTTAACTCATCAAGTTCTTATAGACATTAAAGTCAAAGATACTATCTTATTGATTATTGTCATGAACACTCCAAGTGGAGCCTCTAGTGTCTCTAAACTTAAAGGCTCTGATATAGAATTATATATTAATCAAAAGCATCTGAAACAACTTGCCTACTATACTCTATTCTGTATGCATTAATGATAATTACACCTCAAGTTTAATGATCCTTTCTGTACTTGAAGCATCTTGCTATCAACAATACATCACAAGGATTAGGCTGGTTGATGCGTTTAGGATCCCTTTAGGTTGATGGCCTTGATCTAAAAACCACTCATTCAATATCATGCCAACAAACTCTAGAATATCTTTGTGCTAGCGAAACAATGTGATCTTGAGAACTTCCTTACCACAAGTGTTAGTTCCAGTCTTCGCAGCCTGACACCAGGGATCAAAATGGGCTCTTACTATGTCTAGTTTCAGAGATTTTTTTTATTTTTTTTTTTTTTTTATTTTTTTATTTTTATTATTTTTATTTTTATTTTTATTTTTTATTTTTTCACATGAGTTTCAATGAAAATCATATTCTAAGTATGTTCATAAAAATCAGCTTGGAAAGAGCTTTCCAATGGTATATTCCATGCCCGAAACCGGTTCTTGGATGAGAAGATATGATTGAAATGAATGATTGATTCTTGGTTATGCATGATGCATGTTTTCTTATAATTTTACATTGTGAAAACTTCCTTCACCTTTTTCATGGTTTATAGCTACAAATCCAGTGAACTATGTTCGATTATGTGAGCTATAATGTGTGGAAGCATTAGTTTCAACATTATTGATTTATGAAGGAGGTGATTGGCATGGTGTTTTGGGGTTTTGAGGTCATTTGCCGCACAAAGGGACAAGTTTACTGCAAAATCAATTTATGAAGTAATGGACATGAATTTTACAAAAGTGAAAGAGGTTTGTGTCAATCGCATATCAAGTAAAAAAAACCTCCTTTAGTTTATGCACAAGTGTTACTATGTGGGAGATATGAAGTGATATTTGAAGCCTACATTAAAACAAAACAAATTTTGCATTTGTTTGATTGTTTTAGTCATTGTATTTTGGCACCATTTCATAACATATGGAAAGTACTTTTTGAGAAACCCAAGGATGTTTTTGTCAACCACAAGTAATATAACAAAATGTCTTTCCATTTATTCACAGGTATCGTGCATTGGAATATTTGACTAGATCTTTACAGCTTATGTTTACAGATTTAAATATTTAATGATTTCCTGTTTTAGAGATTATTTTGTGGCACAGATTCTGAGCAACTCGAACCGAATTTCCAAAATTTGAGAGAAATTTTTCTCAAAAATAACCTTATCTACAAAATCATATTTTAGACAGGTGTTAGGGTTCAAGAGATAGGAGTTCATCTTTGACCCCTATTTTCAAAAATCCAGTCCCTATTACTAGCAGGGAATGCCAAATTTGATGTAACTGTTTCTACATTTAGGGAGATGGTTGAGCTTGAATCCCTTAGTACAGGGATGAGCTAATTGTATATACTTTATGAATCTTAGAGTGTAAAGGGTTCGAAATTTTTAGCAAAAGAAAGTTGCAATTGGACTGTGTAAAGCTGAAACATATCTAAATATTATTCTATTGGAGTAGTCTCTGCCCTTTAAACTTAGGATCCATCATGGTGTTTAATGTGAAGCATGTTTTTCTTGTAAATTCATTTCCATGCTTTTCTGCTAATTTCGTTACAGCATTCTCTAAGGGAAGTGTTAGGAATCCATCCACGCACGATGCTCCTTTGGCAATGATTATGTTGTTTAATGTAGTGGTTATCTTTTCAGAATCCATCCTCTGTTAGATGCTCTGTTGAGTAACCTTGTGCTTCTCTTTCTTCTAACTTTTCCATTGTAGATCCATCCCTTGATTGATGCCTGCAGGGCAGCGGTCTTTTTATTTTTTTCTTCTCTCATTATATCTTTAATTTGGCTGAACATTGTGCTTACTTTGCCTCAAGTTTGCCGACAGAAACTAGCCTCGATTCCATAGCCCAATGGTCCCTTCTCTTGTTGTTTTCGACCCACAATTTTCAACCAAATCCTCGTTCTTCATAGCTA
The DNA here is from genome assembly GCA_000404065.3 of Pinus taeda. Taxonomy (NCBI): domain Eukaryota; kingdom Viridiplantae; phylum Streptophyta; class Pinopsida; order Pinales; family Pinaceae; genus Pinus; species Pinus taeda. Next base: position 278,800 of record APFE031069634.1, read on the forward strand.
GCATAAGATTCATTTATTTCAGCCACTCTCAGTTGGCAAAGAGAGAGCCCTCTCTGGTCTAGCAGGGCTAGGTGCTAGATCAAAAGCTTGGTCCGTGGTTACCTCAGAATTGCCTCTTCTCAGCCTTGAGGTTCATTCTGAGTGCTAACAGTAGGTATTCTTCAGTTAGACCCACAAGTGGACTATCATGAAAACTTTAGGATTACTGCCATACAAATGGTTACTATTACAATGGTGATGTGTCAAATTAATAGTCTTAAGAAATTGTTGTAGGGCATTGATGAATTTGCTCTTCCCTTACTACTCTGAAAGGAGGCTTGACCTATTGTAGTAACACTACAAATATTGATGAAGTCCTCTCAGCTATAATATTGCAACAATCCTTTAAGTCTCTTTACTATAAAGGCCGTATCAGGGATACATATATAGTCATTGAGATGAGCCTTCAATTTTTCCTTCTACCAAAAGTGCACTATAGCTTTCTTTAGGAATTGTTTATTCAAGTTTCAAGAGAATGACTTCACCATGTCTCTTACTTTTCTGTAGGCAGATAATCACTTTTTGTGCTGCTTCTCAATAAAAAAAATTGCAATGAAGGCCGATCTTGGAGAATTCCTTTCAGTGGCCTAAAACTTCAAGCTCTTTTCTGAATCGGTTCCCTAAACTCTTTGCTATCCAGACAATACATAAGAATTGTCACAGATCCTTCACAACTGCACAAGAATGATGTCATATATAGTCTTGCGTTGAACCTACAGAAGATGAGACTTAGCTTAAGAGACCTGTAACGATCCTTCAAGACCTGTAGAATATTCTCAGATCCAAACCCACAGAGATTAGACACAAACTTCGTTATTCACCTTGCAGAATAGTTTCCCATAAACAAGAGAATTATGTTGTGTCTTAGGTCTTTAGGTCTACAAAATAAAAATAAAAACTTCGGTGTTCTGCAATTGATGCCTTAATTGGGGCTTGTGAATGAGACTTATTTCTTCTACCTCAAGGATGATCATGTCCCAATTGGACTACTTGATATTTTTCAGCCTGGGATATACAAGAGGATGTCCTCAAAATACTTTGGATCTTAACCAGCAAGAGAAAGGAATACACCTCAACAAAATACAGGTCTGCAAAATATAAATCTCCTTGGTCTAGAAGAAAAACAATTTTTTTTTTTTTTTTTTTTTTTTTTTTTGTGCATTAGCATCCCAAGACTGTAAATATTTAGGGATAATCAAATTATCTGTCTTGGACCATTCACTTTGATCAGAATGCTCTAAAAGAATGCACTTGGATCTTGACTTGAAATAGGAGCTTGGTTCGAGGTATGCTACTATGAAACTGACCTTCTTTTTAGCCATCTCTGAAACTCTGACAAACCATAGTTTTGCAACCTCAACTGTGGCTATTTCCATACATATTCTTCAAGAGAAAGGAGTTCTAAATCAGACCTTGTAGAGACTTGGTATGGTACAAGGTTTCTTTGATTTTTGATTCAAAACAACAAATTCATCCTTCTTTCTGCTGTTGATCAACAAACTTCACTTAGTGATGCTTTCTCTTTCACTCTTTCTTGGGCTTATCCTCACCTGAGCTCTGATACCACATTGCGTTTAGGATGACATGTCCTTGCTTAAGATAGATACTTCAAATTCTATATTAGCCGATTTTTTAGTCCATTTCACTTTCATTAGCATTGAATCATTATTACATTAATAGCAACTTAAGAAATAACATATGATTGAATCAGAAGACTAGCCAAGACAAGACAACACAATAATTGGCACAAGCCAAGTAAAAACCCCAAGATGGGGAAAACCCTTGATCAAATATTCTTATTATCAATCTCAAATGTTTAACAAAGAAAGAGAGAAATAGAGTACAATCAATGTCAAGGTTGACTTGTCAATATGATGACTAGAACCACTGACCATGTGCCAAATATACAACCCAGACAAGTTTGCAATTTTGTCTTCAAATAATAGCACACAAGTTCTGCCATTACTAATACACAATAGTATTCAAATTTGCAACTCAATAGGTTCCAAAATGAGCTCGGTCCTGGTTTGCTTCAAGCGGCTTCCTTTGTTGATTATAAAGAGGCCAAGATAGTCCCAAATTAAGCAGTGAAGCCTTGTCAAAGAGTTGACGATTTCTGAGGTTGAAGATCTACATCTAGGGCTTGTATATTAGTCTAGATCTTGAGACACTTGTTGCGGTCCTTCTGTAGGCAAACCTGATCTAAGGTTCTGTTCTACAAAAAGCCTCCATCAAGGTTTCATGTCTACTTGTACCGCGGCCTTTTCTTCACCTTAAAGCAACCTTTTGGGCCCCTTGTCCAAGACTCACAAATAATGCGGCCCTCCTAAAATGATTACAAGAAGATATGCCCTTCAATAGAGGAGAAATCTCACCAAAATTCTCTGCCCTGACCTGCGGCTGGCATACTGCTTGAAGATCGAACCTATGGAAGGAATAACACACCGAAAACATACCCAATACTTGTCATGTTAGCTCCTTCAAGTTGTGGCCACCTCAGATATATATTAGAGCCCTTGAGTCGTGTCAAATGAGGTTGAAAGGAACCTCTTTATATACAATTCAATGGGTTTGAAGAGACGTCCGACATATAGGTGAGACCGGCCTTCGTGATTTTATATGATAGAAACATAAATTCAAAAATACACTTTTCCTGAACCAAATTCGATGAAATTTAGGTAGATTTTGGTCTTCTCAGAAAGAGGACTTCAATGCCATAATTATCTTCTTCAAGAGACCTACTCAAAGTGAAATTTGGCCCTAATTGCCAATGTTAACAAAATTTCAACAAAATCTCACTAGTTAAAATTGTGAAGAAGATGACCATTACTTTGGCTCCATGTAACATCAGTTGCAAGCAGATAAAACCATTCAATGGTTCAAATCAATCCCCGAGATTCAAGACATAAGCACCTTTTCAGATTTGGCAATGAATTAGCTGTGATGCCCCATAGTTTCAATTAATAACCAATTTTCTACCAATACCCTATCCATTCCCACTGTGAAAGGCAGGTTCCACTTCCAAACCAAAGAATAACATTCCATCCTCAGTCCACACTGGCACTAAAATCATATTTTATAATGTACAGGTCCATTGTATTCAATGACCAGATACTTTCTCACACTAAAAAATAAAAACTTGAAGACAAGTGACAATCTGAAATCAAAACTTCAATAAGTTAGATGCTTTATTACATTTTATGAGAATAAAAGTGACAATATGAAATCAAAACTTCAGTAAGTTAGATGCTTTATTACATTTTATGAGAAGAAAAGTGACAATCTGAAATCAAAACTTCAGTAAGTTAGATGCTTTATTACATTTTATGAGAAGAAAAGTGACAATCTAAAATCAAAACTTCAATAAGTTAGATGCTTTATTACATTTTATGATAAATAATTCTTTGTAGTTACCCATTTTGTTTGGGATACAAATTCTTTAAATGGTGTTTCATGTAATTTATTTGAGTCTTGTTGGATTGTGATCAAAGAAATTTATAATTTGTACCTTGGTTTTATAGTTTTTGGGATTCCTCTATAGAGATTTACGACAAATCTTGGTGGAACTAGATGCTCTTTTCAACATCTTAAGGTAATTTTCTTTGATAAACCCTAGGATAGACATTGATTTTTAGTTTCGCAAGACTTCAGAAATGCCATTAGCTTCATGTGTGACCTAATTAGTTATATTTTTTTCATTTGCATGTTGGAGTGTACATCTAAACCGATTTAATCATTATACTTAAAAATTTGTTCAGAATATTAACAGACCATAGTATGACACTTCTAATCAATTATGCAAAAATTCCAAGCAAAGATAAATAATTATATAACATATCACTAAAAAGAGATAGAGAGCATTTATGGAAGCCAAATCTGCACAATCTTTATTAGCTTTTCATTGGCATTGAGAATGTAAAGTCTATTTCTATGATTATTGAGAAGTAGGGAACTTTTATAAGTGAATATTTATTGACGTAGTCGATGAGTAACCCTCGCGGTCTATAACTTTTACCATGTTTGCCCTATTAAGATCTTTCAACAAAGCACACTTCAAGGGCCTCTACAAGCAAAATGTCCTAGGATTTTTAGGTCAATTTCACATGATTTGTTTGAGGGAAGTAGAGCCAAGTTTATGATATATTTTTTAGGATTTTTTTGGTTCAAACAAACTATGATATTGAGTAATTTTTTCTCGTAAATTCTAGATTGCAGAATGAAACAAAATGGGGTAAAAAAGAGAAGAATTTTGGATTTTTTTTCTAACAAGGGAAGAAGACTAGTGCCTTGATCTATTATGGGCACATTATAGCAAAATATAGCCCCTATTCTAGTCAGCATAACATTTTGAAAATTTTAATAGATTTTGCAAGAATTCTTGTGTGAGGAAAATTAGGCATCAAGTCTTCCTATAGGGTTGACTATATCTACCATAGGATTCACAAAAAGGAAACGCCATTGTGAAACATATAGAATCTGAAATAGTATGTTGTATGCAATTTGATTTTGTGCCTTTAAGATGCTTCACATACAGTGGCTTGGCTAATCAATCTGCAACCTGTCAATCATGTGATGCCATTCTTCTATATGTTTTGAGTTTGTCATGTTGTACCTTTTGTTTATATCATGCCTCTTGATGAATTAGAAAAGAATTTATTGTTAGGTTGTAGGTTTTTCCACACTTTTTTTTTGTAGTAGCAAAGATTTTAGTGGCCTTCTCTAACATCTTATAAGAGAATATATCAAGTTTGAATTCTTTAGAGCACATAGGTAGAAGGTTTGCAAGTTGGCTTCCTCCCTGGACTATCTAATTCAAAAACTAGATTATTCATGTTGTCTGTGTAAAGCAAGTGCAATAAGACTTGCTACCACAAGTGTTTCTGAAGCCACAAGTCCATCCACAAGGACTATTCTCTTTGTTGCATCGGGATCTCTTTGATAGTCCTTATCGTATGCCTTCTCACCATGCTTTTTGCAGTGCCTTGACAAAAATCATCTCCTTGATAGCCATCTTTAGAAGCACACCTCACATTGTGAGTTACATCTACTGCATGTTGATAGAGCACATTGGGATCATAGTGAACATCATCAAAAAGTGCCCATAACACCCAATTCCCACTTAGACCACACTTTTCCTCCAAACGGGTCAATATGGGTGTGAGTATCCAACTAATGAAACTCTGGCACTGCAACTTGGAGAAGTGAGCAAAGTCATCATCTCCATGGTGCCATATTGTCCCATTCAGAAGGGGATAAAAAAATTTCCTATCAAACATGCACTACTCATTGTAGCTCTACATATAAGGAATATTGCACTTCAATAGACAATCTAGAGTGTTCTTGCAATCAGATAACTAGAGAAAGTTGTTGACAGAAATTGCATAATTCTTCATTCCTTTGACACTAAAGCCATTGAGGTTTTTAGGATAGGAAGATTGTAGAGGATTGGTGATGATCCCATCTAATGAGAAACTTATAGTAAAGGTTGTTCACTTAAATCCTCACAATATTGCTATAGCATTGCAATTTGAATCCATCCAGCTAACAATGCCTTGAATTGATATAAAAAGGATATGGAATTGAGGCATTCCCACAGCTTTCACTACATTTCCTTGTGCCCTGGGCTATGTTAGAAACACTCTAATAGATAAGACCTGAGGCAGCCATGAACCCAAAAAGGGCAGAATAATAAGATAGGAAAGGCTAATACTCATTTGTCTTGAAAGTTACCACATCATTTTAAGGCATGCTAAGACAATATATACTTCCCAGAATAACAAAGCAAATACCCATGTATGTTTTATATATCCACCTGGTTTTGAAGCATCCTATGGGAAGATTTTGCACCTGATATGATGGTAGTGTTCATCCTATGCTCATTACCTACTCTAAACTTCCCCTTTTAGCTTCACTACTTCATTCAATTGCAAAGTCTACAATGGTCCATATCAAATCAACCCAAAAATAGGACAATCATGGCTCAAAATATATACACATTCAATTTCTTTGTTCATAATGTTTTTTCTTGGTTCTCTACATGACACGAGGTTGAATAATTTCTTAGACACTATAGTAGCTTGTCTTTCATAGTGTGATTGATTAGTACTTCATTGTATGTCCACAACCACCAAGTATATGTCATATATATTTACTCAGCCTACTACATATACATACTACATATCTATCCAAATACCAAAAATGACATTTTGGACATGTGGGTTCAAACTTCTTGCATTTGGGTCATGAAGACATGACTAGTGCTTCATTGCCGTATCCTGTAAACTATTGCGTATACATCCTAGTCTACAATATGCACATTGGGTATATCACCAAATCCTTTAAATGAAATATTTTTGTATGCAGGCCAAGAGTCCTATATTTCAGTCACCCATTCACAATATAAAATATCAGGGAACCACCACTTTGATATGAGTGCCAAAATTCAGGTGCCACTCTAATAATATGTTTGTTTGCACCAGAAATAGTAGTAGTTACACAGAGGTAGATGGAATTCAAGTCCATATCTATGCAATTAGTGCAATAAAACATTTATTTTGCACATATTTTTACCAATCCGCCAAATCATGCAATGCTTTGACAATATCCATGAACCATTCCAATAAAAAATACATTATAGACCCAAAGAGGGGGTCTTCATTTTTGTCAAAATAGAAATATTACCAACTTGGTGAAAGTTTTCTTTGAAAAAGTTGGAAGAGACTACAATGATTTTGGATCTTCGTAAACACTCTTGGCGACTGCTATGTGCCAAATTGTAAATTGATAAGATGTGACAATCGTATGACGTCTTAAGTGGATATTTAGTAAGAACATAGCTATGTTTGAGCTTTGAGCAATTTGAAATAAAATTGAATGTCTGAATATAAAGGAATTTAGTGCTAATTGTGTAGTTGATTCACCCTTCGTTAAACTTGGGAAGAAAACTTGAGAGGGAGACCATTTTTACTGCCTCAATGCATATTCTTAGTGGAATTTTAATAAACACTTCCCTTGAAAACTCTAATCTCTCACTAGGAATACCACTTCCGTTGAAAACTCATATGTGGGTGTTGTTGTTGGCAGGTTGTAGGTTCAAACCCCACACTAGCTAGATTCCACCAGATTGCATGGCCACCAGTTCGATGTGCATGGTAGTCTTCAAGTTAGGAGGCTTCCCATTTTGACTTGAGTTCACTTCTAATAGTGTATACATTTACTTTCCTGCCCTACTTCAAAGTTGCTAAATGGGAACATGAACTTAAAATACTAACAAAGGTGACCCAATCTGTCTTCATTCTTGCCAAAAACATTTCTCTAAAAATATGTAATGTTTTCGCACCATACCCAACTTGGGTATATGTTGCCATCATTTCATTCCAAGAAACTGCATTCCTTGTAGGAATTGTATCAAATAATTGGTGTGCACTCTCTAAGGTGCCAAAATCATAATGATTGATTTCCATGAAATGTCATCTTACATAACCATTTTATTAAATAGAAGGTGTGCATCATCTATACTCTAACACATTTAGTATACATGTCTACAAGGGAACTCCCAAAAAACACATCAAATTCAAGTTCATATTGGGTTGTGTTACATTCTTTCCACGACTAGCCCATGTAGTTAACTGGGGGTTAGAGTGTGGGGGGGTGGGGGCAGAGGTTTACATGGGGGTTTGAGGTGTACCCATAACCCCAATTTATGGGGTCCAGAGCAGCGCCCCAGAAAATTTTGGTTTTGGACCCTATGTTAGGTTGGGCGGACCCACCTATGGTTTTGTGCATGATTTTTGCACATGTTTTTGGATGTGATGGTTTTCGATCCATGGTATTGGACGCGATGGTTTTTCAGTCCATGGTATTGGATGCTTCGGCATGTATAAATATGTATTATAACAATGAAAGAAACATAATGAAAAATCAAGCTGGTAGTCTTGGTTTTGGGATCTAGGGGAAAATCTCTGTGTATACATCTTTTATGTGTTATGATCTCGCATTGTTTATTTTCTGTGTTTTATAATTCGTATGCAGGTAATTTCTGTATGGGGTTAAAACCTTCATTTGGTATTGGAGTTGTTTTGGCTTCAAGGGGATGCCTTTGTTGCTGAGGGGTTTCACTTGGGCCTGTGGTAGACCTTGTTTAGTTGGAGATCTGTGAGATCGATTCTAGTGGTGAAAGAAGATGATGAGCAGTTGAAAGATAGAGATCGAGAAATTTAATGGTCAGAGTTTTGAGTTGTGGAAACTCAAGATGGAGGATCTGCTGGTGGATAAAGATCAGTGGATCGTGGTAGATCCAGGTAGTAAACCAACGGAAGTGTCTGATGAAGAATGGAAGAAGTTGGATCGGAAGGCAAAGAGCACAATAAAATTGTGTGTCTTAGAATCAGTATTACTGAATGTACCGGGGGAAGCTACGGAGAAGGATTTGTGGGACAAGTTAGGGACTTTGTACCAATCTAAGTCTTTGGTTAATAAATTTTTCTTACCGAAAATGCTGTATAACCTGAGGATGAAATATGGAGAGTGGGTGACAGAGCATCTAAACGCATTTAATACTGTGGTAAGTCAGTTAGCATCTATTGATATTAAAATTTTAGATGAAGATAAGTGCAGCAATTTGTTGTGTTCTCTACCAGATTCATGGGATAGTCTGGTTATTGCAATAGGTAGCAATGCAACTGCCTTGCATTTTAATGAAATAGTCTTATCCTTGCTGACGGAGGTGATGAGATGGAAAAATATGGAGATCCAAAATGGTGATGCCTTGTCTGTATGAGGACGGTCCCAGAATAGAAACAAAAATAAGTCATCGAGTGGGAGACCTAAATCTAGAGGGATATCTAAATCTCTAGGAAAACCTATAAAGGTGGTGTGCTCGAAATGCGGAAAGGAAGGGCACTTCAAAAGGGACTGTAAATCTAAAGCTCCTAATAAAGGGAAGGGATCTGATGATACTCCTTCTGTAAAGTCGAAAGACACCTCAAATGAAGGTGGGGATGTGTACTTGGCTTCTTCTAGTACACGTGTACATCATGAGGCATGGTTGATTGACTCAGGTGCATCCATTCACTTCACTCCCCATAGAGAGTGGTTTTGCGAGTACGAGAAATACGATGGTGGTGATGTCTTCTTAGGGGATGATAGGAAGGGTAGAATCATTGGTCACGGAAAAGTAAAGTTGAAGTTGCTAGGTGGAAGGGTTAGAACACTTCTGGGTGTTCTGCATATTCCTGCATTCGCCAGAAATTTGATTTCTATAAGTAAGTTGGATGATGCAGGTGTAAAAACAGTGTTCGAGAAGGATACCTGCAAGATGGTTCGGGGAGCACTAGTATTGATGTGGGGAGTTTGGACTGGAACTATGTACAAGCTGCAAGATAGGTTGATGGGTGCAACAGTTCTGTGGTTCCTAAAAGTGGAGCAGAAAATCTAGTGGTCTCTGGAGAGAAGACCATGCTGTGGCATCAAAGTCTTGGACATATTGGAGAGAAGGGGCTTCAAATAATTCATGGTAAAGGTATGGTAGAAGGTATGAGTAATAGCTCTTTGGATTTTGATTTCTGTGAAAATTGTGTATATGGGAAGCAAAATCGGGTGAGTTTCCCCTCTAGTGGTAAGAGGGTGAAACAGATATTAGAGCTTGTGCAAAGTGATGTGTTTGGACCTGTAAAGGTGCCATCACTGGGTAAGTCTATGTACTATGTATAATTTATAGACGACATCTCAAGGAATACATGGATATATTTCCTTAAGAATAAATCTCAAGTCTTTGATAGTTTTAAAGAATTTAAGGCTCTGGTGGAAAACCAAATAGAGAAGAATATAAAGATGTCGATGACAGATAACGGTGGAGAGTTTTGCAGTAAGGACTTTGAATAATTCTGCAAGAAGTGTGGTATCGAACGACAGAAGACTACTCCATATACACCTCAGCAAAATGGAGTTGCAAAAAGAATGAACAAGTTGTTGATGGAAAGGGAAAGAAGCATGCTCGATGGTGCCAGGTTAGGACATGAATTCTGGGCAGTGGTGGTGGATACTGCATGTTACCTGGTCAACAGGTCACCTTCATCAACGTTGGAGGATAGGACTCCTCAAGAGGTATGGACTAGTAAGAAACCCCCTCTTTCACATCTGAGGGTATTTGGATGTGATGCATATGTACATGTTCAAAAGGAGAAATGAACCAAGTTGGATAGCAAATCTGAAAAATGCATCTTTACTGGGTATAGGGATGGTTTAAAGGGTTATAAGCTTTGGAACCCAGTAACAAGGAAGGTTGTGTACAACCGAGATGTGGTGTTCAGAGAGGTGAAAAATGTTATTGAACATGAAGTCCAACCAAAGGAACCTAAGAAGATAGAGTTTGAGCTAAAGGAGGAAGAACCAGACTCTACAGTAGATGAGGAATCAGAAGATGAAGAGCGACAAACTCTGGCTTTGAGAAGATCAGTTCGAGAAAGAAGGAAGCCAGAAAGATATAGTCCATCTACTTTCTGTTCAAATTTTTCTTTGTCTGTTACTGATGATGATCCCTGAACTGTGAAGGAAGCAGTGGATTTAGAGGATGGAAAACACTGGAAAGAGGCCATGGTTGATGAAATGGCATCTTTGCACAAAAATGAGGCTTGGGATCTGGTGGAGTTGCCAGCTGGAAG
>APFE031069634.1:291982-337550 GCA_000404065.3 Pinus taeda
CCCGTAACCCCAATTTATGGGGTCCGAGGCAGCGCCCCGAAAATTTTTGGTTTTGGACCCTATGTTAGGTTGGGTGGACCCACCTATGGTTTTGTGCATGATTTTCGCACATTTTTTTGGACGCGATGGTTTTTCAGTCCATGGTATTGGATGCTTCGGCATGTATAAATAAGTATTATAACATTGAAAGGAACATAATGATAAATCAACCTGGTAGTCCTGGTTTCAGGGTCCAGGGGAAAATATCTGTGTATATGTGTTTTATGTGTTATGATCTTGCATTGTTTATTTTCTGTGTTTTAGAATTCGTATGCAGGTAATTTCTATACGGGGTTAAAATCTTCAGTTCACTTATGATTATCAAGCCATGTAGATGTCTTCCTTTCTCAATGGAGGGTAAGGTAACAAGCATTGAGGGCACTATTGAAGGTAATATAATTCAGCCTCATGCTAGACCTATGCATTTCACGAAACTATTGGAGGGATTCCTCACTATACCCATGTTGGGTGTAGATCCCAATCAATGTACTCCAAGAGATCACATCCCTCTTAGGAATCATATCAAACAATTACCTTGCACACTATAATCTACTTCGTCGGACATATCCGACAAAAAAATAATTCCACGTGAAAACATTAGGCACGTAGATGTGATGAAACACTTGGATTTCATCCTCCGTTCTATCACACTTAAAATTCATTTCAATAAGAGCAAGCTCTGGAAAGGCATTTTATTCAAATCCCACTTTGATTACCTTATCTTGAACTTGTGCACCACACTGTAGACACATCAAGTTGGCACATGGATTTAGACCACTTGTCAATGGAAATTGGTCTGGCCTTAAACTTGCAAGCTTCATCTAAAAGTAAAGCTTTAGAGTCTCCTTATTATGGCCTTGCTAGGAAAAAGCTGAAATGATTGCATTCCAAGACACAAAATCCAAATCAAGCATTTTGTCGATGAGCTCAACTTCATCTTCAACCTTTCCCCTTGACAACCCAAGGTGGAGATATTTTTTTGGATTCCTGATTGTTTTCATTCTTGAGAAACCTCCTTATGCCCTGGAATCTGGCTCGAGGGTGAACGGGCAACAAGAAAGACCACAGTGTTGCCCAATAGGGGGGGGGGGTTGGGGGGGGTGGAAAATCTTAGTCCCTAACTCAGTTTCCCATTTTATTTGAGATTAATACTTCTTATGATTGGAATGTGCATTAAACTCTAGGTCGAATTCAAGGTATGAGACATAATATTTTATAAGGAAATATATCACTAATGATATTGCTTGATAGTGCATGAATTAATTTGATGGTTGTAAGAGTTCAATTACAAGCCTATGAGTTCAGTCTTGAAGCATACACAGGTACAATTTGTGAGTTAGATATGCATTGTTTCTTGTCACCTTACAACCATTATCACTACACGTTGATAATCACATCAACACTCTGATGCAACCAGTGATGGAAACTTGTAATTTATCCTTGTTTCTTTCTATCCTATCTCTGACATGCAAATAGTTGCAACTACTGTATATCCTGAGGTTTGTGAGAAAATGCAGATTTGGTAGTAAAATTTTGAGGGCTATCATCTTCTGTTCCGTAGTTGGTATTTTTATTCACTTTATTCAACAATTATTTTCGTTATCCAATGTTTTAACGTGCGATCCATTGACCATTGTAAGAATACATCTAGCCTAAAGAGCATTGAAAGGCTTACATGTAGCCTATAGGCTTAATTACACACACACACACACATATATGTGTGTGTGTGTGTGTAGCACCCACAAACTTCATGATACCTAAAGGAATAAATACTCATATAGGTAACATCTATCATTTTTTATGTGTGACTTGCAGTTTTACCCAGTGATTGAAATAAGGGAACAAAATCTCCATCTACAGGAACTTTCACATAATCTTTCTAACTCTAAACCTTGATACTTATTAAAGTTTCCCTCATTTTAGAGGGTGTCGATGACAAGAAAGTGAATTATTTTGGAAGCTAAAGTTCCAAAAGTGTGGTTAACGCTATGTCCAAATTCTATATTTTGCGCTTTGGTTTCTAAACTATCTTGCAAGGTAGATATCTCCTTTCATTCATTTCTATCTTCGTTTTCATTTTTTGAATGTTGATGAAATTGGTTTGTCGCTAATAAACTGACTTAGCTTGTAAAGCTATATATACATCCAAAATATAATGTGCACAATTGAGATTATAATTTAATGGAATGCATTATCCCAATGATTGACGATTGTCACTGTTATGAATATTTGAAATGCCTTGAAAGTGTTATAGTTTTTGGATTTTTGAGCGCTTAATACTTTTTTTGTCTAGTGAAATCTTAAATTTAGGTTTAGCTTTTATGATTGTTTAAATGGAACAAGTGTCCTTGAAGTGAATTTGTAAGTTTTCTCCTTAATCAATTCTGAATAATTAATCATTCAGTTACGGACTTGAAGAAACAATGTTGACTGCTAATTGTCAAATTATACTATGTCACCTGTGAGATTTCTCGTTGAAGTTTGTTTATCTTGAAAGCGTTTCATGCACCTTAATCTAAATGAAACTTATGTTGCGTATAAGTGTACCTTCTTATGTGGTTGTTTGCTGGGTCCCCTTGACCTCTAGTTACACAGAGGCAGATGGAATTCAAGTCCATATCTTTGCAATTAGTGCAATAAAACATTTATATTGCACATATTTTTAACAGTCTGCCAAATCTTGCAACGCTTTGACAATAGCCATGAACCATTCCAATAATAAAATACATTATGGACCCGAAGAGGGGGTATTCATTTATGTCGAAATAGAAATATTACCAACTTGGTGAAAGTTTTCTTTGGAAAAGCTGGAAGAGACTACAATGATTTTGGATCTTTGTAAACATTCCTGGCGACTGCTATGTGCCAAATTGGAAATTGATAAGATGCGACAATCGTATGACGTCTTAAGTGGATATTTAATAAGAATAGAGCTATGTTTGAGCTTTTAGCAATTTGAAATAAAATCAAATGTCTGAATATAGAGGAATTTGGTGCTACTTGTGTAGCTAATACAACCTTTGTTAAACTTGGGGAGAAAACTTGAGAGGGAGACCATTTTACCACCTCAACGCATATTTTTACTACCTCAATGCAAACTATAATCTCTCACTAGGAATACCACTTCAGTTGCAAACTCATATGTGGGTGTTTTCGTTGGCAAATTGCAGGTTCAAAGCTCACACCAGCTAGCTTTCGCCAAATTGCATGGCCCACTAGTTTGATGTGCAAGGTAGTCTTCAAGTCAGGAGGCTTCCCATTTTGACTTGAGTTCACTTCTGATAGTCTGTACATTGACTTTCCTGCCTACTTCAAAGTTGCTAAATGGGAACATGAACTTAAAACACTAACAAAGGTGACCCAATTTGTCTTCATTCTTGCCAAAAACATTTCTCTAAAAATATGTAGGGTTTTCTCACCATACCCAACTTGGGCATATGTTGCCATCATTGCATTCCAAGAAACTGCATTCCTTGTAGGCATTGTTTCAAATAATTGGTGTGCACTCTCTAAGGTGCCAAAATCGTAATGATTGATTTCCATGAAATGACATCTTACATAACCATTTTATCAAATAGAAGGTGTGCATCATCTATACTCCAACACATTTTGTATACATGTTTTCAAGGGAACTCCTGAAATCCAATTCAAGTTCACTTATGATTATCAAGCCATGTAGATGTCTTCCTTGCTCAATGGAGTGTAAGGTAACAAGCATTGAGGGCACTATTGAAGGTAATCTAGTTTAGCCTCATGCTAGACCTATGCATTTCACAAAACTATTGGAGGGATTCCTCACTATACCCATGTTGCGTGTAGATCCCAATCAATGTACTCCAAGAGACCACATCCCTCTCAAGAATCATATCTTACAATTACCTTGCACTCTCTAACCTACTTCATCGGACATATCTGACAAACAAATAATTCCATGTGAAAACATTAGGCACGCAGATGTGATCAAACGCTTGGATTTCATCCTCCTTTCTATCACACTTAACATACATTTCAATAAGAGCAAGCTCTGGAAAGGCATTTGATTCAAATCCCACTTTTATTACCTTAGTTTGAACTTGTGCACCACACTTTAGACACATCAAGTTGGCACATGGATTTAGACCACTTGTCAGTGTAAATTGGTTGGCCTTAAACTTGCAAGCTTCATCTAAAAGTAAAGCTTTAGAGTCTCCTTATTGTGGCCTTGCTGGGAAAAAGCTGAAATGATTGCATTCCAAGACAAAAGATCCCAATCAAGCATTTTGTCAGTGAGTTCAACTGCATCTTCAACATTTCCCCTTGACAGCCCGGGGTGGAGATCGTTTTTTTGGATTCCTGATTGTTTTCGTTCTTGAGTAACCTCCTTATGCCCTGGAATCTGGCTCGGGGTTGAGGGGGCAACAAGAAAGACCACAGTGTTGCCCAATCTATGGCTGGGTGGAAAATCTTAGTCCCTAACTCGGTTGCCCATTTTATATGATATTAGTACTTCTTATGATTGAAATGTGCATTAAACTCTAGGTTGAATTCAAGGTATGAGGCATAATCTTTTATAAGGCAATATAACAGTGATGATACTTCTTGATAGTGCATGAATTAATTTGATGGCTGTAAGAGTTCAATTACAAGCCTATGAGTTCAGTCTTGAAACATACACAGGTACAATTTGTGAGTTAGATATGCATTGTTTCTTTTCACCTTACAAGAATTATCACTATGTGTTGATAATCACATCAACATTCTGATGCAACCAATGATGGAAACTTGTAATTTATCCTTGTTTCTTTCTATCCTAACTATGACATGCAAATAGTTGTAACTACTATATATCCTGAGGTCTACGAGAAAATGCAGATTTGGTAGCAAACTTTTGGGGGTTGTCATCTTTTGTTCCGCAGTTGGTATTTTTATTCGCTTTATCCAACATTAACTTTTGTTATCCAATGGTTTTACATACGAGCCATTGACCATGTAAGAATACATCTAGCGTAAAGAGCATTGAAAGGCTTACATGCAGCGTATAGCCTTAATTACACACGCACACACACACACACATATGTGTGTGTGTAGCACCCACATACTTCATGATACCTAAAGGAATAACTACTCACATAGGTAACATCGATTATTTTTTATGTGTGACTTGCAGTTTTACCCAGTGATTGAAATAAGGGAGCAAGATCTCCATCTACAGGAACTTTCACATAACCTTTATAACTCTAAATCTTGATAGTTATTAAAGTTTCCCTCATTGTAGAGGGTGTCGATGACAAGAAAGTGAATTATTTGGGAAGCTAAAGTCCCAAAAGTGTGTTTAACTCTATGCCCAAATTCTATAATTATGCGCTTTGGTTTCTAAACTATCCTGCAAGGTAGATATCTCCTTTCATTCATTTCTATCTTCATTTTCATTTTCTGAATGTTGATGAAACTGGTTTGTCGCTAATAAACTGACTCAGCTTGTAAAGCTCTCTATACATCAAAATATAATGTGCACAACTGAGATTATAATTTAATGGAATGCATTATCCCAATGATTCATGATTGTTGTTGTTATGGATATTTGAAAGGTCTTGAAAGTGTTATAGTTGTTAGATTTTTGAGCGCTTAATACTTTTCTAGCTAGTGAAATCTTAAATTTAAATTTAGCTTTTATGATTGTTTAAATGGAACAAGTGTCCTTAAAGTGAATTTGTAAGTTTTGCACCTTAACCAATTCTGAATGATTAATCATTCAGTTATGGACTTGAAGAAACAATGCCGACTGCTAATTGTCAAATTGTAGTATGTCACCTATGAGATGTCCCGTTGAAGTTTATTTAGCTTGAAAGTGTTTCATGCACCTTATTCTAAATGAAGGTTATGTTACGTATAAGTGTACCTTCTTATGTGGTTGTTTGTTGGGTCCCCTTGACCTGTAGTTGAATTTATCCTCCTTAATCTTTGCTGCCACAAATATATCTTTTTCTTTCGATTGAAGTGTCCCAAATTATAGGGAATGCTCCTCTATATATACAATCAGTGGAGTTGAGGGGATGTGACTTTTTATCTTCTTAAGCCGACATATGGTTGAGGCCGACCTAAATAATTTACATGAGAGAAACATAAATTCAAAATTCCACTTATACTTATCTAAATTTGATGATCTTTAGATCGATTTTGGTCCTCTTGAAAAGAGGAATTCAATGCCACAATTATGTAGCCCCAAAGGAGCTGTTCAAAGTGGAATTTGGACATAGTTTCCATTTTTAACAAAAATAACCATAAATACTTTTTTCTAGCATTTTAGGTTGAATTCACAATAGTATGCTAAAAAGTGTCATTTCAATGTCTGGAAATTAGGATATATAAATGTGAGATATATACTCTACATATTTGGGTTATCTCCTTTTCAAAACTGAGAATTTTTAGGCTACATGTTAATTGTTTGAACTTTGAACTTTGAAGAAATTTCTGAATGGACTTCGTAAATGCTCAAATGAATGGACTTGGTAAGGCAGTGGTACCATAAATTGTGTTAATTCAAAGATTTGACTTCCATATTTTCACAAAATACAATGACCTCAATAAATACGTATATGTATAGATACTTATGTTTAGGATTATATATGTGTTGGAGTGGTTCCTTTATGTTTTACTATAATCCTGATGTTGAAAAGATTTAGCTGACTTTTTTCATCAATTGCTCATAGAATATGCAAAAGGAAATGACTATCAAAATGTGGAAAATTTGATATTTCTCCTGATTTCTTTTTTTCTTGTTCATGACAAGATAATCATGTTGAAGGAATGAGTTATCCTACAATCTGTTTCAATTTGTGTATTTTTTTCCTCCCATTTTTTACAAGGATGTAGATTTCATTTTCATGTTGATGGTTTTTGCATCTATCTTATCTAGTCCTAAATGATGGTAATGGAGTGGATCTTGAGAATTAGTCATGGAAACAGACTCTATCAGTGGTTAATGTTACAATACCACTTTCATCTGGTATCAGAAAAAGTTTAATGGTCTGTGACGTAAAGAAGAGTCATTTAATGACATGGTTGAAAGGGCAACCTCATGTCTTAGTTGTAATTCATTTATTTGTGTTTCTTAGCTGTAAGTCATCTGTTTTATTTTGAGCTTTATTATATCAATTATTTCACTAATCCAATATGCATGGCCTGTATTTCTCACCCGATGTTAGTAACTTAACATGGTTGATAAAACATTCAATTCTAGGCCACTTTTATTTTAAGTTAGAGATTTTATTGATTAAAAGGATGTTCATATTTTAATTGGTTTACTTGGAGTTTGATTTAAATTTTTTTTGTAAATTCCACGTGGATGTTATTTTTTCAGGGTGAGCTCTTTGCACCAGTAAGGTCAGATGAGTCATAGAACATAGGTATACAACAAGCACATCTTTGGCCTTTGTTGTGTATATGTTATTCTTTATATCATTTATGGATGGTTATTGATTGATGTAAAACAGAGTATGGGAAGGTCTTGCCATTTATCTTGACAAAACAAAATCAAATGGAGTGGTAGAATTGTGTTTTAAGGGTGAGCTAGAAATCAGTACTTGAAAGGTAGAACTTGAGAATAGAAAGCTATCTGATCTGGATCTAGAGACACAATAAACCCTGGAAAAAAATGATGGTATTGATGAGTCTTCTCTGCAAATAAGCTCTAATTGTTAGGCCACTGCCCAAATTTTAGTTATAATCAATGGCAATAGTGACTCTAGCTTTATTTGTATGAATAGTGACTTTGGCCATTGTCTTGTTCGTTTCCTATGAAATATTTTTTATTTTCAAACTCCAACTAGTTTGTTGTTAAACTAATTAAAGCTTTGATGACAAACATATAGTTTTCAAATCTCTTTTCTAAATATATTTTCTTGAGAAAAGTTGTCTTTTTACTTTAGGTACTGTAGATTGCTACTGCATACATATGCTATGATATAATTCCCTGGATAAATAGACAGAAGTGTTGTACAATGTAGTCTCTTTAAAATCTAAAGAAACATAATTTCCAAATACAAAGTTTATTAATTAAAAACATATTTTAGACTTCTTAGCTAAGTTATGATTATATTTCGGTAGGGGATTTTGTGTACGCTGATATTGTGTTGTCTCTTTGGTTTCCGTTAGGTAACAATGGTTAATAAGGAATGTGTTCTTGAGTAGCAGGCACACATCTTATTCTACTATTGACATGGATCTCCATGGTTTTCAGGCATGGCAAAAAAGACGCAGATGTCAGTGCGATCTCCAAAGTCCGTGTTCGATGAATTTAATACTAGTGATGTTTTTGATTTCTTGTTAGATAAAGAATGTCACAATTTAAATTCAAATAAGCAAAAGTAGCTTAAGAATGAAGGTGAAGCTATTGCTTTCTATCCAAGTCAAATATTTTTATTTGTTGGTTGTTGTTGTGTTTTGAGTGTGGACTTGTGAAATTCCAAATTGCATGTTGGTTTATGTGAAGGGGGAATATCGATATATATATATATATATATATTATATATATATATATATATTATATATATAATTCATATATATTATATATATATATATATATATATATATATATATATATATATATATATATCGTTCATGGTTTTCTGAAGATCCATGTTACATTTGCATAAGATGTTTAGATATCATTCAAATATCTAAACACCCAACAACAACAACATTGAGATTTTTATTTCAATCAACCTATAACATATTGCATCTCTATTCATCAATTCTCTTCTTCCATATGCTATCCACTTATGACATTTTTTTTGCAATATTTGGTGCATTTGCTAATTATAGGTAATTTATAGGTTATAAATGTCTTCATAGTTTCACTTCTAATTGAGTATTCAACTTAACATATTGATTCTCTTATACGTAACTTTTTTCCCTCCACCCACATTTCATAACTTCCATAACCATTATCTAGGGACCTGCAGTTTCGATGCTACTTTGCTTGTTTAGTAAAAGATTTTCGAGACTTTAATTTATTGAAAGTTGTAGAATTTACAATTTGTGAAGTTTCAATGTCTAATTTTTAGAAGTCTAATTCTTTAAAGGGTGCTAGCTCAATGGAAGAGCATTTGCTTTACAAGCAGAAGGTTGGTGGTTCGATTCTATCGTGCCCTGATATCCATATGGAATGACGATGATCAGTTTTTGGTGGAGGATCTTTTACCTATCACCAATGAGCTTATGGTGACATTTTTTGACCCTCACCAAAATATGAAATGGTGACAGTCAACAAACGCCACCATATACATGCATCAATAATGATGACCATGAAAGGTTTGTAACCAAAAATCGTTGTTGTTAATATGAAATGGTGACGGCTACTGTCCGTCATTATAGTCATTATTTTTGACAGACCTTGAATGTCACCACAACACTTACACTTTTTGCAATGCGTCTTTTGGTGACGGTTAATGAACGTCACCATATATATGCACTAATAGTGATGGCCATGAAAGCTTGTCACAATAAATCGTTGTAGTTCATATGAAATGGTGACAGTCACTATCCATCATTATAATCAATATTCATGACAGACCTTGAATGTCACCATAACACCTATACTTTTGGCAACGCCACCTTTGGTGAGGTTCATTTTTTGGTGACTGAGGCTATGGTACGTCACCATTACTCATATGAATAGTGACGGTCGCTATCTATCATTATAAATAATTATTGGTGACAGACTTTGAATGTCACCACAACACCTATACTTTTGGCGACGCCACCTTTGGTGATGTTCAATTTTTGATGACGAAGACTCTTTTGACCGTCACCAATGAGCTTAGGGTGACATTTTTCACCCCTCACCAATGTCCTTTTTTCTTATAATGATATATAGACATTCCTATCTAAGTTCCCTACACCATATTATGCTCAAATATTAAACATGACTTTGATTGCATTCCCCCCACCAGCACTAGTCTCAAAAGCTTCTTCCACTTCCTTCTGAGAGAAGTCAAACCAATGGGTGATCAAGGGTTTGACATCCACTTTTCCACTCGTTAAAAATTCCAAGCATAGAATCCAAGTGTTCCTGTAGAGGAGAACACCAAAAATATCCACCTCCCTGCAAGCAGAATTGACATGAGCATAATTGCTTCCCTAAAATGAAATAGCAAAATATACTCCTGACATGCTTTAGAAAATGAAGATTGAATGTGGAATATCGGATATGAGAATACCATACCTGGCAGCAGCTAAAGTGAGTGGCATAGTCATCTCCAATGTCCTTTTTTCTTATAATGATATATAGACATTCCTATCTAAGTTCCCTACACCATATTATGCTCAAATATTAAACATGACTTTGATTGCATTCCCCCCACCAGCACTAGTCTCAAAAGCTTCTTCCACTTCCCTCTGAGAGAAGTCAAACCAATGGGTGATCAAGGTTTTGACATCCACTTTTCCACTCGTTAAAAATTCCAAGCATAGAATCCAAGTGTTCCTGTAGAGGAGAACACCAAAAATATCCACCTCCCTGCAAGCAGAATTAACATGAGCATAACTGCTTCCCTAAAATGAAATAGCAAAATATACTCCTGACATGCTTTAGAAAATGAAGATTGAATGTGGAATATCGGATATGAGAATACCATACCTGGCAGTAGCTAGAGTGAGTGGCATAGTCATCTCATTATGACCCATTCCCACAAGGCATACCTTACTGCCAACAAATGTAGTCTTTAAAGTCGTTGACATGGTTTTAACAAAACTAACACGGGTATGTTTGTGTTTCCACCCATAGCATTTTGTATGTGGGTCACTTCTTCATCAATATACTGAAAGATCATCATCCCAATCAGTAAAAAAATGATTTTGGTAGGAAACTATCCCATCTATAATACTTCTCATCATTGAAACAACATGCATATGTGAATACAAGTAACCGAATTTTTAACATTATATTTGAGAGACTCTAGAGACTGAGATACATTCATGAAAGCCAACATTTTTAGTCATTGATAGGTGCTCTTCATATACATCAACAATAATAATTTGTGGAGCTCTAAATGCACATGCAGACAACACAGTGACAAGACCAATGGGATTTGCACCCATTAGTAAGACATTTGTCTTAGGACCTTCAGAAGGACATCGACAAGCATGGACCTCATATAATGGAACAAAGCCTATTTATCAGCATAGATCCATCTTAAATAAGGATCTAACATGAGTCGAGAGGGACCCAATTTCTTCATGTGCAATTTTTTTTATGAACTGAGATTATTTAAATATTTTGGGCCGACATGAGAAAATTTTTAACTTTGATGATGATGAACATAGTTACACATCATACTGAGTTGTAGAATGAGCCTCTTGGCTCAAGAAGTAAGGGTGATTATTTATGGTAAAATAGAGATAAATTATTGTGGTTAAGAATCTTGCTAGATATTTTTTTAAATGTTTATGTGTTTGGCTCATATATTATTCTTTTTATAATATAATAATATAATAATAATAGTTATACTTTAGTTATTTTTTATGATTTTTTTAATTCTTTTCAATACGAGATGTATCATGAGATAAGTGTCTTAATGACTATCAATATTTACGGGTCATTTAATTTATATAACCATATTAATATTAACACAAATCAACTTAATCCTTACTCAAAACAATACAAATATACTTCCAACCCTAAAACTACATAAATATATAAATTCAATTAAAAAATAATTAAACACTTAAATTGCGAAAAAAAAAATTGTAAAAAAAAAATAAAAATGAAAAGTCTCTAATAAGAAACCACTTAATCTCATAAAGCCACTCGGAAATTTGACAAAATAAATTTTGAATTAAAAATAAAAAATTATTAATTTTATGATTAAGATGAAGTTAAACAACAATTTAGTATATTAAATATCTTTATTTACGAGATAAATTATTATTCCTATAAAATTATATGACTATTGCCATCTAAAAAAATACATTTTATTTTTCTAAATTTGAAAAAAATACATTCTACTTTTCTAAATTTGATGAAAATTGAGGGAGTTTCTTAAATAAAAAATACAAAGGAGCTTTGTACACAAACCTGGTAAATTAAGCCCACCATTGCGAATTCCAGACATTTGTCACTCAACTATAGAAAGGGTTACATACAACCCCAGAACTGCAACCATACAATATAAAACGGTTGTATAAAACTGAACAGGAGGGTTAGCGTGAGGTATAATGGTTACCAAATCCTCAACTGTCCATTCAAAGAAGGTGTCAGTTCTCCGTCAGCCCTTCAATTCTAAGTTGAGAATCTTCCTTCCAGAAACGTCGTGCTCAGAGGGACTGTTATTATTATATTTTTTAAAATTGTATTCATCATTTAAAAAAATACGGTTACAGCTTTGCCCTCAACAATTTACCACTAGGAAAATCAAACTATCTATATCCCTCACACTTTCATTATCAAAGTTTGATAACTACACTGGAAATTAAAAAGCATGAGTTCTTGATGATAAACTAATGTTATCAAACCAAAGATCTAAGAAAATTTATATAATTATTTTCATGTAAACATACATCGTCTCTTTATTAGTCAATTTTCTAAACAACCTATTTTAATATTTTCCCACTTGTTATGTAAAACACACCTAAGATGTAATTATTTTCCCACTGGTTATCATCATTATAGGCATCATCTTTAGTTCTAAATTTTCTAAACAAGCGATTTTCAGACTTGTCATGTAAAACACAGTTAAGATATAATTATTTTCCTATAATCATCCTAATAGGCATCATCTTTAGTTCTAAATTTTCTCGACAACCAATTCGCCTTACCATTTGAATAGTTTAATAGAAACCCTTGCAATTGATATTTGCT
This sequence comes from Pinus taeda, assembly GCA_000404065.3. Lineage (NCBI taxonomy): Eukaryota > Viridiplantae > Streptophyta > Pinopsida > Pinales > Pinaceae > Pinus > Pinus taeda. Next base: position 304,860 of record APFE031069634.1, read on the forward strand.
TTACATATATCCATTTTCTTGAGTGATGGAATAAGTTATACATTGTAATGGTTTAATTCTTGAGTTTTTTTTTCTAAAATAAAATTATAATTGGTTAATTTTTATTATGGTTTAATTTTTAGTATTTTAACGGTATAATAAAGTGTGTTTTGATATTTATTATAATTAATGTTTATTATTGTATTAATTTTATTTTTTATGAATGGGATTTGTTTTCTTTCTAATCATATTATAATTTGGTTGGTATATATTTATATCAATAAGTTTGTCTATTTAGAATAAGTTTTTCTGGAATTTTAATTTTAGTTATAAATAATTATTAACTAGAAAGTAGAATTTAACTTCCAACAAAATAATATTTAATATTTGAATAGTAGTCATAAATCAAAAGTTGAAATTTATTTAAAAATAGTTATATACTTTATTATGGTTAAAAATCTTATTACATGTTTTTTAAATGTATATATGATTTAAGTCATATTATAATAATAATAATATTATTTTATTATTTAAAATAAGTTATAATTTATTTTAATTATTATTATTATTTAATATTAGTAATGTAAAATATATCATTAAAAATAAGTAAATATTTTAATGTTTATAAAAAATTTACGTTTATAAATATTTACCAACCATTTAATTTATATAGTTATGTAAATCTTAAATAAAATATAGTAAATCCATTCTTTTAAATAAAATTAGAGTGCGATGTGTTCATTGCTTCTAGTAATGTTGGCTTTTCCGAGTTGGCAGAGCTGGTCTGTGAAATGTAATGCCATATAATGCCTCTTGTGTCCTTGGTGATGTATGGTTGAAGTCTGTAACCCCAAACGAATTGTGTTTTTGTAAACTTTAGCATGTATGTAACTAGCTTCAGTTGAGTATATGAGTATTTTCGTTTTTATAACTACTATAAAATTTTGAAATTAAAAAATAAAATAAAATTTTAAATTTAAATGAAAACATGCTATATTTTTATGACTCTTCTCCTCAATAAAGTAGCATGGCAAACTTACAATCCGTTTCATAAATTATGAGTTATTAACTATAGGTGTATATTATTAAGAAATAATTTATTTTTAATTTATAAATATTATTAAAAGGATTTCATTTTTTATTTTATTTTATTTGCAATTAAAAATAAAATAATTGACGAAATAAACAATTTAGAATTTGAACAGTTAATTGGTATATTGATGATGAAATAGGTTAATAGATAAGTTCAAGCCATGTGGCTGAGCTTTGAACTTATTGATCTGTAAGTTCAACGTCGTTAACAGAATTGCAGGAGTTAAAATATTTTCAAACTTTCATTTAAAATCAAGATTTTAACAAGTTGCAGTGAAGGAGGATAAGTTCAAGACTGCATTCAGTGTTTGTGAAGATAAGTTCAAAACTGCATTCAATGTTAGTGGAGGCCATTATGAAGGGAACGTAATGCCATTCGGCTTTAAGGAAAAACACACAGAGATCTCAACTTAAATCTCGCTTACTCATTTTGTCTTTTAAAAGGCCAAATAGGCTTTCTTTGCCTTTAAATTTACGTTCATTTAAATATTGGTGTTATCTTTCTTTAAAGTAAAGTTGGAAAGTCACATAAAGGTAATTTTGAGGGAGTTTGTGGGAATTGAAATATGGAAAACAGAAAAATCCAATGGGCTAGATTTTAATAAGGTTAGATTAGAAAGTTTCATAAAGTTTATTTTTTTTTATTTTTTTTAAGCTTAGTAGGATTATATTTTTTTTATCATGTCTGATATATCACCTCGTCACCATCACCATTACCATCTATCCAAAACTTTGTGGACTTCACAAAAGTAATTCGAAGCAAAGGGGTGGGATTTGAAATTTCACAAAACTAATTTTAAGAAAAGAAGTGGGATTTGAAATTTCTTGCATATTTGGTGTGACTTTTCATAGCATAATATTCATTTCATAAATGGGATGATTGACAATAAATAATAAATATTTGAGGTTTTTGAGAGAGATATATTGATTCAAGGTCACGATGAAGTTGGAAGCTTTTGTAACTACATGGCAAGAAGACTGAAATAAAACAAAAATAGGATATAAAAAATTATTGCACATTAGCAATATTGTTACTCATGCATTATATTTTTACGTAAATTTGATTTGGTCTAAGAGTCAAGGTTGTTAAGTCAACAATGACGTTATCCGGTATTGATGACATATTGTATTGATTTTGTGGTATCACATGTAGTTGAAGTTTTTAAAAGGTTGGAATTCTCTAGTGTAATGGACCAAGAGTGAGTAGAAGGATTTGTGGTATAGTTGAAGTTTTTAAAAGGTTGGAATTCTCGAGTGTAATGGACCAAGAGTGAGTAGAAGGCTAACTATTTGACCACCTTTAAATTGAGGAGAATAATAAATCTATTGTTTTATAATTATTTTTCTTATTGCATCATTTTAATTATTATCACATTTTCTTGCAAAAAATATTATTTCGACTACCACATATTCAACGTTTCTCAATTACATTCAAATAATTTGATTTGTAGCACTGGTAGGTGCCTTATTTGAAGGATCAAGTTGAGGTACGATATACTTAGAACAAGAAGATGCCTCTTAAGGTAGTGATGCGGGGTCAACTTCTTATTCTTGGAGTGGGCTCTTTTTGGGAGAACGTAGAAAGATTGAAACAAAGTTCCTTGGTGGGGCAATGGCACCATTTGAAGATGACAAGGGAACATGTCAAAGCTTGGGTAGAATATAGATAGTTGTCATTGTTGAAATATCAGCAGAATGTCAATATTCTTTTTAATGAATGGATTTGTTTCCATTTTCTCAACCCTGAGGGTTCTGAACATATTTTAATGACACCTTGGGTTAAGGGTTGGGGTTTACTAATTTTACCGAGGTGGAAGGCGGGTTTCAATCCTTTCAAGGAATTGCTTAGGAGGAATTTTGTGTGGAGGAAGTTGCTAGGATTACCCTTGGAACTGTGGAATGAATTGGCAATTGGTGAAATTGTTAATTGCATTGGAAATTTCTACTACTGGTATGAGGGTAGTTTTGGATAGTTAGTGTTACACAACATTTTGTCACTGTCCCTGTACTCCGTGTTCCATGATCCTCGAGGACCTCTACAATGAACCCTACATGCTTTCCCTTCATGAAGAAACTCCCATTGTGTCCCTCTTCATGAGCATAACAATTCACTTTTGCATCATTTCCCAAAAATCTTCTATTTTTCCCAGTTTACAAGACCGACGCTAATGACCCGTGTCTTCCTCGTGTTGATATGAAGGGATTCTAACTGTCCCTAGTGCCGATTAGAGTGACTGATCCTTGTTCCAGTCATGCCAATCCTCTTTTGGAATTTTTTTTAAATAAGGAGTCGAAGCTTCCAACTCTAGAAGCTTCGTAACAGAAGCCTGGTAAATGGTTAGGCCGAATGGAGTCGAGGAGATCAGTTTGGGCTCCTTTCCCGATGGAATTACCTCAAGAGATAAAACCTTCTCCCATGAGAAGAGGAACCATATCCCTTCCATCCATGCTATATAAACCTCCATTTTTTCCAAGCACAAGCTAGTTCTAATGTGGCTCTGGTTGAAGTTTTGATTATCGAGTAATCAACAAGTTATTCATAGTTGTAGCTCTCTAGTTGTGTGTGAGGGAGAAGTGTGAATTTGGTTTAGTGTGAAGACTAAAGGGAAGGGCCTTAAAACTACCATTGTTGAGGCCATCATGGAATGCTAATGGAAGTGTGTGGGAACCCAAATTTTTTGGAGAAGAACAACGACATCAAGACAACTGTTGTAATCTCTTCTTGATTTAATATATATGCAACTATCGATTGATTTCCTACATAATATGTCATCTCACATGTTTATGGCTTAATGTTTCTTGACTTGTTAAGTAGGTTGAATACAATTTATCTATTATCACGGTTGTTGTTTGTTGTTGTTTATGTGTTTCAGGTGCTCGAAGAAGGAAACAAGAGATAGCTGGAGCAAGGAAGCAAGGTCATCACCAAATGGGATAAGCATACTAAGAGGTAGGCCCTCTTAAATGGTTCTAACCTAAGGAAATATTCCATAAAATGTCTTGTTTGTGGTTAGACCCGCTCTTGGGCTAGAGGAATTGTTTGTGTCTGCACTTAGAATTTTACTTCACCACAAATTGGTGATTTTGCTGGGGAAACCAATCTTTCTATTTGCTTACTTGAAATTTCATGGTTTCCTGTGAACTTTTATAGTTTCGCCATTTCCCTTTAGTCACGTATTCTTTGCTTTGTTACTACTTTGGGTCTGAAATTCACAGTAGCAAGTCTGGTCCCAGCCTTTGAAAATTTTTATTTTTTTCTTTGCATCCTCACTCAAGGCACTTATTTCGCTGACAGTCGCACCGATCAATGTGATATGCTAAAAAACAGTCATGCCAACCCCCTTCTGGTGCTTGTTGTTAGTTAGGTAGTCGTGTCGATGCCTGTAAGTGAAGGTTAGGGTTCACCCCAGATCTTGGCCAGTGTGTCTTGCTTTCTTGATTTCTACCTTGTGGCTCATTTAGACTATGTTCTCCCTGACTGGAAAGCTACATTTCACTTGGTTTATTTGCTTGTTGACTTGCCTTCTTTTTGATTGATTTCTTGGGTCCTTGGATGGTTTGTGGCCCTAGGGCATCTAGGTTGTCATCCATTTTGCTGATTGCGAACTCAGTGATTCGAGTTGTTGGTGAATTTACTCCTTTCATTTCGTTTATAGTCCTCCTATTGCTTTGGTCTCCATTACACAAGTTTGAAAAGTTTTGTTTGCCTATCTAAACGTCTCTTTTCTGGCATAGATCACATTGCTTGTCTTGTTTTGGTAGAGTCATTGTGTCATTAGTTTGAAAGAGATTCTCATTTTGTATTTTTCATTTGCTTGAGAATCAATTGTCTTAGAAACTTTTTCATTCAAGTGTTTTATGAGAAATTCATTTTGTCATTTCATGAAAAGTAAATCATTCTAGTTTGTTGTGTTAATATGTTACATTATTTAGCATCATTGAAGACTAGGGTTGCATTTGCATTTGAAAAAAGAAAATAATTATTTATACTTTTGAAAGGACTGATTGAAGTGTACCTGTTAGGAAACTAGGAATTGGAATGAATTTTTCATTAGTTTATTTTTTCAAAAGTGAAGTAATGAAAAATCATTTTGCTTTCAATTGCTTGGTTGTTTGCATTTGATTTTGTTTTCTACCCTATCTAGTGTAAACAATTCATCAAATTGAAAGGGTCTTGTCTCATTTAGCTGCATTTAGGACTTTTCGAGTCACATCATTAAGGCCTGAAAACCGAGACATAATTCAAGATAAACTTTAAAATGAACTCAATTAACCTAAGGTGCATTTGAAACCTAACGATCACATTTAGAGGTCTAGGCTAGAGATGTGTTCTGGCTTCTTTAAACCTAGGATCTGTCGTTATCTTCGGCACTAGACAACGCTAGTATGGACTTGTGTTCCCCGTACTGTCGATTATATAAAGGGAGACCCCTCTAGGCTGCAATCCTTTATCCATAGGAAGCCGAGTCTGCCTCCTTGGCAATGTGATACACTGAACACAACATTTGGGGAGATTGCCTGCCCATACTTCTCAGTTCACTGGGAGGTATTTTGCAGTTCACGGAGTAGTAATTTGATCTTTTTGACTCATTAAACTTAAAATATCATTCGAGCGCTTGCCTTTCGATCTCATTTCCAATCGAAAGTGATAGAGTCATGTTTTCTTATTTCTTGACTCTTAAAACATGAAAGAGCACCAGTTCATTTATGCATCTTAAAAAAAAATTGTTGCCCTCGATCTTATAACATCCTATTAATATTTTGTAGACCAAATCGTGAGTATTCCTTCAAGTACATTTTAAAGCCTTGAAATTTATCTTTGTTTTCCTGTTAATTGAGACGAGGTCATCGTAGCTGAACCATTTGGTCCCATCCAAGATCCTGAGCAATTTTCCGAAAATCGATGGAAAAGCAAAAGAAGATCCTGAAGCCCATGTGATGCCATATCACCTCTAGTGTTATTCGAATGCTTACATTGATGATTCTATTCATCTCTTCCAATGTACCCTTATAGGTGTTGCAGCTAAGTGGTACATTGAGCTCCCTCGAAGTACTTATCATGACTTCAACTCTTAACCATGGATTTCCTCACACATTTCCAATTGTCGGTTTTCTATGAAACTGAAACCTATTTGCTTACATCACTCAAGCAAGATACTGTGACACACATCTCAGGTCACAGCCATGAATGGAGACGTAGAAATCACCTGATCAAATTCGAGATTGTTGATCAGTTGCTAACCGAATGGTTTACCAAGTCATTCATTGCTCCAATTGCTCATGCTATAGCTATGGGTGTATGTGTTACCAAAGAATAAGCCATTTCTCATGCCCAATACTTAGATATCATTTATTCTCAATCTGGCACTTTGTATGAGTTATTACTTGATGCTCCACGGCCATCATCCGATCCAACAACATCAAAGTCACAGGCTATACCTCCTATTGATGGAGTAATTAGTTCAGTCTTCCAAATCCCTGCTAAATCTTCTTCCAAACAGAAGTCGGTCTCAAACACTTCTTCCAATAGTCCCTCCTAGAATCCACCTGGCCCTAGTAAAACCTCAGAGGTCCATGTTGTTCATTCTACCACAATGGAAAAATCCTCAAAAGGTAAGAAGAAAGGCAAAGGCAAGGGTAAAGCCGATGCCCCAAAATAGGGTCCCCCTAAGTCATCTACTGATGATTCTTCACAACGGAAGCCTAAGTATTTGTGCCTCATTTTTGAGGAGGGTTACTATACTAAGGATTGTCCCTGACGGTCTGAAGTTATTCGTTTTCTCAAAGGGACCCCATCTGTCCTGAAAGAGCCGTTTCTATCTAAGCAGACTCAAATGGTAGACCGGCCTCAATTGTCCGCTTCCTCAGGATCACAAGTGTTCATGATGAGTACGCCTATTAATGTGGCTACTAGATCAAAATATTATCAAACTCCTACCCCGACAGCAGGGAAAGAGAAAGAAACTACCCCTTCTTCTTCTACCTCGTCTAGTTCTAGCCCTCCTCATATCGTCTAGTTTTCGCCATTCAACCACCTTCTCAAGGTGTGCCAAGGAAGTCCTCGTACAATCCCAACACTCGAGCCGCTCAACACTATAATATTGTTGAGGATTTGGCTGAGGCGCCGTCAGCTATGTCTGCTCTCGAGGTACTCCAAAGTTGTCTGTCTCAGCGGAAATCATTACTGTCAGATATTGGAGGTATTTATCCTACTAATTCTAATTTGATATGTTTTGATCTAAAGAACCACATTCTGTAACTTCCTCATCAGATTTCCTTTCTCATTTAGGTAATCATCAATGAGAAAACCATTCATGGGACCATCATCGATGAAGGTGGTTCTACCTATATCATGTCAGTTGCTTTCTGGAAGGAAATTGGTTCTCCTACTTTAAACCAATCCCCTAACACGTTGGAAGCTTTCGACGGGTGTGATTCGCATCCATTCAATGTCTTACCAAACCTTGCCATTACGTTGGAGGGAAAAATAGTACATGTCGAGGTACAAATTGTTGATGTTAATCTCAATTATAATCTTCTACTCAGCCAGAGTTGAACCCATGCCATGCATGTTGTAGCCTCCTCCTTGTTTTGCATGATTCGGTTTCCCCATCAAGGGAAGATAGTAATAGTCAACCAATTGCTCTTCTTTGCCTCTTCCTCTTCTGATGGCAATGCTCTGTATGTCAAGGACACTGGTGCTCCTTATGAGAGTGTGGGGGCAAGACTTTTTAAAGACTCTGTCTTGATGGGAATTTTTCCACTCCCACCTCCTCATGTTGCCTTTGCCAACATGATCTCGGTCAAATTTGATCCTTGGGTCATACCTTCACTGGATCTTGTTGATACCTGAGGCGAGGTTATGCCACTTAGTCCTGCCGAAATTAATTATGTGGAAATTGTTTCGGCCTTGAGTTTCGTATCCTCTGATTTTCTTTTTTTGAGGACATCTCTTGATACATATTCTCAATCTCTATGGCTTGGTGTTTCAGAATCTCCCAATCCCTTAGCCGAGTCTTTTCTTGCTGACAAGAGTATCATGGAAGTAATGTCTCTGGAGGAACCACCTTGGAATGATAATCATTATCGTTCCTCATTCCTACTTAGCCTGACGGTCATGTCTCTGTGTCTTGAGAAGTTCTCCTCTCCATTGTCTATTGACATGTCAGTTCCTCCTTCCATCATCAAGCTCTTTCAATTAAGGGCACCTTTATCCCCTCATGTATTCAGGTTTTTCTCCCTCCCCGAGTTTTTATCGATTGCCCATTCTTGCAATGGGGTTTTCATCTGACTTGTAACCCTCCCTCGCCCAGGGGGCATGGGGGAAAAGCCTTATATGAGTTATACTCTATTATTTGGCCGAGTCGATGCTTACTCATCACGGCAATAGTAAAACTCTGGTGTTCATCTGTGTTGATTGATTACCCGAGTCCCATCATTAACTCTCTCAAAAATTACTATGCTTAGGTCATATTGCATGGTTACTTGTGTACATTAGTGTCTCGTTCATTTTTGTGCAGTGTGGTTTGGGGTCTTAGTTTTCAAAAAACTTTCCTGTTTACTATGTTTTTTCCCTACTTTGCAGATGTCTATGAATCCTCACATCGGTTTCCCTGATGGTGCTCGCCATAGTACCTAGAATTTATCCTCCGCGTCTTGGGCCATTTATGACCCTTATGGTGAGTTGATTGATTTTCAAGGTATTTTTTTAGGTCTTACAACTAATAACATTGCCAAATACAACACAGTTGTCGAAATGTTGTCAGAATCCATTGCTCTTGACATTGAGAAATTGGTTGTCAACCTGGATTTGTAGCTTGTTGTCCTTCAAATCAGCAAGAACTATTCCATTAGAAACCCTCAGATATTGAGAATGTATCCACGTATTCGTCTACTGGAGAGAAATTTTGATTACATTACATGTCATCATATTCCCAGACACATGAATACATTGACAGATATGTTAGCTAATTATGTGTTGGATAGACATTTACGAAACATGTGAAAAACTAAAACAAATCATTTGTACCATAGTAAGAAAGAAAATACAACATATATATATATATATGGTGATAATGTTTGATACATCAAAACCCCAAAAAATAATATGTGTGTTCAAATAACATCCACGCCTCACAGGCCTCATATATCTGTGGCACGTAGACCTAAAAAAATATAATTGCTGGACCTAGGAACTAATCAGCATGGTGATCATGGTAACATGAAACTTCTCGTGCTACATGAGTCAACAATCGGCGGATCCAATCAGATACCCCGACCATATGCCTCTGGTATTGGCGTGGGATGTCTCCCACTCGGGCATACTCTAGGATCCTGTGATTCAACCCCTTGAGGTTCCTTGCGATCTCCTCCTTGTTGTCACTTCCTTCCTAATAAGGAGCCACATCAAACGAGCGAGCGACGTGCTTGGCTATTGGGGACACCCCAATAGGATGCTCTGGTCCAAAATCTACATTGTTAAAACAAAATGTTGTAAACACATATCTATAAAAAACAAAGAAAAAATAAAAAAATAAAAAATTGATTGTTTACCTTCATAATCGAACTCCCTCCCATCTAGAAGCAACATATCAGGGCCTCCGTGGAAGTCAGTATCATTGTACGGCCAATCCTCCACTACAATAAGTTGTCGTCGTACCCATGAGAAAAAGGCGAGCTTGTAGGACATATGCTGGCCCCCGGTGATTCTAGGCATCAAACAACTCCAACAGACCATCCATGGGTCTCGTGGCATCAACGGATCTACCTTAGTAAGCTGGTATTGGAACAATGGAACCCACTCCAAGAATAAGGTCACTAGCATAGATTCGAAGCAAAATGGCTTCACATTCCACGCCTTAGCTTTTGACAGCTGGCGTTTCATGTTGATATCCATGGCTTCCGCCCAATTGAAGATTATCGGTGTTGTACAATTGATAGCATATAGAAACTTTGACTTATTGGTTTCATGCTCTGCTTGGGACCCAACCACTCTATTGATTGTCAACAATAGCACTCTCAGTGTAAGATATCGCATGGTCACGATCTCGATCTTGCCACTCTTGGATTTGAGGGTCTCTGGGCAATGTTCGGTAATTAGTGTGGATATGCTTTCCGTAATTGGTCATGACCCATATAGGTTGATTGGTTCCCCTCTCCGGGATAGTCCTATTATGAAATAGATGTCTAAAGTTTCCAACTCCAGCTCCTGGTCACCAATGATAAAAATATCCAGATTTATCTCCTAGAGACTAATCAGGTATCAAAGTAGCTCAGGTTGAGCCCACATCCCTGGTGTGAGAAAGAAATTGAGGAGCCCACAATTCCTCAAGGCATCCACGCAATTTGGATAAGCCATTGCTTGGGTGTCCACATCTTCATTCTCATGTTCTTTCTAGTCTACCATTTTGTATGATTCTTTCCTGCAAAAACCATGCATTCACCTCAATTATCATTTTTGGCAGCTGAAATTTGGATTCAAACAGTGGATTTAAGAGAAAATTTGGTCCTTTTCTTGTTCACAGCATCGTCGCACCTAATTTAAAAATAATTGTGTAGACGGTGTGGTTGGTCGTTTTAGCAACCCTCGGCCAGCATGATTCTGTGCCTGAAAATTGCGCTAACTGAGGGTGAATTTTTTTTTACCAAAACCTCCCTCAGAAATCTAAAAAATGGATAAAAACATGAATAAATGGTATGGAAATGGAGTTTAAGGGCTTGGCTCTTACCTGCAACTGACAGTTGCGCAAATGGCCTCTCGGATCTCCCACGATCTGCTCTAGAAAAATGAGGGCACAAGTGGGTAAAAAGTTTTTCACACAAAGGTAAAATGGTAAATGGTAAAAAAATATTTAATTTTCCCTCCTTTTATTCAGTTTTTCATGAAAGTTTAGGGTTTTCAAGTATTTTTGACCTATTTTGTCTCACGAATTGGATAATGCATTTTACCTTTTGAGCAGAGATAGGTGATGGATGTTCGACAATGGTACTGAGTCACGTTTCATATCTTTTCTTGACTTGTAAAACTCATATGAAAAGATTGTCAAGTATTTTTCCCTTTTGACTCGTAAAAGAGAATAAAATCATGGGTTCGCTTTCAAACTCTTTTCCGACCCTTTAAACATGAAATATTGTCGAGCTCTTGTCATTTTGAACTTGTTAATGAATGAGAAACGTCGTGCACCTAGTATATGGTCACCCCTTTTCGGATCGGGATGCACTATTTAAAAAAAAGGTACTCCTTGACTGAAATGGTCAAGCGGTTCTCTCAAGTATCGTTTTCTACCTTTTCAGGCTCGAGAGACACAAATATACGAAAAGGGACCATGTGGAGTTTTATTTTCCATGTCTTTTTCAAACTCTCTAAAGATGAAAAATATATTGAGTTACACCTTTATCGGATTCATTAAAACATACAACGACATTAGATTCGTCACATGACGAACATGAGGTTCTCCTTCCTAGGGCTCATTAAACTTACTAGGTCGGATTCATCCGAAGGATGGAATTACAATGCAAGCATATGCTATCCCGTTCAAGCTTGAGATTTAAAAATAATTGGGGTACCTGCCAGAAATGGTTGGGGAAAATTTGGAAATTCGATTAGTTGTGTCGGCAGCTCACTCTTGAACATGACACCTTCTGATTTTTGTCGAGTTAGGATACCCTCACTTCATCTTCAACCTTTCTGGGTTGGGCCATTTATTTTTGCCTTCCATTTTATCTCTGCCATGTCATCATGACCACTGATCCTCTAGATCCAAAAGCTACCAAACTTCCAGTTGTGTCAATGATATGTTCAAGAGTTGTCCTTCCGTAGTTACACTTACCCTTGATTCTCTATATCATCCAAAATCATTTTTCATCCCTTTGTCTCATGTTGATGATGTGGGATACATTATGGCTTTCCTTCGACACGGTTGCTTCCTATCGACTTTAGCTTATTATCCAAGAAGTTCACTGAGAGACTCCCTTCCAGTACCTTAGAGCTTGCATGCCCTAATGACAAGTTCTTCACACTCGACAGCAAGTTCACATCATTTGATTTTGATCAGGTGATTTCACGGGTGTTCGACTTTAGTTCCTTTATTCACATTCTATGAATTGTGTTGATAGTACCTTAAGGACCATTGTCATTATTGGTGGTTTCTCTCGCACTTGTTAATAGTTTGCATCATCAGCTAGTAATCAAGCGATTTTCTAGCCACATCTATTCACATGTTAGAATTTGTACTTTGATCAGGTTGTGTTAGAGCGCAAGACCCTAAGATCAGCTTACACAAGTCTAGGTTGCAAGGTGGTGTGACATGATTATGTTAATATACATGTCTCTTTGAGATGGGTGGCTATGACCATACCATGATTTTTCATATGTGATCCTTCTCATTATTGGATGGTTGTGACCATACCTTGGCTTCAATATGATCCTCTTTATCAGTTGGCTGCGCCCATGCCTGGATCTATTTACATGATCATTCTCTGGATGGCTGCGTCCATACCACAATTCATGTATCAATTGATGGAGTTTCCAGTAATGTATATGTATCTATACTTGCTTGTAGGTTTTTTAAAGACAAACTCCGGTTCCCTGCATTGATTCATAAAGCATTTCACCCCTCACTCTAGTTCGGCCTTCACACTTTTGCGGGCATCTGTTACACAACATTTTGTCGTTGTCCCTGTACTCCCCATTCCATGATGCTAAAGGACCTCTACAGTGAACCCTACATGATTTCCCTTCATGAAGAAACTCCCATTATGTCCCTCTTCATGAGAAGAACAATTCCCTTTTGTATCATTTGCCAAATATCTTTTGTTTTTCCTAGTTTACGAGACCGATGCTAATGACCTGTGTCATCCTCACACTGATATGAAGGGATTATAACTGCCCCTAGCACTTACCGGAGCAACTGAGCCTTGTTCCAGTCCCGTCGATCCTCTTTTGTAAAGTTTTTTAAATAAGGAGCTGAAGCTTCCAGCTCTAGAAGCTTCGTAATGGAAGTCTAGTAAATGGCTAGGCCGGATGGAGTTGAGCAGATCAGATTGGACTCCTTTCCCCTATTAGGATGGAACTACCTCAAGAGATAAAACCTTCTCCCATGAGAATAGGAACCATCTCCCTTCCATCCATGTTATATAAACCTCCCTTTTTCCCAAGCACAAGGTAATTCTAATGAGACTCTAGTTGAGGTTTTGATTGTGGAGTAATCAACAAGTTATTCATAGTTGTAGCTCTCAAGTTGTGTGTGAGGGAGAAGTGTGAATTTGGTTTAGTGTGAATACTAAAGGGAAGAGCCTTAAAACTACCATTGTTGAGGCCATCATGGAATGCTAATAGAAGCATGTGGGAACTCGAATTTGTCAGAGGAGAACAGCAACGTCAAGGCAATGGTTGTAATCTCTTCTTGATTTAATATATATGAAACTATCAATTGATTTCCTACATAATATGTCATCTCACATGTTTATGGCTTAATGTTTCTTGACTTGTTAAGTAGGTTGAATACAATTTGTCTATAATCACAATTGTTGTTTGTTGTTGTTTACTTGTTCCAGGTGCTCGAAGAAGGAAACAGGAGATAGCTAGAGCAAGGAAGCAAGGTCATCACCAAACGGGATAAGCGTACTAAGAGGTATGCCCTCTTAATTGGTTCTAACCTAATGAAATCTTCCATAGAATGTCTTGTTTGTGGCTAGACCTACTCTTAGACTAGAAGAATTCTTTGTGTCTGCACTTAGAATTTTACTTCAACACAATTAGACAAAAGGATTGCATGGGTGTTGGTGGAGGCTGAATATGGATGGGGTTTGTTGGCGTAATTGGACCTTCGATGGGGCACATTCTCTTTCAAGTTGTTCATAGATTACTGAGGGGGCTCCTTTCAAATTTTTTTTGTGTCATGAGATGGGGAACTTGATGGTTGCTTGCCCTAAGAAATTCTCTACACTGCGTTGTCTACGCCCAATGGATGCTTACAAACCTTTTCCGTGGGGGCATAATGAGTACACTTCCAGGGGTTTCATGTTTCCAAGTATTCCTAATTACCCATCTCATTCTGTACAAAAGAAAGATTTTTTTGGGTTCCTTACTCGAAATATGGACTACCCTTTGGGGATTTTGATGCCAAATGAGGACTTTTCTACCTCAATATTGGGTTCTTCCACACAAGATCCTAGAGGTTCTGATGCCACGTCTTTGCTTCATCCTTTACATATCAGCCATCAGTTCGGGCGTTTAAAGAACCTGGTGTGCCCCTTAGCTTGGCCCACTCCATGGGAATTGAGATTCCCAGTTATTTTCCTATTAATTTACATAGACCTTAGCACCCTAAGCCTTTCTCAGTTGTAGGGGAAGATGCCATGACGATGCCCTCTGACACGAATTTGGGGCATTATTTCAAAATACTTCTGCTGACATTGAGCTCGTGATGATTATGAAGTCCTTATTCCAATCTTCAAAGAGCAATATTAAGCTTGTGCCTTAGATGATTGGGTCACATTGAAAAAAGAAAAATACAAAATAAAAAAGGTCTCTATGTGTAACCAGCCTGTTTTAGCTATTTTTCCAAGGTTGGAGGATGTTTCTTTTACACAACTTCATGTTGATCCCGATTTCATATGTGGGCATGTTTCGATTTCTAATTTCAATGATTATTGGGTTCTTAGAGGGGATATGCTCGATTTCAGGTGCCCCCATGATTGTATTATTTATGACTGTTAGGGTTTTGGGAGTGGCCCATAAATATATATCTTTGAGAGATCTTATCAAGATGCACAAACTCTCTGTAATTCTTATACAAGAGACTACGATTTCCAAAGAATAATATTAGGAGGTTATGCTTTCGATTTGCCCAAACTGGCTTGTTTGTGATTCTAATGTTATGGGTCACTCTAATGGCCTGGGTGTGATGTGGAATTATATAGTTATTTTATTGAAGGCTTTTCTCACATGAAAGCATCATCTTGACGGTCATCTGTCGAGATCTAATCACAAGATTTGTATCATCAACTTATATGCTTTGTATACTGGCCAAATGATTGACTGGGATCATATCTTTCACTTTGATATGTTAGGATTGAAGTCTATTATTATCGCATGGGACCTTAATATGACTTTGGGGAAGGATGAAATATTGGGAGACAAGGCCAAGGAGGATCGATTGTCTTCCTTTTTCAATCATATGTTGGATTTGCATGCCCTTTGATATGTTTCTTTGGATCCTATTGCACCCACTTGGTGGAATGAGTGCACTAGATCGGAGGGCATTTCCAAGAGATTGGATCAATTCATAATCAATCACACATTGTATAATGCCTAACTGGGGTTAAATCAATGATTATTCCCTCTTTTGTATTTGATCATCAGTTGATATTGTTGTCATGGGAGGGAGAGGGTATGAGGTAGAATGTCCATTCAAATTTATTTTCACGTGGCTGGAATCGAATGATTTTGAATGAATGATGTATAATGCTTGGCCCTAAACTATTTTTCCCCCTCAAAAAGGCCATATGAGTTCCATCTGTGAAAAATTAAGGACTCTTGAAAAGGAAGTTAGCATTTGGGCAAAGGACAAGAAGGTTGTTGAAACAAAGTCTCTTTTCTATATTGAAAGTGATCTTCGATATTTCAATGACCCTTGTGATCCTTTATTTTTCTCTCAGAAATATAGGTCTAAAATTCTAGAGCCGGTGGAGGAAAAACATTTATTCTCTTGTCTGAGGAGGCTGAGTGGCACATGAAAATTCAAGCTATCTGGGTAGCTTCTAGTGATAGAAACACCAAATTTTATCACATGCATGCTAGCAAAAGAAACATATTGTAACCACCCCTCCCACATCTACCCACTTTTACAAGCTCTCTAGGGTAAGCATGAGATGAGTGTCACTATGACATGACACGACCTCCAAGCTTAAGTTATGGAAGTGGGGCTGATCATTGACAAGAAACTGACATCCTAAAAGGACTATAGACATCTCAAGAGCCTGAAAACCACCATAGGTGATCAATCACTAAGTTGTAACTCATTTTCACTAGGTTTACACCCCAACCGCACCCTCGACACTCTATGAATGTGGTTATGAGGTTCCAACTGCACCCATAAGTTTGTATGCATAGGGTTATGACACAAATTTCTCAGTTAGGTGCATGAGGTCGCAAGATCTATGCCACTTTTTCATGCAAGCCTCCAAACCACTTCCCAAAACTGCCTATAACTTTCCATAATCATGATTAAGATGAAAACAATTCCAAATATTCAAACTTGAACAAGATCGTGACTAGGACATGCTTAGTACACAACAGAGATTTCATCAAACATATGGTAAACATGAAAGCTACAGGTCATGAATGCATATCTGATCATAAACTTTTGAATTTCATCTGAGAATCACTAAGAAGGCTCCAATATCTCTCTATCTAGCTACAACAACACTTTCTAGTCCATGCATTCATCAACCGTCTAGTAACTTAATAACTCATGAACAAGAGTCATAGCTAGAGCACATCATATAACCAGGTATATAATGAGCATATAACCAGAATAAATATCATAGCAAATGAGCCATAATGTCAACATTATAACCAGTACAAGTGATCATATACTATAATAGGAAAATAACTCATATTAACATATGAAAATGTCAACAAAGTCAGGGACTTCCACCTACCACCCAACCATAGATTGAAATGAACCAAATCTCTCTTTCAGCCAATCACCCCTGTGCCATATTCCAAGCATGAATGTGTGATCATATGGGTTAAACCAAAACAAAACCAAATAGGGCTTCTAGAGGCCAAAACACCTCAACCCTCAACCATAGTGATCTCACCTATACGGTTTAGAAATCACTAACATTAAACATATTAGTCTCTACCCAAACTATTTAGGGCTCTAAGAACTAGCAACTTAACCCACATCTAAATCAAGGGTCCAAAGCATTTGTTTCGACCCGCTGCTCCTTTCATGTCCCCATTTTTATTCTTCTTCATAGTGCAGTTAGGGTGGATTTCCAGGGTAGCAGATGACCAGGTCAGTGGAGCAGGTTTATGTAATCAGGGGTCTCGATGGAGTTTTGAGGAGTTTTTATGGAATTTGATAGAATTCTCTTGGCATATTCCGTCATCTGCATAGTTTTCCTTTTGTTCTGTCGCATTCTGACAAATTTCATAAATCAACATTATTATTGGGTGTAACTTAATTAATTATGCTCGGGGTGGCATTCCAAGGAGATTAATTGATGGAACACCTCATTGTAATAGCTTGTTGGAACTAGAATGAGAAGATCTATAGGATGAGATGTTGAAAAGAGACTTCCAATGGCCGAAAAGAGTATGGTGGGTGATTTACCATTTTCCTTAGTTAAAAATGACTTTAATTAACCATTTAATTAAGGAAAAATAATTAATTGGAGAAAAAGGTCCAAAAGTGACTTAAGTGAAATAAAATAAAATTAAAAGTCACTTAAGATAAAGTCAATGGAGGAGATTCTAGAATAATAATAAAATAATAAAATAAGATGCTTCTATAGCCTTCGAGATATATCCATCAGATTATAAAAGGGGAGTTTGGCCGAGACATCTTGGATTTGATATTGTTTCTCGTGTAGATGTTTGAGAGTGTGGTTCTCTACTTCAGCAATAGCCTCAAGACGAAAACCCTCGGGTGATTTAGTGAGAGTGGGTGAGCACCCATCTCTTCCCTTGGTGGATCTATTCCAGGTTCACAAATTCCACTGTATTGTTTTTCAATTTGTTTTGGAAGCTGATTGCGGAATTATAGATCTGTTTGAAGCTATTTTATCTTAGTTATATGGGTTGGATTTGCATGTAAACCCCAGTGATTCTAATATAATAAAGCTGAGAATTTCTTGTTCATTGTATTATGATATTGCAGTGATTTATTTGTTTATTTTTACATGGAAATCTTCTGTTAAATGTGTGATAAATTTTATGTGAAGAGCTTGCTCCAAATTTTTCTCATTTGAGACATTACAGTGGTATCAGAGCTTTAGTCTAAGCTCAATCTGTGTGGGATTTCAGTTATGAGGGTTTCAATTCCAATTCCAATTGTAGAGTAAGGGTTTCTATTTTTTATTTCGTAGATACCAAATTCTATTTGCAAGATAAATTTGTCTTAAGCAAATTCTTTCTCATTTGATGATTATGTGACAAATTAGGACAATATTTATTTGAAGGTGTCGTGGGAAATATTATTAATCAATCAAAGGTTATTATTTTGCTCAAAGAAGAGGTGGCATAATTATTAAAGCCAAATTTTATTAAAGGGCCAACTCTTATAAAAGTTGTTGACGCTGAATTGTCGAATTATTAATAGAGCTGTATTAAAATCAAGGCCCATCGATTATTGTTGCTGGACAATTCAGAAATTTTTCTTCCAAAAATCTCATTTACTGAGCAGAGAGTTTGTGGCTTGAGTTCGTTGAGAACAAAAAAAACCAGTGAAGCCGCTAATATTTTGAAGAAGGGAGCGGGTCCATGTAAATTGCAGGACGAGTTTTTGATAGAGATCGTAATTCTCCACGGAGTTGAAGATTCAGATATTGTCACGGTTGAGTGCCGAATCGGGAGCATTGTGAATCTGATCGAGCTCTGGTCAATTTCTTATAGCCTCTAGAAGGACGATGCCATGGAAGCAACCTAAAGTTGTCAAATGCTAAATTATCAAGAGGCGAATTCCGAAGGGTCGACCTATAAAACGCCTGGAGCGTTGTCGATTATGGAATACCAATATGGGGGAGAGACAATTTATTGAGGCCGAATAATTCCGAGTACATAGCGTTGGCGGATGAGTTTTTTCGCGCCGCTAGAACAAATTCGAGACCACGATCTCTCTGCTAAGAACATACGAGTTGGTGGGTGTGAATGCAGAGGGAGATCCGTCCTTGAACACAACCATGCGTGATTTGGAGAGTTGGTCCATTAAAGAACCAAATTTTAATAAGCCATGGCACATTGTTTTAAGTGGGGCCATAAATGTTACCAAGGCCAAATGTTTGGAAAGGCTTATATATGGAGTTTTCTATAATGCGACTTTTTGGAGATTTTGGTGACGGAATCCGGCGGAAGACATGAGGTTAAATCTTGATTTTTAGCAGTTAAAATGGTTTTTTAACTGCATATTTGGATTCAGCGCCCTGAAAAACCCCTGGGAGCCATTGATTGTGCAGAAACTAGTTATCAAAAATGGGATTCCAATGAATTGCTGCCGGATTTTAGCCAGAAAGATCCGCCGGAAAAGCTTTCAAAAAGTCGCATTATAGACTACTGCCTTATATATTAGCGTGGGCCAATGTTTTCAAAGTCGCTGAAAATGAAATAAACCAAAAGGGTTTACTATTGTAAATCTAATTCCAAAGGGTCAAATACTTTTGAGGGGTGTTGAAGTATTATTTGAAGGACGAGTATTAACTGAGAACAGAAATCATTATTTCCTTTTTATTGTTTTGCAAGAATCCCTGTGCAGCGGTCAAATTATTTTATTTGACTAAGGGTTGAACCATCGCTTTTGTAGGGGATCGAGACCAAGTTCGTCACATTCGCTCAAAATTACATTTTGCAGAGAGGGCTGAAATCCATGTTGTCTGACGTATTAAAAGAGGTTGATCGTATTAAAAGATTGTATTACCTCATTGAATTCTCTATTGTCACCATTAAATCCATGGTTGTATTACACAATGATCAGTGATAATTTCTTTGGTCGAACTGGTCTTTATGTGACTCGATGATGTGTGCAGAGGTTAGGAAGTATGCCAACACAATAATAAATTGAGCCTCGGATCGTGGGTGGAATTTACAAATGCTACATCCGTGGATGTGAACTAGTCACTACTGTGATCTCAACTGGGTTGAGCACATAATTTGTCAGAGGTTCGAATACCATCTTTTTTATGCTGGTCGAGATGGTTGAAGTTTGGGTTGATTCTTGTTTAAGAAGACTTCTACTAATGTCCGTGTTTGCTAGTCCCTTTTCCCACTAAGCAAGGCACAAATTTATCCACTGTTGTAGTACCCTGTGGAAAGCTCGTGGCGGTGGCGGATTGAATGGAAGGGGCATTTCCCTATGTGCAAATTTGCTGAAGCAAACTCCAAACCTTAACAAGGCATTAAAGCTATAATCTTACACTACATACCATTTGTTTTCATAACCAGGAGAAAGTGCTTCACTTTTGTTGTGTATTGAGCCAATCGAAGGGTTGGGCATTAAAGTTGAGCATCCTTGCTGGTCGTACACATGAGTTGTTGGTAAATTCTCTTCGTGTCTAGGTCATATTGATGATGGAAAAGCACTGCTGGATATGACTTATTAGAAAACTGATATCCATATATATGGTTGGTTTCCTTGAGAGGAGAACATAAAACAAAGGTCATCTTCCTCGAGCGAAATAATCAGGTTCTTCCGATATATTTAAATTCTAGTCCATTTTAATAGTGAATGTAAGGGGGATTGTTCTAGTTCTCTTTAGTTATGATAAATTTCTAAGTAATTAAATATATCAGTTACATGCTTTGAAGACCTTACTTTGGACGCATACTACTCACTGTGTGTTGAACATGTGATAAAAACACCAACAACAGTGTATACATGAAATGTTTGATAGAATACCACACAGAAAAATGCATTAAACTCAGAAAACAACAACAGCATCATCATAAATGTTCGTGTCCTCATTTGGGCTAACACCATGGAGAAACTCAGAGAATTCCTAAATGAATTCGGGAAATTAAACAATGACCCTTGGAACCATAATGCATCATTACCCACACAAAAAAACAATCCATTCTCAAAAGGGGTTCACACCCTTCTCCAGCAAGAACCACCAAAATATTTGCAGAAAGGGAGGGAAATAGGACACAACATTTTTTCTCTTGGGATAGAATTGAAGCACATGAGGGTCACATGGAAAGTTCTCTTCAAACTGGATGAACTAGATTCCCTCCTTTCCAAAGTGACCCAGTTAGAAGGGAAGAAACTAATTTGGGCTCTAAAACTAGCTATGCTTGCTCTCATACAACACACGTTCTTGGAGGAACCTTGGGAAGGGGTTAGACTTCGAGTTGTATCGTGTCTCAGTAACATCATGAGACTAACTGCCCCTATAGCTCCTTACAATGATGATGTGATGAAGAGAGTTTTCATGCTGATAGTAGACACTTTCCAGGACTTGGACAACATTGCAGGCTCTACCTTTGGGGAGAAGCTTGAGATTTTAGGAGTTATGGCCATGACTAGGACTTATGAAATAATGTTTAATCTAGAATATGACGGTTTGATCTTGCAGATGTTCTAATGCTTCTTCAACATTAGGAAACATCATCTTGGCAAATTGATAGCACACATGCATTCCATCTTATCATTATGTATGAGAGGACGTGATGCAATTTTTCGGGAGATACAGTCTCGATTGTTGTTCGTCTGGAGGAGAGAGAAGTTGGTATCACTTGCTACTTATGAGCTAGCCAAAAGGTTGGTTGATCAGAACATTGGGTTGTTCAAGAGGCAGTTGACCAGGGAGGAGCAGCCCAAGATTGGGGGATCATGCAGTAGGAATGAGATGAGGAGGAAGGGACTTTTCTTTATTTTCAAGGGACCTTGGTGATTTGACCACCCATGCTTGAGTGATGATGAGGAGGTGACACTAGTAGAGCAAGAGGAGATTCCTTCTGACTTTTAGGGTGAGGATCTTCTTTGGATGAGTCCATGGGTTTGTACAAAGATGCTTCCAAGGAGCATGAGTCATGTAGATTCGTTGACAACATGCCAGATTCATATGATGAGTAGACAATGGATCCTAGGAGAGACATTTAGGATGATGAGTCACCAATGGTGATTCAGCATGAGCAACATATGATGGATCATGAGTCAGCTGAGGAGGAGGATGTGCACAATATGCATGGTGAGCCTTCTAGGGAGGGTTAGTTGGAGGTTCATATTGAACCCATGTTGGTGGAGGGATGATCAACCACCCTTGGGATTAGCCATTGATGAGGAGCAGGCAGAGGTACAAATAGTTGGTAGGGTGACAGTATTCATTGACACTTGTCCTTAGGAGATGTTGGAGTATGATAGGACAGTTTGGTAGAAGATTGGTGGAATGGAGAGGCGTGGAGTTTCCTATCAGGCGAGGGAGATGGAAGTGCATCCATCTTTGGGACTACCCATTGATGAAGTGCAAACAGATGTAGTGGCAGCTAGACGAGCTGCAACATTTTCAGGAAGCGACCCTCTCCAAGATCACATAGACAGGCTTACAGCATAGTTTGCCCACTTTTTTCCATTAGAGGGAGAGAGGTAGGATTCCTTGGACATGTTTTGATTGTTCAAGTAGAGCGTCAGGAGTTGAGCATGGACCAGTTTCAACATAGCAGATGTATCCCTTGCACAAGTGTCCATGCATTGGATTGGCGAGATATCATGAGATAGTATCCTTTTGATGGAGTATCATTTTTAGTCGGGAGCATTGTATTGCAGGAGCCCTCAAAGGTGAGGGATATCACATGCTTTAGTTGGCAGCAGGATGTAGGTTGGCCACTCATCAATATTTTAGCACTGCTTCAACATGATGAGATTGACCTTGGTCTATGCCAAGGGTTAGATTGGAGAGAGGTGATGAGTTGGTACACAGTGGATGGATAAACATTCACATTCGGAGTTACAGTATAGCAGGAGTCGTGCAACATTGATGCTCATTTTTGGTGGAAATGGGATCCAGGAGGATTTGTTGATGACAGGTTCCATTGGAGATTGGTCTGGGATCTAGGAATTGAGGATTATGTTCATGGTGGGTTGACACAGAAGCAAAGCATCGCCTAATGGTTCATATGGGATCCTGGCATTGGGTCTCAGTTGTGTTGGGCCACTTGATTGGTCCACAGATTTGGATTGCTTAAGGGTAAGAAATCTTGGGGTGGGAGGACTGTCATGTCCCCATTTTTATTCTTCTTCATAGTACAGCAGGGTGGATTTCCAGGGCAGGAGATGGCCAGGTCAGTGGAGTAGGTTTATGTCATCAGGGGTCTCGATGGAGTTTTGAGGAGTTTTTATGGGATTTGATGGCATTCACTTGGCATATTGCATTATCTACACAATTTTCCTTTCATTTCGTCGCATTTCAAAAACTTTTAGAAATCAACCTTATTATTGGGCATAACTTAATTAATTATGCTCGAGGTGGCATTCCGGGGAGATTAATTGATGGAACACCTCAATGTAATAACTCGTTGGAACCCGAATGAGAAGATCTACAGGATTGGATGCTAAGAAGAGACTTCCAATGGCCAAAGAGAGGATGGTGGGTGATTTTGCATTTTCCTTAGTTAAAAATGACTTTAATTAGTCATTTAATTAAGTAAAAATAATTAATTGCAGAAGAAGGGCCAAAAGTGACTTAAGTGAAAATAAAAGAAAATAAAGGTCACTTAAGATAAAATCAATGGAGGAGATTCTAGAATAATAATAAAATGATAAAACAAGATGCTTCTAGAGGCTTGGAGATCTATCCATTAGATCTATAAAAGTGGAGGAGGAGATCATTTTGAGACATCTTGGATTTGATATTGTTTCTTGTGTAGAGGTTTGAGAACGTGGTTCTCTACTTTAGCAGTAGCCCTAGGAAGAAATCCCTCGGGTGATTCAGTGAGAGTGGGGGAGCACCCATCTCTTCCCTTGGTGGATCCATTTAGGGTTCACAGGTTGCAGTGTATTGTTTTCTAGTTTGTTTTGAGGTCAATTGCGGCATTAATGTAGGTCTGTTTAAGGCCATTTTATCTCAGTTATATGGGTTGGATTTTCATGTAAACCCCACTTATTCTAATATAATAAACTTGATAATTTCTTGTTCATTGTGTTTTGAGATTGTAGTGATTTATTTGTTTATTTTCACATGGAAATCTTCTGTTAAATGTATGATAAATTTTATGTGAAGAGCTTGCTCCATTTTTTTTTCATTTGGGACATTACAACTCATGGGACTATGTTATAGACATATTTGGGCACTGTAACCCCAATATTATATGTCGATAAACCAAGGGCTCTTTAACCCATAAAGTGTTGTTTCATGCCCTAAATAATCATGGTCAACTGATTACATCATTCCCCATAAGTTCCACCTGAAAAAACACTCAGAACAGGCCAAAATTGGACCATACTGACTGCTCCACTGTCAAGGTGCGATGCATACTGACTCCTACACTAGCCAGGTGTGATGCATACTGAAGAGGCCTTTTGTGGGGTGCGATGAGTGAGAATGGACAAATTTCTGAGACAGTTTGCTAAGAGGATACTCATGGAATCTTCTAGAAACTTCTCCTATGACACTTGCCTCTCTGAATTCGCCCGGGGATGAGTAAGAGATCCAAGAAATCTCTAAGTGGAACCAAGAACTACAAGTGGAATGACACTAATCAAAAACCTAAAGATGACTCACACCCTTGCAGACATCTATAAGTGGACCCCTCATCTGAGAGATTTAAAGGCTGGAATTTTGTAATTTGTAAGGAAGTGTTGATAGTTTGTCTTTGAGAGGGAACATTGTATTGTTGGGTGATCTTGCTTTTCATAAGGTGAAGAGGGCTTTGATGCTGGATCAGACAGCTGGGTTGTAATCCTCTCTTCTATTATTAATAAATTTCTTTGAGTTTTCCTCTATACGATCGTGTATTTGTGAATGTTATTATTTGTAAATGCCATTGTATGCTCATTGTATTTTTTATTCTGCAATGCTTATGATATCATAGATTGAGATGCTTTGATGGTTTTATGTTACTTCATCTCTACAGGTATTCTCTAAGCAGGACAAGTAGGAGAAGAGTTGCAAGCTCTGTCAAGGAGGAGAGAAATCAGGCAAGGAGTCAAGCAGAAGATCCAGGTTGGTCCCTTTGCTTCTCTCTTATCTATCATACATATAGGAAATCGCAAATTGCTTTGGTTGTTTGTTTTTAGGATAGCTGCCAATCCTAATGGGACTAGCAGATCAAAAAGACGCTAGTTTTCCCAGAAACAAAATGGAGATTCTGCTGGGGAGCGAATAGTTTGTTTGTTTGTTCTTGTTGTTTGCTTTATAAACTATAGACGAAGCTTGAAGTTAGCCAGATAGCCTTCGAACTACTTTTGCTATGAAAGTGCAAAGTAGATGAATGCTGCTTCATTCAATCTCTAGTTTAGTTTATGAACTAAACATCTAACTTACAAGAATCCTAGATGCCTTTGTGATAGCTCATTAACCTCCCAAGATCATACCCCTGTACTTTTCTCTTTACTGTCCATAATAACTCAGCTTAATCCACTGAAATCAGCTGTAAATTTGAGCCAAAACCCATCTCAGTTGCGCTCCTTGGCCCATCACACTATCTCTAACTGGAAGCCAGTATGCACCGCACTTCCTGTGTGTAGCAAGTGAGATGCATACCTATTTCTGTGAAGCACGGGTGCGATGACTGAGTAATCCTATTTCTCTCCTTGAAATTTGGGGTTTTTTATCCTTGTTTTCAGCTCTATTTGATTGTTTTGTTGCTTATGAACAATATCTCATTACTGAAGCCTCCTTGCTTTACATAGTTCAGCCTCCATTGATAAGGACTAGTAAATGTTTTTATGTATTTTTCCATCATTTACAATCTATTGTCGAAAAGTTGCTTAAATCGAACTGTCGTTTCGTCAAAAAAGAGAAGTGTCGTAAACTCTTCCTTCTCTAGATAGTCAATTGAAATTTTTGTTTTGTATTTTATTTGATTTATTGTTATTTGAAGTGTCGAAATAGTTTTCTATTCGAAATTGAAAAGTGTCGTTTAGTCTTCCTTTCCATTTTGAAAAGAAATTGTCGAAATGTCGCTTTGAAGAAAATAGTTCAGATCTATACTTAGTTCTCTTCTTTTGGCATTCCTCACATTAAGGGAACGAAAAACAAATACATGCATTTGCATTTGCATTTAGACTGTGGCAAAAAATGATTTAGGAAAAGTGCATTTAGTGTGTGCTCTTTGCTCTTTGGTTGAAAGAATCGTAATTTTCCTTCCTTAGTAGCTAGGATTTTTCATTGCTAAAAATAAACAACGATTGTTTATCATTTTAGATTGCATATTTAGGAATTTTACATCTACATCACGTGGTGAACCTTGAAAGACAAAATTTTAAACAAGATCAATTCTAAAATAAATCTCAATGAACTTAACAACGCTTTGGAACCTAACGCAACACATTTAGAGGTCTAGGCTAGAGGCGTGTTTCGGCGTTACAAAATCTAGTAACTATCGTTTTCATCAAAAGTTGGGTGATTCCTCCTCTTTGATACGACAAGTGATAGCACGGACCTATGCTCCCTATACCGTCGAGTATATATTGGGAGACCACAATAGACTTATATCCTTTATCCATAGGAAGCCATGTCTATCGCCCTATCGATCGCAATGCACTGAACACAACATTCGGGAAGATTGACTGCCGTACATAAGTCCTTGGTAATTTCTTTTTAATTTACCACCAAGGTGTATATTGCAGTTTTGCAATTGGTTTAGTAATCCCTCTATCTAGATCTCCAGAGTAGTCACTTTCGTTCCTTTTTGACTCCTTAAAACAAAAGGTCCATCTGAGCACTTGTCACTTCATACTCATTAAAAATCGAAGGGGACTAGAGTCATCTTTAGCTTTTTCTTGACTCTTAAAAATTGAAAAAGAAAAGTTGTGTCAAAGCGTCATTAAAATTTATTAAATTTGAAATAACATCCCTATTCCTTTGTTGATCTTAGGTTGAGATAATGGAGTCCACCAATCATGGAATCCCTCTCGAGGGGAATCCTAGTCCATTTTTTTCTTGGGGAAATATTGGTGCTCTGTATATGGCCACATTGTCCTTTCTAGGAATCACAATTGGTTTGCTGGTATGACTATTCTCAACCTCTGTTGTTCAAAATACCATAATTCCTCAGCAATCGAATTAGCAACCATTTGATACTGAAGTTGACCCTTCACCTTCTACTTCGTTTGTTTCTCCCTCCCCTTATTCCTCTTCACTTGGTGAAAATAGTGGCACTTGTAATCAAGTAGTTGAGAAGAAGAAGAAAGGGAAGGAGAAGAAGAAGAAGAAGAAGTCATTTAAGAAAGGGGGCAACCATGAATCATCTGGCGAAAATCCACACACTAAATCTCCCAAATATCCTTGTGTAATTTGCAGAGGAAAGCATTTTCATCAAGATTTTCCTTGCATTCCGCAGATCTTGAGAGAATGGTCTCCCCCTTCGCACCGTCTGGTGTCATCAACCTCTGGCGATCATGTTGACAGCACACCATCAACTAGTGAAAGTGAAGTTCCTGGATGAAAAGGAAAGGTCAAAATTCCATGTGGATTATGTGAAGGGGACCATCACCTTCCCCATTGTCCCTTTTTAGGGGAGGCCAGAAGAGTCTTGCGTAACCATCCTGCTTCACCACAGGGACTTCCACCTAGGTACAAGAAACTCTCACCAAGTCCTTTACTAGTTGAAAATCTGATGACACAATTCAATTGTCGATCGAAACACCTATTATTGAGGGTGAATCTTCTAAGTCCACACCGGACCAAAGTCAATAGGTCGAGATGGTAGTCGACCTAGTTTTGCCTTCAGAAGGTCCATCTTCAGATGATACAATTTCCAAAGAGAATGAGAACAACACGGTTCAAATTCTTTTTGTTAATACAGAATCTGATGAACTTGGGGGCAATCCACCCCTTCCTTTAGAATAGGAGGAAAATTCCCTGGTTCAAGGGGTTCATTCAACCGTTTATTCGGTACCCCCTCCAAGCAGTTTAATCGCTTCCTTCGATTGGAATCGATTAGCAAGACCCATCTTCCTTCTAATGTACCATTCCAGATCATAGTACAAGTTTACAAAATGATCGTGTATGGCACTATTGTAGATGAAGGGGCTTTAGTGAGTATCCTTTCCTCAATTGCTTGGAAAGCGCTTGGTTCGCCATCGCTTATGCCCGTGACATAGAATTTGTCAAGCTTTGACAAAGGAACTAGTTGACTGTTAGGGATCCTTCCTAAGTTGCCGATAACTTTGGGAAGGAAAATTGTTCACCTGAATGTGATTGTAGTCCAAGGACCATTAGATTACAATCTACTTCTTGGATGCGACTATGTTTACAACATGGAAGCTATTGTCTCGACGCTCTTTCGAGTGATGTGTTTCTCGCATGAAGGCAAACTGGTCACTATTGACTAGCCTTCATTTCCTGGTTCAAGCATAGCTTCAAGACAAACATCATCCCTAAATAGTCATATTGTGTCAAGAGTGTCTCTTTAACCTTCATTCCATCCACCTAATTACCGTGAGTAGTCTGGTGAATGTAACGAAGCTTAGGGGGTATGCACCCTGGTCTACTTTGGCGATGAACCCAACTGAAAAGATAGGTTTCCCTATAGGTTATGTGATTGGTCTGAAACAACATTCACCTTTGTCTACGCTATGGATGAAGCCAAGGAAGTGTTTTGACTACCCTGTGGACGAAACCATCCTACCATATGAATTTCCCTGTAAGTTAAGTGATTGGTCTGACACACCACTCACCTTTGTCTAATTGGCGGAGAAAGCCAAGGAAGTGTTTTTGTCTAACCGCTGACAAAAACAATCTTGCTTAACCACAGTGATTTCCATATGGGTACTGGAGAATCTCCTTTTCTCGATTCTTGGGGGCATGCAAACCTTTTTATACAAGCAGAAAACAACCAATTTCATTTTTTAGCTTTTTAGTTTTTTAACTTCTTAGGTTAGGTGATTGGTTTGATCCACCATTCACCTTTTTCTGTGCCGCAGACGAAGCAAAGGAAGTGTTTGAACAGTTCCGTGGACGAAGCCATCCTACCTAACCTCAGTAGTTCCTTAGCTTTATAGTTTTTCTAGCTTTTTAGTTTGGTCGTTCCTAGTTTACATAAAAAGGAAAAAATGAACAATGTTATCGCATGGTTCAAGCTCGTTAAAAAATAAACCTACCAATGAGCAATGTTATCGCATGGTTCGAGCTCGTTAAAAAATAAATCTACCACTAAGCATATGTTCCCCCAAAGTTCAAGCTCGTTAAAAAATAAACCCACCTTTGGTAAATAACCTTTGTGATTTCCATAATGTCAGCCTTTTGACCCTTGGTTGTGTTCCTGCCATCACCTCCATTCTTTTGGCTGATCGTACACTTCACCATGTTTTGAGAAGTTCCAAGCTTACCCAGAACCAGTTTCTACCCTAAGCACCACTCATTCCTCGAAAAACAAGTCCACTTTAAACTCTTTTCGGACTCGTTAATATGAAAAGATTGTCGAGTAATTGGCCTCTCCAGCTCGCTAAAGTGATTGGAAGTGCCATCCCTCCGGCATATTTTAATCTTTTTGGAACAGAGCGATTATCCCACAAAAAGATTGAGCGCTTGTTTTTTTTCGGCTCGCTAAAGTGATCGAAAAATCATCCCTTACGTATTATTTTATACTTTTTCAGACTTAAGGGATTATGCTACGAAAAAGGACTGCTAGAGTTTCCTTTTTGTACCTTTTCAAACTCTCTAAACATGAAAAGGACTGAGTTATCCTTGTCATTAAAATCGTTAAAACAATAGCGACAAACTTGTCTGCCTAGACAAGAACGAGTTTCACTGTCGCTAGGCTCGCTAAAACATAGCGACAGGTTTGCCTGAAGAGCAAATTATAGAATAAGCATATGTTATCCTCCTCAAGCTTGACAAAAATAAAGAGGTATTGGTCAGCAATGATAGGGGAAAAAGGGAAGAAAACTTAAAGAATTTTATTGGTAGAAGGTTGCTCTTGAACATGACACTTTTACTCCATCACCATGATTGAGTCAGGTTGGGTTATTCCGTTCATCGGTCATATCACCGTTGGTCCGTCGTACCATCCATATTTTGGGGTTAACGCTACCAATCCATCTCAGTGTTGCCAATATGTTCAAGAGAAGTCATTCATAGAATTCACCATCCAGTTAATGCCTCATCCACTACAATACCTTCACCCTCCATTTTTCATGACTGCCATTCTTGAACCTTGTATCATCAGATCATTTTCACCTCCAGAAAATCATTTGCTTCATTTCATGTCATTGATGTGGGATACATTAAGGCCCTCCTACAATGGGTCACTTCTTTTCGACATCAGCTCATTATCCAAGAAGTTGACTGAGAAACAACCCTTTCAGTACTTTGAAGCTTACATGCCTCAATGGCAAGTTTCTCACTTCCGGCAACATGTTTACATTAATGGCCTTTGATTGAGAGATTTTGTGTGGTGTTCGACATCAGATCATATATTCACACCATGTAAATTGTATTGTAGTACCTTGAGGGTCATTATCATTATCGATGATTCCTCTCGTGCCTACTAACAGCTTACATTATTGGCTAGTAATCAGGCGATGTCTTTCCATGTTCGACTTCAGGTCATCTTTTCACATGGATCGACTTGTACATCGGGCAAAGATTGAATGAGTTTGAAGACCCTGATCTAGTTTCATCCATCTGGGCTGCGATATATTCAAGAATACAAAGACATCAAAGGTACACAAAATCTGAACAGATGATCATCCAAGCTAAGGGATGATGACTCTACATATAAAGAATCAATAGTCTGCAACTACAGACGATTATCTGTTCTATGTACATGAAAATGAATTTATAAAGTTGAGCATGGGAATGGCCGCCTTAGCTAGATCATGGAAAATTATATTATGATGATGTATTGTATTGTATCTTATATAGGTCACTTTTCAGTTCGAATACCTCAGATCATCATGATAAAGCATTTCACCCGACATCTAAAGATTTACGACTTCATGCTTTAGGGGGCAACTGTTATAGACATATTTGGGCACTGCAACCCCAATCTTATATGTTGATAAACCAAGGGCTCTTTAACCCCTAAAAGTGTTGTTTCATGCCCTAAAGAATCATGGTCAATTGATTACCTCATTCCCCAGAAGTTCCACCTGAAAAACCACTTAGAACTGGCCAAAACTGGACCATACTGACTGCTCCACTATCAAGGTGCGATGCATACTGAATCCTACACTAGCCAAGTGCGATGCATACTGAAGAGGCCTTTTATGGGGTGCGATGAGTGAGAATGGACAAATTTATGAGATAGTTTGCTTAGTGGATACTCATGGAATCTTCTAGAAACTTCTCCTATGACACTTGCCTCTCTAAATTCGCCCAGGGATGAGTAAGAGATCCAAGAAATCTCAAAGTGGAAACAAGAACTACAAGTGGAATGACACTAATCAAAAACCTAGAGATGACTCACACCCTTGCAGACATCTATAAATGGGTCACTCATTTGAGAGATCTAGAGGCTGGAATTTTGTAATTTGTAAGGAAGTGTTGATAGTTTGTCTTTGAGAGGGAACATTGTATTGTTGGGTGATCCTGCTTTTCATGAGGTGAAGAGGGATTTGATGCTGGGAGGATGATGCTAGATCAGACAGCTGGATTGTAATCCTCTCTTCTATTATTAATAAAGTTCTTTGAGTTATCCTCCATACGATTATGTATTTGTGAATGTTATTATTTGTAAATGCCATTGTATGCTCATTGTTTTTCTGATTCTGCAATGCTTATGATATCATAGATCGAGATGCTTTGATAGTGTTATGTTACTTCATTTCTACAGGTATTCTCTAAGCGAGACAAGTAGGAAAAGAGTTGCAAGCTCTATTAAGGAGGAGAGAAATTAGGTAAGGAGTCAAGCGGAAGATCCAGGTTGGTCCCTTTGCTTCTCTCTTATCTATCATAGATAGAGGAAATCACAAATTGCTTTGATTGTTTGTTTCTAGGATAGTTGCCAATCCTAGTGGGACTAGTAGATTAAAAAGACACTAGTTTTCTTGGAAACAGACTAGTAACTCAACCCACAAGGCTCACGAGTGTTTTTCCTAACCTGCAAGCTCCATGAAATAGTATCTCAACCCAATTTGTTCTATGTCTCTAAAGCATTTGTTCCAACCCACAACCATAGGGAACCTGAAAACCAATCATAAAAACAAGTGGAAATCCACAATACCATGGCTATCTAGGAAATTGGGAGAAAAGGATGAAACCACTATTAATCTAGGCATCCATACCAGTGACAACACATAACCAAGGAACCACAAGCATATACCATGCATCCAAAAATTAGCATTTTAAATCTCACATGCACACTCTTACCTGCAATCCATGACTAATTTATGTGCTTACTTGTTGTTGTCCAAGATTCCTCTTGCACACCCTTGCTTTCCTTTCTTGCTTGTCTAAGTGCTTGTTGCTTCTCCTTGTTGATCCTGATCAAAAGATGAGAAAAATCTATCAATTGATTCTTAGCTTCCTCTTTATCATTCATGTCTAGTCTCTTCCTTTCCTTTTCCATTTTCCTTAAATTTTCCTCTAATTTCCCTTACATGCAAATTTGTGTCTCTTCACCTTCCTTTTCTCCTATTTTCCTTTATTTTTATAATTAAATGCCAATTATTTCCTCTTTGATTTTTCCAATTCCATTTCCAAATTCCATAGCCATAAATAAATCACAAGTGATCCCCACTATGATGTTCACCCACCATTCAGCTTGGAATATGTGTCCCATGACGTTGGTCT
>APFE031069634.1:338165-407500 GCA_000404065.3 Pinus taeda
CACCACCTTGGGGGAACACTTTCATCAATGCTTTATGACGCTTATTAATTGCAAAACATATTGTCTATGGAGCTTTATAACATAGCTCAATGTAGTATTTACAATGACAACTGCTGAAATAAAACAATATATTGCTTATGGAGTTTTATAAACATAGCTCAATGTGATATTTACAATGATACACACATACATATACTTATACACATTTAGTTCAACAAGCAAATAAGCATACTATCCATGGAGCTTTATAAACACAAATCAACATAATATTTATGATAATATACACATATATACATATGCACATTTTCTTTGACCAACAAATAAAATATTACGATGCCCACATATGCGACAAGGGAATCCAGAGGCCCACACCTCCACCCTCATAGTAATACCAGGATTCACCTCCTTCCCAAGAAGTCCAGAATCCACTGCCAAAATCAAAGTCCGCATCTAATTTTCAGTGCTACAATCCTTGCGCTACGTGTTCTCTCAGTGAGCAATTATCGACTCATTGTTTCAGGGCACACTCCTAATGTGTTTCTGATTCCACCTAGCAATGCTAATGACCAAAACAAATGTACTCCCCAGCCTTCCATTCTTTGCTACATATTCCCTCGGTCAATTCAGTCACCCCCTTTTGTGTAGTCACACGCCTTCCAAGTTCCATTGGTATACCCTTCTTGGGTGATCCATCATTGACAAGGTTTCCTCGCATCGACGGGTCCAACAACCAAGGCATATACTAGCCTGAAAACCATCATACCGAGCATAGAATGGTCATAGAAATTAATGGACAATATTGGGTACCAGTGTCCCACAATGATCATAGAAATTATAAGAATAAATAGGATTCAATATGATGATGTCAACCATGGGGGATGATTCACACCTATTTTTGAACTTGTATTTTCAACTTATCTCCCTATGATTTTACTCAAATTTCGAGCACGGGCACTCTTTGGATGCATAATTTAATTTTTCATCTAAGGAGTACCCATGTTGCATATTTTTGATGGACTTTACTACATGAAAAATGTGAAATACATGAAAAATGTGATTGTAATAATGTGTTTTCATGTATTTCACATTTTTCATGTAGTAGGGTCCATCGAAAGTAGCAACATTGGTACCCCTTGGATGCAAAATTAAATTCCACATCCAACGAGTGCCCCCGCTCGAAATTTGAGTAAAATTGTAGGGAAATATGTTGAAAATACGAGTAGAAACAATAGTGTTTTATTTTTTCCCTCTAAAAGTTAATGAGACAATCTAATCTTATTTTATTATTTCCACTATTATTTTATAATATTCCTTAGGAGGCCCATTTTAGACCTCAAAAATTCTCTAATATATGCCACTACCAGCTAGGATGTCATTGCTAACAATGTGAAGGAAGACACTTTGTAACAGGTGATCATTATTGCAACTAGCTTCAGAAGAATGGCATTCGAATGGGAAAGACCTCCCTGGCTATTGAAAGGTGACAATGACACCTTCTGTTAGCTTCCAACATGCTCAGGAGCGCCCTTAGGAACCAGGAAAGAAACCACCAACTTCCTTTAGTCATTTTAAATATTTTCTTTGTTTTAGATGTTAAACTTTTGCTACAAGACACTCAGGGAGACCATTTGGTTTTTCATTCATGGGAAAATGATCCTCCCCAAGCATGGCACTGCGCAAGTCTCAGTTTTTCCAAGATCTATTTTTTAAACATGTTTACATTGAACAAGGTTTATAGACATACATACATGCTTGTGAACTCTGTAAAATTTCAGCAATATAATGCATTCTACCTTAAAAAAATTATTTACCTAATTTAAATTAAATTTTAAATTTTCTAGTCCACAAGATTTACCTAATTTAAATTAGATTTTAAATTTTCTAGTCCACAAGGCCTTAGACAGACGGTGATAGTTTCTCTGCTAAGGAACTCCCTAATGTGAATTTATTGGTTCAATTCCTCACCCTGATCGAGGTGATATGTTGGACATGATGAAGATGTAGTCCCACCAAGCTTACCAAAAAAAAAATCTATAATTATAATAATAATAATTAATGATTACTAAATTTGATGAGAAATTATTCCCGAGATATATATCCCTGAGGAATGACATAATTTCCTCAAATTACAAACTTTTAAATACTAGTGTAGATACATCTTAACTCTGGATCTATCAAGCATTGAGAGGGATCAAATTTCAAGGTGCAAACCTCTTTTCTGAGTGCAAACATTGAGGAAATGTTTGCACCTTGAGAGATTTGATCTCACTCAACATTTGACATACATACATACATACATACATACATACATACATACATACATATATATATATATATATCATTGAAACCATTTTATCGCATATAAATACCATTGGAAAAAACCATGGGTTGTCAAAACTTGGAGCCAAAAAATGGCCAAGGGTAAATTGACTTATGACATCAATTTTACTTGAACTACCATAAATATTTATAAGTATTAGCTTGTTATTTTACTTTTCACTTTTTAATTTCAATTATTGACTTGAAATTAATAATTACTAGCCTAGATCCATCTTAACTTTGGATCTACTAAGTGTGGAGAGGGATCAAATCTCTTTTCACTCTAAAAGGTGTTTGCACCTCAAGAGATTTGATCCCTCTCAAAACTTGGTAGATCCATAGTTAAGATGATCTAAGTATAAATATAAATATATAATATATATATATATATACACACACACACACATCATTGGCAAAACCATGGATTGCTAAAACTTAGAGCCCAAAAACAATAAATTGATTATTTTACCTCAATTTTATTTTAATTTCCTAAAAAGCTCTTTTAGATAAATCACGTTGATGATTTTTAGATCCACTTGTTTCAAACCACATATTGCAGTTCATCATTAAGACCCAGATGGAAAAACTGATCTACAAATGAAAATAAATAATGCAGAAATACAACGATTAAATTCCAACCAATATAAAAATATTTTAATAATATTTCAACTCAACAACATTTTTTAATCAAAGAAATGCTTACGAACTTATAAAATATTAAAGCTAATAAAAAAGATGAAATAGGAGATAATAAAAATAAAATAAAAGAAAATAATAAACAAAAAATAGATAATAAAATATATGTTATTGATTGAATTAATGTGTGTAATATGTATATATATGAAGACTAATTCCTTATATGTATAAAAAGAGGAATTTAAAAGTATAACAAAAAAAAATAAAAAAATAGAAATATATTATTTATATTGATAAATATAAGATTAGTGCCTAATATATATAATATATATATATAATATATAATAGGTGGGTTTAAGAATTATTATATAAACATTAAAAAATAAGAGTAAAAATTAAAATAAAAGAAACATATTATTAAATATATATAATAAAATAATAAATATTATATTATATGTAATCAATATAATTAGAAGAATTTTTAGAATTAATATAAAAATAAAAGTAAAAAAAAATTGGGAAAATTATCAAAAATATTAGAAAAAACATTAATGAATTAAAATCAATTAAAACTTAATAAAAAGAAAGCAAGAAAAAATGTTAAGGCAATCACTATGAATTAAGAAAAGGGAAAACAATTACAGAGTAAGCCTAAGAACTCAAATAAAACAAAATAGAAAGAAAGGAAGAAACAAAATAAAAGATAAGAAATAAAGGGGAAGCAAGGAAGAAACAAAATAAAAGATAAGAAATAAAGGGGAAGCAAGGAAGAAGACCCTTAAGAGGATAGGGCGGGGATCCAATAACTGCTAATACTCCATCCATTGTCTCTATTCAGCATATTGGATCTTCTCTCAATTTCTATGGTCTCCCTTAAATTTTAGTGATGGAAATAATCAATCTTGGAAATGACTTGGGACTCTTTTATATATTTGTGGTATTTTGTCTTCTCAACATACTCGGCCAAAGTTGAAGAGTGAGTCTTGCAATGCTCGATGTTGGTTGTGTGTTCTTGGATCCTTTGTTATATGGAGCGGAAAATTTCTCCAATTTAGATAGCCCCACATGAACAAGGGATTACATAAACACCTTTTGTATCTTTAAGGTCCACTAGGTCTTTGACAGATCTAAGGTAACTTTGAATGGTTTTCAGGCGCCTAAAGGTAGAAGAGGCCTTGTGCCTCCTAAGAATATAAGTAATATTTTTGGTGGTTCCTTGGATAAAGGGAAGTTGAACTTTGTTAACCAAATATTTGGTCTCTTTCCTTACCCTCGGACCATTTCTCACCTTCAAGAAAGCTTTGAGACCTACGTGCTTAGTATAACCATTATTTTTTAACACTTTAAGAAGATGGGATTTCTCAATATCTAGGTGACACTCATCCAAAACCCTTAAAGTATGAGTAGCCAACATGTTGAGAACTCCAAGCTTTTGGGAAGGATAATGATGGGAACTGGCGTGAAGATATTGCTCAATGTGAGTCTTCTTATGAAAGACCTCGTTAGAAAAAGAACCATCGTCTTTTTTAGAAATAAGAACCTCACGGAAAATAAGGGTACCATTAACACAGGGGATTCATTAGGGGAGAAATACCATACCACATGGGTTCATATTGGGGGATATACATTGAGGTCAAAATGACATAATATATTGAGCATATATTAGGGGGTAAAGGGTTTCTATATTGGAAGGTATAAAAAATGGAGCTCAAATTTAATGAAAAAATATAAAGGGTTATAAAAAATGATAATGAAAAAATGGATACCTGCAATATCTAGTTAATTTAGGGGTTTTTTAATTGAGAAGATGTATTAGGTTCATATTGGTAGGGGGTTAAATAATGTGATTTTAGTGGTATTTTCCAATATGTTTTCAAATTAGGGGTATTGTTTAGTATGCCACGAATGCATGTGATATGTTAGAGGTTCATTGAGTGAAGGCCTCGTGACCATTAACTTCAAGCTCCATAGTAAATTTGATGGAGTTTGATTGATTGTTAATATGTTGAAAAAATAGTTCTAATTTTTCCCACCCATGAGGTGAGACGATGAAGGTATCATCTACAAACCTTTACCACAATTTGGGCCATAATTGGGTTAAATATAATGCCTTGGATTCAAAATAATCCATGAACAAGTTAGCTACGACAAGGGAGAGTCGAGACCCATGGCCACTCTGCAAGTATGTCCACAGAATTCACCCTCAAAGCTAAAAATTTGTAGAGGTAAGGTAGATTTCAGCCAACTTGGTTGTGTCAGGATTAGTAATGTGATATATAACCTCTATAGCCTCATTGATAGGGATATTGGTGTAAAGACAGACCACATAAATACTCACAATAATATCATTAGGTTCAAGTTTAACAGTGGTAGCTACATGAAGCTAATAAAACCCTTTAAATAAAATCTCAAAAGTTGTCACTTTAGCTATTAAATCCAATAGCATCGTAAATTTAAGAAGCCACAAGCTTATTGAGAGAAGCCCTCTTACTCCTAGGATCTATAGACTTCCCAAGATATATAAGGAGGGAGCCCCCCTTAGACCTATTATCAATAAAATAGGTGATTCGACTTATCTTCTAGCTAAACATTAAGCCCGAAAGCTCAAACCTCTTGTTGGCTTTACATAATCCTTTGTTAAAGAATCTTCATCTTTTGTCAATGAGTTAAAGGTTTTTAAACTTGAACTTGATGATATTCTTATGAGTTTTTATGTGGTATCTCTTTCCACTAATATCCTTATCAATAAATTTATAGAGATGATCAATCACATTACTGATCCCAACATAACCAAGTTGGTTGAGATCTACCTTACCTCTACCATTTTTAGCTCTAAGGGTGAATTCTATGAACAGACTTGCGGAGTGACCATGGGTCCTCCGCTCTCCCTTGTCGTAGCTAACTTTTTCATGGAAGATTTTGAATCCAAGACATTGGATTTAGCCTAGTTACAACCCAAACTGTGGAAAAGGTTTGTAGATGATACCTTCATTGTCTTGCCTCATGGGCGGGAAAACGTTAGAATTATTTTTACATCTTAACAGTCAATCAAACTCCATAAAATTTACTATGGAGTCTGAAGTCAATGGTAGCATGTCTTTCCTTGATGTTATTATTTCTAAGAAATACGGTGGTTATTTTTTTCACCAGGTCTTTCGTAAGAAGACTCACACTGAGCAATATATGCATGTCAGTTCTCATCATTACCCTACCCAAAATCTTGGATTTTTCAACACGTTGGCTACTCTTGCTTTAAGTGTTTCAAATGAGAGTCACCTGGATATTGAGAAATTTCATCTTCTTAAATTGTTCAAAAATAATGTTTATAATAAGAACCTAGGTCCTAAAGCTTTCTTAAAAGCAAGCAACAGTCTAAGGGTAAGAAAAGAGACTAGATATTTGGTTAGCAAATTTATTTTTCCCTTTATCCAAGGAACCACCAATAATATTGCTTGGAATCTTAAAAGGGATAAGGTCTCTTCTACCTTTAGGCACATGAACATCACTCAAAGTCCTCTTAGATCTGTCAAAGACTTGATGGACCCTAAAGACATGAAAGGTGTTTATCTAGTCTCTTGTTCATGTGGGACCCCCTACATTGGAGAAATTGACCGCTCTATAAAATAGTGGATTCATGAGCACGCAATTGACATCAAACATTACAAGACTCGCTCATCATCTTTAGTTGAGCATGCTAAGAAGACAAAACACCACATATGTATAGAATATTCCCAAGTCATTTTTAAGATTGATAATTTCCATCACTGAAAGTCCATAGAGGCTATAGACATTGAGATAAGATCCATTACATTGAATAGAGACAATGAATGGAGTATTAGTAGTTGTTGGATCCCTACCCTATCCTCTTGAGGGTCTTCTTCCTTAATTCCCCTTTCCTTCTTCTCTTTTATTTGGTTTTTTCTTTTTTATCTATTTTGTTTTATTTGAGTTCTTAGACTTACCCTTCTCTTATTAATTCATATTGATTGTCTTAACATTTTTTTTCTTTCTTATTATTAAGTTTCAATTAATTTTAATTCATTAATGTTTTTTTCTAATATTTTTGATAATTTTTTCGTTACTTTATATGTCTTTATTATATTAATTCTTTCTTCTATTAGTGTTTATATATTTATTAATGTGTTCCTTTTATTCTAAATTTAATTTCTTATTTTTATTTAAAATTATATATGTGTGTGTCTGTGTGTGTGTGTGGATACAAGCAATATGAAAGTAATTCCCATCATCAACTCTGGCTTTTGGAGTTTTGGTGTTTGTAATTGATTTACAAGTAGTCCCACCCGTGTTCAAATCTCTATCTCTATAGGCATCACCCATATGCCTGTAGTGTAGGAGGATACAAGCAATATGAAAGTAAGTCCCATCACCAACTCCTACCTCTGGTGTTTTGGTGTTTGGAATTGATTTACAAGTAGTCCCACCTGTGTTCAAATCTCTGGAGGTGTCACCCATACACCCATAGTGTAGGAGGATACAAGTTATAAGTAGTCCCACCCGTGTTCAAATCTCTGAAGGTGTCACCCATAAACCCATAGTGTAGGAGGATACAAGCAATATGAAAGTAAGTCTCACTCTAACCTCTGAAGTTTTTGTGTGTTTAGAATTGTTTGGTGTTTGGAATTGGTGTTTGGAATTGATTTACAAGTAGTCCCACCTGTGTTCAAATCTCTGGAGGTGTCACCCATACACCCATAGTGTAGGAGGATACAAGTTATAAGTAGTCCCACCCGTGTTCAAATCTCTGAAGGTGTCACCCATAAACCCATAGTGTAGGAGGATACAAGCAATATGAAAGTAAGTCTCACTCTAACCTCTGAAGTTTTTGTGTGTTTAGAATTGTTTGGTGTTTGGAATTGATTTACAAGTAGTCACATCTGTATTCAAATCTTTGGAAGCGTCACCCATGCGCATGTAGTGTAGGATGATACAAGCAATATGAAAGTAAGTGCCATCACCAACTCCTACCTCTGGTGTTTTGGTGTTTGGAATCGATTTACAAGTAGCCTCACCCCCTAAGTCCCATCACCAACTCCTACCTTTGGTGTTTTGGTGTTTGGAATCAATTTACAAGTAGTCTCACCCGTGTTCTTATTATATATATATAGGGTATAATTATATATTTATCTTATTTTTTGTTATTTTTGTCTTTTTTTCTAAGTATTTATCTTTTTTAATTCCCCTTTATAAATATAAGGAATTATTTTTATTTTTATTTTGTTTATATTTTTGTTATTACATTTTATACGTATTTTTATTATTTTTAATGTTTTTCCTATTTTATCTTTTTATTATCTTTAATATTTTATAGGTTCAAACATTTTTTATTATTAAAAAACAATTGTTAAGTTGAAATATTGTTAAATTATTTTATATTAGTTAGAATTTAACAGTTGCATCTACACATTATTTATTTTTAGATCATCTTCTTTCCATCTTGGTTCTGATGATGAACCGCATTTTGGGTTCAGAATACATCAATCTTAAATCATCAATGTGATTTATATGGAATTTATTTTTAGATCATCTTCTTTCCATCCTGGTTTTGATGATGAATCACATTTTGTGGTTAAGAACACATCAATCTTAAATCATCAATGTGATTTATATGGAAAAGCCTTTTAGAACATTATGGATCTCTGAAATTTGCACTCAGAAAAAATTATTTTAATTATTAATTATTAATTATTAATTATTAATTTTAGTCTTTTGTTTTATTTTGTATGTAATTTGACTGAATCAAATGTTTACATAACAATATAGGACATGAGAGGATATTACAACATGTCTTTCATACTAAGCTAGAGAGCATTTCTCAGACATAATTAATTATAATCAGCGTAGATCTATCTTAACTCTGGATCTACCAAGCATTGAGAGGGATCAAATCTTTTCATTCTAAATGAGGAGTGCACCTCAAGAGATTTGATCCCTCTAGGTGCTTGGTATATCCAAAGTTAAAATGGATCTAGGCTAGTGTGTGTGTTTCTTCTTACATAATAATACCATTGACAAAACCATGGGTTGTCAAACATTGGAGCTCAAAACATAAATTTTCTCTTTTACCTCAATTTTATTTTAATTATTAATTTTATATTTAATTTTAAATTTATTTATTTTTATATGTAATTTTACCTCAAATTTATTTTAATTATTAATTTTATATTTATATTTAAAATTTATTTTATTTTATTTTTATGGAACCAAAAATACTTACATAACAAAATACCACTGGATATTATGAAAATCTTTCTATACTAGACATTTCTCCGATACAAGACATATATATATATATTATATATATAAATATATTATATATAAAACATGACATTATAACTTTTTAACATTATATTGCTTTTTTTCCCACTTTTAACATTATATTTTTTAACATGCTTTAACTGTAACCAGCGAATAGAAAATTCGAGTACTGGCTAATTATTAATAAAATTGTATTATTATCCCTGCCGGGACTGGATATACGCATCAAAAATGCGTTGAAATTCAATCGTTGCTGACCAAAATTAAACAATTTTGTTATAATGTTAATTTATAAAATAGAAAATATATTATTTAATATATATATACAATATATATATAATTTTAATTTTTTTTTAAGTTTCTGATTGGTTATCTCTTTTGGGGTCTTATCGTGTAATGACCATCAATCTCTCAATTCCTCATAAAGAATACTCTCAAACCCTTGGTGGATCCAACTGTCAGAGAGGCCCGAAAAATAGTATTCCATGCGCCGAGTTCAGATTGACGGCTCATGTTTGGCGTGGTAGTTAGACGAACTACCCGAAGCTACCCCGAGCAATTGTGCATTTTCCGGCACGAGGGTTTAGTGGGTTTAGTTATGAAATTTGAGTTTAGTGGTTTCGTAATGAACACTCTCGAACCTTTCGTGGATACAGCTGTCGTGGTTCCTCGTAATCGGTGGGATGGCCGATCAAGGGCTTTGATGCATTGAGTTATACCCAGTAACATCACACACATTGAAAAAGTAATTGACAATTGGAATTTGAAAAGAATTCTGCTCTACATGACATATCTTATGGAGCTTTGGATAAGCTCCTCCGTGTGGTTATAGTCGCTCAACACAGTCTGATTTTGTAGATTCTGCTTCAGAAAGAGGTGTCCATCGTTGGGGCGCAAGGCACGGGGGCGTTGGCAAAACAACTATGGCAGTGGCCTTCTCCGATGATCAAGAAATTACAGGTGATTGAGCGTTTTATTGAGTCAGACTGCTTTTATCTCCTGAAAGATACACCTTGTTTAAGTTTAGTGACCGTGGTGTATACCGTCATGGAAGTAGCCAAATAGGTCCAGGATTCGAAAGCCAAACTCATAATAATTGTCCCAGAGCTATGGGATACAGTTAAAAATCTGTGTTTCCCTGCAATAGTGATTGGGGACGATGGTATGGTAAGAGGGTTAGTTCTGGCATTATTTCCTTATCTCGATTTTACAATTATATCTCGAGAATACATTATTAGCTGCAACTGGATTTCCAAAATCTGTAAGAACACATTTCTATTAGCCGAATTTTCTCAACAAAACATCCATATTGGTTGAATGTAGGTAGTAACATCCATACAAACATATGGCCCAGGGCTTCTATACAAATCATGGAATGCCATGAAATCAAATGTTGCGGAACTAGGGTTTAAGTTTTTTCTAAGGTAATTTTGTAATAGCCATCGCTGATTTCCTCCAACAAATTTTCTTCCATAAAACCATAAATAGTCATTGAGTTATGCAAAAAGTTTATTTGGTTACAGAGTGTTTGATTGGGACGTCGGTATCATGTAAAAACGAAAATGGCTAAAGGAACTTCAATTTGCTTTTCCACTTTTAAAATATGAAATTTGAAATTTCATGAAATAAGTTATTACTGATTTAAATCACTTATCACTGATTTAAGTAATTTCAATTTTTTTCCATTTTTAAAATATGAAATTTCATAAAATCTGTTATTGTGATATTGGAAATTTTAAATTAGTGATTTCATTTTTAAAATATGAAATTTCATAAAATCTGTTATTGTGATATTGGAAATTTTAAATTAGTGATTTCATTTAATTTAAATATCATTAATTTGTTTTTCAATTTTTAAAATTTATAATTTTCTAAAATTATTTATTATTAAAGAAATGGATGGTATTGGAAATGTTTAAATTAGTGATTTTATTTAATTAAAGATTTTCAATATTTAACAATCAAATTAAGGAGCAAGAATTTTAAAAGTGTAAAAATCTTAAACTGTTTTACATTTGTAATTAGAACAGCTATAGAAATTAAATCATTGATAAATATTTGTAAGCATTCATTTATAATGAGCATTAACACACATTTACATTATTAAAAAAAAAATCACAAAAACTAATTAAATTATAAATTTTATTTAAAAATTATATAATTATTATTATTTATAAACAATTAATATATAAGTTAAACATAAATATACATTTCTAAAAACATAAAATAAGATTTTTAATCATGGAGATTTGCTCTTACTTTACCATAGGTATTTTTAATCTGTATTTGTTACAATACCACTGGCTTATGAATACCACATGCCTAAAACTCTATAACTCACTTCATGTAACAATTGTTCATATATACAATGTACAAAAAAAAATCACAATCCCAAGGCATGCATGCATCTATTGCACAGATACATTAGTAAAGAAATAGAACAACAAACAAAAAATTTAGGATTTCCTCATTATAATAAAATAAAGTTACAAATTTAAAAGGTATAAGAGGAGAATAACTAATGATAAAGATGGAAGAATATTTGCAAGAAGAAGAACTCACAACCACAATGAAGAAGAAACTAGTGATTAACAAATGTATGACAAATTGCATATAAAATTTCATTATTGTCAAAAATTTGGTATTATGTAATTGAATGCTATAAAAAAAATTGACATAAATAAGAAGAACACAATTTTTCGAACATAAAATATGTATGAAAATAGTGATTTAATGGATATTAAATGCAATGTTGCATAATAAAATTTAATA
The DNA here is from genome assembly GCA_000404065.3 of Pinus taeda. Taxonomy (NCBI): domain Eukaryota; kingdom Viridiplantae; phylum Streptophyta; class Pinopsida; order Pinales; family Pinaceae; genus Pinus; species Pinus taeda. The sequence goes on from APFE031069634.1 coordinate 350,169, forward strand.
GAAGTGTGATTTTTAAATAGTGGTTGTAAAAAGAAGGTTACTTTCGGAAACTTAAACAAATTTCCATAGTTATAAGTAAAATTGGGAAACAATAAAAGATAGCTAATTTGGGTAACGGAAGCATTAATAATAAAACCAAATGGTGGAGAAAGAAACGCTAATGTATATTGTGTTCATAATATTAATATATTATAATTAATATTAAATAATTAGTACAAAAGGGATTTAAAGTCTATTTTGAAGATAATAAGTATTTGACTATAAAGAAAATTGGAAAGTTATTTGTAAAACTACAAATGACACAAATTCATAATAGGGTTCTTTGGAAGTTGCTTTGAGATTTTGCTATTTGAGTTTCACTTCTCTAAATTTGTTACAAAGAACTTCATTGTATATAGTATATGGGTGTAGTTATCATGTTGCCTCAGTTCAACATAGTATTTAAAGGTATATACAGTTTTGTCCATCATTGTTAACATATTTTTGGTGTGCATTGTGTGTTAAGTGGGCTTCACTTGCTACTAAGGTCAAAATATCACATCTTGGTCTTGGCCCACCATATTGCTATATGTATCCAATACACATGATTTTTCATGTGTCCTATGATGCAGGCCGAGAGTTAGTGAGTATCTTTTGGAAAGATTTGGTTAGCAAGGATTTTGTATTTTAAATTTGCTATTCATTAATAAAATTTGTTTTATTTATCTTATACATTAAAACATATTTAATTTGCTAACTTTAAAATTCAATAATTAAAACAAGCGGCATGGAACGCTAGCTATGCGGCCTTGTTTATATTGAATGCTTTGAACAAAGATGACCCATGTTAATTGAGGTCAATTTCAAGAGGAAAATGACCTTGAGTGTTTGGGGCCTTTTAGCATTTAACTATAATATTAAATCAAATTTTATTTTAGGGAAATTGTGAAAAAATAGAAGATATTAAGCACTAGTTAAATAATTGGGTTTTTATTGGGTGCTCTTAGGACCGATAGAAAGGAGTGGGAGCTTGGTGCAGCCTCCGAGGTCGGTAGGAGGAAGCCTGAGGAGCGCATAAAGAGATACAACCATCCGCGAGTCTGCACAAAGCTCCAGAGCCATGGTCCCAGGAGGGGGCTATGAAAAGGAAACTCCCTTGCCACATGAGCTAGCTACATTCTGGAATCTGGTTGCAGCATGCAATAAACAGCCAACAACTGAAAACCAGTAGAAGTTTGTAAGAAAAATGGAATCCATCCCCACAGTTGCTCTGCTGACTGAAAAACCCTACAAAGCAGCATTAAACCTAGCAAAATGAGAGCTTATTAGCCAATTCACATGCTTATGGCCCTCGCTAAAGCGGTAGAAGCCTAGGTGCAAAGGAACTGGCGTTCAATGGTCAAAGAAGGAATAAAAGGCCATTTCGTCGACAAAGGCTTCTTTGTTTTTGTGTTTGAAGCAGCAGAAGACAAGAACCTCATATTCAGAAACGACCTATATTTCATGGGACCTCAAGGACTCTATCTGAATCAATGGACTCCAATCTTCGACCTGACTCAAGATGTGCCCTTGGTCGTTCTGGTCTGGGTGCAATTGCCCCACCTACCTCTACACTGCTGTAACCCTAAATCCTTAGAAACCATAGGCAACAAGCTAGGAAAATACATCGACCGAGAAAAAAGAAGAGACTAGTACTCCTGTGCGAGAATTTGTGTAGAAGTAGATCTCAAGGAAGGTCTCCTTGAAGCCATTAAACTCACGGGGGCTGACTGGACACACATACAAGTCCTAGACTACGAGAAAATCCCATTTAAATGCCGACACTGCCATGGATATGGGCATTTTTCCAAGCATTGCAAAAAGAAAGCAAAGGATGGAGTTGAGAAGGAAAAAGGAGATCAATGGACTGAAGTTCAGAAATCAGGGCCAACTAAGTAGAGCAATAGGAATAAAGGGAAAGCCGTATCCACTGGGAGGGTTGCTCTTCCAAAAACCCAAGCAGAAGGAAACTCAGTCCCTCCAATAGTAGACATATCAACAAACCCCTTTGATATACTCAGCACGCCAAAAAAACTCCAAGACCTAGCAGATAAAGAGGATGAACAACAGGAAAATAACATGGAAGAAAACAAAAGGCAAGAGGAATCAGCCCAAATCACATCCCCAAAGGGTGCCTCTAGCTCCCCAACCTATGTAGATATGACAAGAAAGAAGTCCCCTGAGATATCAGGATCCTCGGAAGATGAAACATCTGAGAGGCCCTTGAAAAGAGTGGGGAGGAAATCTCACAGAGAGGCTAGAGAAGAAGAAGCAGAGAGACAAAAAATGCAAGGCAGCCAGGCCACTATAGAAATATCTATCGGCATGAATACTAGAACCAGGCCTCCCAAGGGAGGTGCTACCCAAACCCCTACCGATAAATAATGCGATTAGTCTCTTGGAATTGCAAAGGACTGGGTAACCCATCAAAAGCTAAAGCAGTCAAGAGCCTATTAAAATCAGAACTTCCCAAGATCATCATACTCCAAGAGACTAAAATAGAAGGTGAAGCCCTTCTGGAACTCAACAAAGAAAAATGGAAAACAAAAGCTAGAAAAGCGGTAAGTGCTAGAGGTACATGCAATGGGTTAGCCACTCTCTAGGAGTCTGACAAATTCTTGCTTGAGAGCTCCTTTCAGAAGCAGCACTAGATTTACACCGAACTCCGACACCTATGAAGTAAGATAAACATTGCTCTCTTTAATCTCTATGTACCTATCCTTTATGCAAAAAAGGAACAATGTTGGCAAACTCTCACTGATTTTTTGGAAGCATACTCCCTCAATAATATAATTATTGCCAGAGACTTCAATCTAATCCTAGACCCAAAGGAAAAAAGAGGAGGAACCAGCAGCAGGGATCACTTCCTTCCCTTAGTGGAAAACTTGATTCAACAATGGGATTTAATGGATTTCAAGCCAAAAAAAGGACTATACAGATGGACTAATAACATAATAGTGGAGGAGCATATCTCAACCAGGCTGGATAGATTCCTTCTTCAGAGTTCCCTCCTCTCTGAGAAGCTGATTATCTCCACAAAAATTATTCCAAAGTGGAACTCAGACCATAAACCCATCCTCCTTCTGCCGGAAGAAGAAGAAAACCTGGGACCAATCCCCTTTCGGTTCTGCCCTCTATGGGCAAACAAAGAAGGTTTTTAGATACAATGAATAAGGCATGGTCCATCCATGTTCTTGGATCACCCAGCTATGTTTGGGAGCAAAAGATAAAAGACACCAAAACAACCCTAAAGCAATGGATAAAAGAGCCCACAGTCTCTCCCACTACCCAACAAAAACAAAGCACAAAGCAGTTGCTGGATCTCCAAATGGGCCTAGAGACAAGACATAACCAGAGCATAAATTCACAGTGAGCAAGAGCACCAAATCAACACCCTCTGAACATTTAGAGAAGAGGAAGAATATTTGAGGCTCAAGTCACGCAATCTCTGGCTCGTGTTTGGAGACAAAAATACAGCCTTTTTCCATGAGAAAATTCGAACTCCTCTCCAGAAACCACATTGCCGAGATCACCTCGCCAGAAGGAACTATTCTTAAAGGCACAACTCTGATAAAAGAGGTGGGAACCTCTCATTTTAAGCAGATGTTCAAAGAAGAAGGCGTGGAGGATGATGAGGAAGCTCATGACTTCCTCAAGCACGTTCCAAGGATGGTTAACGAGGAGGACAATGCAACCCTCCTGAAGCCATTCACTGAAGAAGAAATTAGCAATGTCATATGGAAGATGGAACCAGACAAAGCCCCAGGACCTAATGGATTCTCAATACACTTCTATAGACTCTGCTGGGACATCATCAAGGCTGATTTGTACCGAATGATCAAAGGATTCCTACGAAAAGCCAAAGTGGAAGGAAGCATAAACTCCACCTTCCTAGCCCTAATTCCCAAAGACGCCAACCCGGAGACATTCGACAGATTCAGACCAATCTCGCTTTGCAATGCATCCTAAAAAATACTCACCAAGTTACTTGCTAATAGAATAAATCCTTTGCTGGACAAACTCATCTCTCGCAATCAAGGAGGGTTTGTCAAAGGCAGGCACATCCTAGACAATGTGATACTGGTGCAGGAAATCATCCATTCCAGCCATCAACACAAAGAGCAAGGTATGCTCATCAAATTGGACATGGTGAATGCCTTCAATAGAGTAAGACACTCATTCCTCCTCCAAGTTCTTTCTACATTTGGTTTCAGCTCTGAATTTGTAAAAATTATTAAAGCATGCATTAGAGAACCTTGGATAGCCCCTCTAGTAAATGGTAGGCTGACAAACTACTTCAAAGCTTCAAGGGGAATCAGGCAAGGCTCCCCTCTGTCCCCCTTCCTGTATATTCTGATGGCAGACTCTCTAAGCCGAAAGCTCACATATGAGAAGCTCAACAGGACTCTTCTTGGCATTAGGGCGATACCCGGAACAAACCCAGTCAATCATGCCTTGTTCGCCAATGACTCTATCCTTATGGGAGGAGCCTCCATTAAAATAGCAAGAGCCTTCAGTGGAGTAATCCAAAGCTTCTGTAGAGTCTCCGGAGCTATGGTCAACAATAGGAAAAGTGCAGTGTACGATTGGGTGGTAGACTAGCAATCTATACTCAGGATTGCTCAAGCCCTGGGCTTCACTAGATATGCCTCTTGGGAAAAATTCAAGTATCTTGGCCTGCCTTTAACCTTGGGTTCCACTAAGGCCCCTCATTGGATGGAAATTATCAGCAAAATTAAGGCTAGAATGACTACTTGGGGCGGACAATGGCTTACCTCAGTCGGGAAGTTCACTCTGGTCAAGTCAGCTCTCTCATCCCTTCCTATTTACCAGGCTTCTTTCCTTTTTGCTCCAAAAATTATCACCGAACAGTTAACAAAGTTAATTCAAAATTTTCTATGGCAAGGAGGAAAGGGGAACCAAAAACAAAATTCCATATAGTAAGCTGGGACATAGTGAAAAGGCCAATATCTGAAGATGGACTTCATATAAGAGATCCTGTGTTGGCCAATCTGGCGATGGGAGGGAAGATCCTTTGGAAAATCTTCTCAAACCAAAGAAACCCTGTAAGTCAAGTTCTAATTAAAAAATATTTGCATAGATTCTCAATAAAGAATATGGAAGAAGGAGCTTCCCACAAAGGAACCATGCTGTGGAAGTTGTGCAGCCAAGGCTGGAAATTCTTCAAAGAATAGCTCTATAGAATTCCAGGAAATGGGAAAATAATTAGACTGTGGGATGACAAGATCATGGGACTACATCCCCTAAATCTTGCTCTGGAAATAACATATTTGCGTAACTAACTCATCCAAAAAGGTATCCACAAACTTGCTGACATATGCACATGGGATTCAACAGGGAACTGGAGTAATTGGGCCCTCCATTGCCCCCCTGATTGGATGCTCCCTCAACTCCATCAATTATTAGCTAAACTCACTGGTCTGGCTCCTGTGCATCTCCATTCGTGGGACAAGTGGGGCTGGGGGAAGTCCAAAGCTTACTCAGCTTGGCTGGGTTTTGCAGCCCTGCAAGATCAACAACATTAGATCCATACTACAAATATTTGGCAGCATATTTGGGACCCATTTGGTCTCCCAAAAATAAACTCCTTCTGCTGGATTCTCATGCACAGAAGTACCCTCAGTGGGGACAACTTAGACAAAAGAGGAATCATGGGTTCACATAGATGCCCTCTCTGTTGCAAGGATCAGGAAACTATCGATCACCTGTTCATAGATTGCCCCTTTTGCAAGAGATCTAGTTACAAGCAATTATGGGGCTCAATGCCTAAATCCCTTAGCATTCTTCAGTTGTTAGTCTTTTCACAACTTGGAAAGAACGTTATCCTCACTCTTTGAATATAAACTCAACATGGACTAAAATCTGGAATAATACCAAAATATATCTATTGGGGAATCTGGTTGGCAAGGAATGAATCCATCTTCAACAACAAACTTCAATCCATCAACATAGTGGCTACCAAGGCCAAAGCTTTTCTGCTGGAAACTTTTGGAAATAGACATCATAAGCCAGACAACTCCCTTCTCCTTGAAGAGCTCAGTTGGCTAGGTGAATCTTTAAGACGGGCCAGCATCAAGAAGAATTCCTCCTTGTCTAGACATAATCTAGAGTGGCATCTCTAGATCTCTGAGGCAGAGTTTAAAAAATGGTGGAAACATCAGGGCAAATTCACGGTATTCTTCGACAAAGCCTCCAAAGGAAACCTGGGGATATCAGGGGTAGGAGGAACGATTTACTCCATAGATGGACAAAAACAATACAACTTTAGTTGGGGCCTAGGTCAAAGCACCAACAACCAGGCCGAGATCCTCGGACTACTCAAAGCATGTCAGCTGGCTCAAAGGAACAAAGAGGATAACCTTCAAATCTTTGGGGATTTTGAAATCCTGATTAAAATCCTTGACACGGGCAACCAAATCTATAGCTCTACTCTAAACAAGACCCTCAAAAGAATAAGAAAGATGGCTCAAAACTTCACATCCTTCTCATTCTACCATGTCCTGCAAGCTTTGAATAAGGAAGCTGATATAATGGCTAACAAAGGATGTCTTCTAGCTCAAGGTATGCTGGTAAATAATGATGAAGAACCTGAAAGGCACCCAATTCCTTAAAAGACAAGGAGAGTTGTTCAAGGACAGAATTCTGTAGAACAAAGGCTGGCAGAGACAGAATTTCACTGTCGAGAAAGAGTGGGCCACTCCTCGACAGGCTATAGGTTTTCACATGGGCCTCCAGTTTTTGGGTGTTTTAACAGGGCGGGGAACTGTACTCAATCAGAGGACAATTTTGAAGGAAGTGATGCGTAGGATCTGGGCGGGGGATGATCCGACAATCATAACACACTGGAAAAGGTGGGGCGTTAAAGTCACAGGGAGTGGTAAGCGGTTTACATTGCACCGCTTCGGGCTAATGGGCAGTATTTCATGAATCGGACGCATTGTACCTTAGGGCTCAACATGTGGCTGGTCAAACCACCCATATCGCGCGCTCCTGCGGTGTTAAGGGTCGGACAGAGAAGGACGCGATAAGCGTCGAATCTAGGCGGGGTAAGATCTGACAGTTATTGCGCGTTGTTCATAGCGGGCTATTATCCTTGTTGTGGGGTCAGGTTCGGAGGTGGGTTCAGGTTAAGGTTCGAACAGTGCGAAACGCGACAAGTGTTGGACCTGGGCGGGGTTGATCTGATGGTCAACACGCATTGCAAAAGGAGGGGTGTTAACTTCGCTGGGAGTGGTATGCGGTTTTCATCGCACTGTTCTTAGCTGCTAGGAATTTTTCTTCGAAACGAACGCGATACCACTTAGTGGCTGATGCGTGGCAGGACAAACCGCCCATATCATGCTCCTGAGGTGTTAAGCACCGGACAGAGAGGGACGCGATAAGCGTCAAATCTGGATGCAGAAAGATCTGATGGTAATCGCGAGCTGAACTTGGCTGGGTTTTAACCTTGAAGTGGGGTTGGGTACAGATGAGGGCCTTGGTATATTGGAGGTGGGGACAGGTTATATATTAATACAATTTAAGATATGCGGGTTTTGTATAAATTGGATCGTGGACTAAAGTTTATTCTAGAATTAGCTTAACCCAGGAAAGTACCAAAGCAACAAAAGAAAGAGGAAATGTAAGACAAAACTCTAAGATGCCAAAAGCATAGCAAGGATCTCTTAGCCATGCCAAATGCGTAAAAACAACAACTATTCTTTAATACAAAACCCAGAATATGAGGACTCTATAGAACCAAAATTCTCTTAATTGAATATAATCAAGGTTGTTTGGCATGCCCAACCTCTTCTTATAAATAAAATTCAACCGTTTCTGTTAAAAAAAGATTTATTATTTTTTGATATTCAATAAATAAAATAATTAAAATAAGTTAAATAATTAATTTATTGTTTTTAGATACTCCATAGATAATTTAAAAAAAAACCAACAAACAAACACTTATTTATTATACCATGTTTAATATTTATAATTTAAAAACTCATTCAAATATTATAATTTGGGAAAAAAAATGAAATAATAACATTTATTGTCCATAAATGGGTTATTCAATCTCTCTCCAAAAAGATAGATCAAGCCTTATAATATAACGTGTTAATATGCAAACCACTATAAGCAACATTTGGGAGAGAGAGTAAAATGAAATAATAACATTTATTGTCTTATTCAATCTCTCTCCAAAAAGATAGATCATGCCTTATAATATAACGTGTTAATAAGCCAACCACTATAAGCAACATTTGGGAGAGAGAGTAAAGTAAGAAATAGGTATTGAAGCTTTGGTTTTTTGCTCCTTTGTCCTTTTTTTTCTTATTATTTTTTATTGCCTAACAATATAATAGGAAAAGGAAAAATTAATTTTATTATTCTAAAATATAATTTGATTTAAAGAAATAATAATATGTTAGTTATATTTTGTTTTTTTGCATTTTAATTAATTTATTAATTTGTTTTTAACCAAATTATGTAATTTATCCATATTTAACATTAGAAATTTTGTCAATTTTAGTATTGTTTAAATTTATTTTGTGTAAGTTGATTGTTGAGGTTTTATAATGGGGTGTTTAGTGGCCTTATTTCTATTAGCTATTAATTTTTTGTTTTTAGTTCTACTTCCTTTTTAGTTAATTTTTTCCCTATAATTCCATATTTATGAATTTAAAATTTTCATAACTAATTATATATTAAAAATAATTTAAATAACTAGTTATAAATATTTAAAATATTAATAAAAGTAACACATAAAATAAAAAATAAAAACAATATGTTAAATATATTGTAAATAAATACAATATACTTAATCTATTTATTAATTTTTGTGAGATATTCAACAATTAGTACTTATTAGTTGTTTTATTTTTTGATGAGCTATTTGTCTTTATTGTTTTTTAGTTTTTAATCCTTGCATGATATTAATCATTCATTTTTTTATTTGACTATTATTATTTACATTTTTCTAAAAATATGTTTACACATTGTTCATAGTTCAACATTAGAAATTGTATTTTATTATATTTTAATATTATTTTGATTTTGATTAGCTACACTCTTATTGTGTAATCATACAACTAACACCTGATTGGACCTCGTGAAGGGAAAGCCAGTGGATCAAAATAGGTATGATTATATTTTGAAGTGGAAAGTATTGAACCTTGTTTGCATTTCTATTGCATATGGTATATATTGGGAAAGATTACTGACGCAATGACATTATTGGCACTAACAACCCTAGAATTATGAGCTCATATGCTTTTCACATCATGTCTTTGATCATGCTTTCCATTTCCTTGCACCAAAGAATCGTTATGTCCATTGACCCATTGTTCGAATTTGACTTTCACAATGCATCTCTCTTCACACATTTCTCTAAATCTCATCTTTTAAAGGTACGAAGCAGAACCAAGAACTTGAGAAATTTGAGTTCAATCTGTATCTGGATACGGATAGAGAGATGAATGCTTATAAAGGATATGAGAATATTGTTCCTTCACCTCCTACATCAAGCCATGAGGCAAAGAAACATAGAACGGAGAAAGCCCTTATGGCTGTAATATGTTCCATTGTTTTTCTTGTTGGTTTAATTTATGTGTGCATTCAATTTACCCATGGTGAGGAATCTCGCCCTAATTGGATTTGATCCTCAGATGTTGTTGGCAAGGTATGTGACTCAAATTCCCATCACGACCTCTGTATGTTGGCTTTCCGATCGTGTACAGGGTATTTGCAAGCAAACATGACCGATCTTACAAGAATTGCAGTGGAGATTAGTCGTGATGAGGTTGTTAGGGTTACCCAATTTACCATGGATCTTAACAGAACAACAATAGATAACAACCTCAGCGCCCTTGAATATTGCAAGAAACTAAGATAAAATTTAATCCAATATCAACTATCAATGGATTCCAACTACATTGGTTTGTTTTAATATTATCACGGTTTTCTAAAAAAAGATATTACCAATGTTTTAGAAAGTCTCTAAAATTCTAATTTCTTTCTTTTTAAATATTAAACATACATCACTATAACAACAAACGATTTGTTAGTATGATGTTCATATATTAACATATCTATTTTGGAGAGGGTCATTTGCCACCTCTGAATCTCTAAGATCATCCAAATCTTTAAAATACAAGGCTTTTATATGTTTCGAGATATAAAGAGTGCCTCGTTAAAATAAAATGTGAGTTTTGATGTCATTTCACATTTGCATGCTTTCAAGAGCTATTACATTATTTTCATTTATTTATAAATTATTTTATCATAATATTTACTATAATATTCTATCACCGTTATTGAAAATGATATTTTCATATTATTATTTTCATATGTCATTTAAGGTGTAAAAGATAGATTTTAAATGTAAAATTAACATATTTATAAATAAGAGTAAACACAACACTTAAGCATTTTCAATATGTTAGCACTTCGTTTATTTCCCTAGGCTAAGGAGAGAAATTTCAGAGGTAACCATGAACCTCTTTTAGGCTAAGGTCCAGCCCCCCTAGCTTTGGAGAGGGCTCTCTCACTATGTTATGCTATCAATCAACTACATGACTAATAGGATCTAGGTTTTAGGCTGGTTATACTGATCAAAGGGTAGATTTAGGTTTGATTTATTGAAGGTGGGTGTAGAGGGCATGAATACTTAAGATCATAGCACTATTATAGATCCAAGTGAATAAGGGATATGATGCAATTGAAACAAGGACAAAATAGGCAAGCCCATTGATATTTAATCAAATCTCATTGTAGTGAGTGGATGCGTGTAGCATCAGAGAGGATGACAAATAGAGCTTCAAAATACAAATGAATTCATATTTTCATAAAAGAAAAGAAAACACATATGACCAATTGATCTAAAACAGATCACTAAGTGAATTATGAAATATTCTTTTCAAGCTGAGCATGAAGAATGTTTACACCATGGAAATATATATTAGAACTAGAACACAAAGGAACACACATACCAATAAGCACTGACACAGGTATCACTGCCCAAATTTCATCGGCCTTCTTTTATTCATTTAGCAAAAAAATACAAAAATTTCAGAAAATGTAATCTAGCCTCTTACACTCTAACAAGAACCATTTTGCACCTCTTTTCATCTTTAAATACAATTAGGAATTCGAATTACCACTCTAGGTGGTCTAATTCACTGCATAAAAGTCAAATAGGCTAGATACAATCCATCTGCAGAGAAATAGGAGCTACCATATCGAAACTATCACAACTTAGAAACATCATGATTTAAAACTTGAAACAATTTTAGAAACATTATGTTTGGAACTCAAACTAAACTAACATATCGACACTTATCAAACAATGAAAATCACTTCTAGAAGGTCCCAAAATTCGAATTTGCTAAAATAAAATTGACTCATATGTTTGCACAACAGAGGGCACCGAATTTCTCGAAAAATAGGGATTAAAGACAAGATCATATATGTTGAATCCTGACAATTTTTACAAACTGAGAGAGGTTTCTATATATGAGAGTTTACTTGAGAGAAACCTCTCTCGGTTTCCAAACATTCCTCTATATATCCTCAAAATATTCACCCAAACCTCATAAATAAAACAAGAAATACCAAAACATGAAAAATAGATTGTAAAGATGCATTTGACTCTTCCAATATATGACACGTGTAGAAACGGAATGATGTTTTTGTTCTTTGGTCCATTCTTGACAAAAACCTCTTTTTGTTTTACAAAATCCATATCCATTGTGTCGAAAACATACTTTGAAAATGATGAAAAAAATAGTCAATTTCGTAGCAAATTCATAGCAAAGTGTAGCAGACCTCCTAGATGGTTGATTCCCACTTGCGTAGTAGATGTGCAACAACTATTGCCCATGAGCTTTGAATGTTCCCCTTTGGCTTTTGAAACCTTCTTGCACCTTGACACTGCTCTAGAGCTCGGAATGGATCACATATGAGGAAGAATGAGAGAGGTTCAAGGAAATTTGAATTTTATGCCACCCAAAACTCTTTTCTTGTCATGATGGTGGTTTTGAATGATGACATGAGATGGTATTTTACAATCATGAGTAGTACATGACACTGACTAACTTCATAACTAACTCTAAATGACTCATATGACTGACATGAGCTCCTCAACTCTAATAATGACCCCTCATGGACTATTATACCTTTAGAAATTCGAATTAGGGCTAAAATACCCCTTTATGACATGAAAATTTATAATGACGTTAACTCATATGACTCTTTAAACAAGGGACTCTTTATACTATGACACATAGTCACTCATGGGCTAAACTTGACAAACAGACCGCCACGATGAATAGTAAGAGGCAAACACACTTTGATTCCTAGATTATAGGACCCTAGCATTGGCTCCAATGGGGATGGAATCCTCCCTATGAGGTGCCAAGAACACTTTAGACCAGTAGCTTGATCCATTGAAAAATGGAGTCCAACACAAAAAGACTAAAACTCAACTGATTGACTAATTTGACCTTTATGTTACATATGGCGGAAGATCATGGGAACCTTAGGGCCTTCATTTGGGCTTCAAATTCTAATGATAGCCACCCACACCTGCAATACTGAAAAATAATGCAAAACTACCAAGACAAACAACTGGAAATTTACACTGCTGAAAAATATGCTCAGAGGGGTGAGCTTATTCACACACCTACTCACTCTAACTGATCCATAAGTTGCTTGATCAAGTGAAGTCAAACATCCAGTGCAACCATGAAAGCAAATGGCTTGATGACTAGAATTTGCTTTCATTTTTCTCAAATATAAAGAAAATGTTTACAATTAGCATCAAAATTCAACTGAAACTGATAACCAAAATCCATAAATACAAGAACATCCATCTTCCTTGACGGCAACAAATTGGCAAAGGGTCTTGGAGATCATGAAGTCCTTCATTTAGTTGATCCTTCTCAAATTGCAATGCAACAATTTTTTCTTTCCTATCATCCAGATTAGGGACAAGGTTTTTATGTTCTTTCAAATCTTCAATTGAGGCAGCCACATCTTGAATAACAAAACTTTCTACATCCATGGGGTCTAGAACAACCTCCTCTTCTTCATTATCTTCTTGCAATTTTGGGTAGTTATCACTGTGAATGATTTCACTGTGTAAAATCTTTATGCGTGAAATTTCATGGATCTAATTTCCATGATTTTCTTCATGGGCTGTAAATTGAGACAAGGAATGGTATGAAGAATAAATTGATCTATTATCCTGATCCCTTTCTTGTTTATTCGAAAACTGCCGAATATATTCATCAAGCTCAAAAGAACAAACCTGTTGCACATTATTAGTGGATGAATTATGATTGTCTTCATCAGGATTTTGATATACTTCGTTTTTAGCCTTTGGAGAAACTATTTCCTCCTAATGTTGAAAAGGATTCTCATACTCTTGATCGCAAAAAGATGGACAAGACTGCTGCAAATTATCATCAACTTCAGGAGATGGAACATGAATGTCACCTTTAAAATTATGCTTGGTTTCATTTTCATCCAAGAGAGAGGCTACCATTTATTCTTGGTGATGAAAAGGATTTTCATGAAGGGCCTCTAAAATTTCCTCATCCATGAACTCATTATCTTCATACAAGCTTTCCAAATTTTCAATGAAACTCTCTAAATGTAAACAACAATTTTGAACCGACAATAAAGATGGATAAGATTATTTAAAATTTTCAAAGAATACTATATGAAAATGCTTTAAAGAACATAAAGTAATAGCTGGTAATTGTTCATACCGTGACCTTGCCTTTCCTTCCAGAGTAGCCATGAACATCTTCATGAGATAATATTCATGCCATTCAACTTTAAGCCTCAGTGAATGCATATGAAATTTGATCAAATGTAAAGCAACATCATCACCATTTTCATCTTTGAACTTTGGAAAATAGGCTTTCTAAAATACACAAGGCATGTGGTTTGGAAATCCAGGAATATGAATATGATGCATAGGGGCATACCATTCAGATTCGTGATCCATCTCGATCTAATAGAGTTGCTAGTAAAACCCTGATTTCCAAATCTTGCTGCCAGTGGAGTCTTTGGATCAGGTTGAAACCTGATTGGAGTCGCTAGGTGAATAGTTCAGCCCTCATATGTCTGATTGTTGTCCACCATCAGTAATTAGATTTGATCCTTGTCATTCACACCTTGGGAAAATGTGACCTTTTTCTCCTAGGCAACGACACCAATATGTTAGCACTCTATAAATTTCCCTAGGTTGAGGAGAGAAACTTCAGAGGTAACCACAAACCTCTTTTAGGCTAAGGTCTTGCCCTCTAGCCTTGGAGAGGGCTCTATCACTGTGTTTTGTTATAAATAAACTAGATGCCTAATATGATCTAGGTTTTAGGTTGGTTATATTGATCAAATGGTAGCTTTAAGTTTGATTTATTAAAGGTGGGTACAAAGGGTAGGACTACTTAAAGTCAAAGCACTATTACAGATCCAATTGAATAAGGGAAATGATGCAATTTAAATAGGGGAAAGATAGGCAGGCCTATTTATATTTAATCAAATCTTGTTGTAGTGAGTGGATGAGTGCAACATCAGAAAGGATGACAAATGGAGCCTCAAAATATTGATGAATTCATATTACCATAGAAGAAATAAAACACACATGATCAAGTTCTTTAAAACAGAGCACTAAGTGAATTCTAAGATATTATTTTCAAGCTGAGCATGAAGAATGTTTACACCATGGAAATATATATTAGAAAAGAACACAAAGGAACACACATACCAATAAGCACTGACACAGCTATCACTGTCCAAATTTCATCGGCCTTCTTTTATTCATTTGCCAAAAAGATACAAAAATTTCAGAAAAATGTAGTCTAGCCTCTTACACTCCAACCAAAACCTTTTTTCATGTCTTTTCATCTTTAAATACAATGAGAAATTTAAATTACCACTCTAGGTGATCGAATTCACTACATAGAAGTCAAATAGGCTAGATACAATGCATTTGCAGAGAAATACGAACTACTATATCAAAATTATCACAACTTAGAAACATCATGATTTAAAACTTGAATCAATTTTAGAAAAATCTTGTTTGGAAATCAAATTAAACTAATTTATTTACACTTATTCAACCAGAAAATTCACTTCTAGAAGGTCCCAAAATTCAAATTTTCCAAAATAAAATTCATTGATATGTTTGCGCAGTAGAGGGCATCAAAGTTCTGTTAAAAGAGGTCTCGAAGACGAGCTCACATATGCTTAATCTTGAAGTTTGTTACAAAAATGAGAGAGGTTTTTGTAGATGAGAGTGTCCTTGAGAGAAACCTCTCTCAGTTTCCAAAAATTCCTATCCATCTTCTCACCATCTGCACCTAAACATCATAACTAAAACAAGAAATGCCAAAACCTGAAAAATAGACTCTACAGATGCATTTGAATCTTCCAATATATGACACCTATGTATAAATTAAAGGAGGTTTTATTCTTTGGTCCATTCTTGACAAAAAATATTTTTGTTTTTCAAAATTCATCTCCATTTGGTCAGAAACATACTTTGAAAATGATGACAAAAACAATCGATTTCACAACAAATTCATAGCAAAGTGCAGCATACCTCCTAGATGGTTGATTCCCACTTGTGCAACAGATGTGCAACCACTATTTCTCATGATATTTTAATGTTCCCCTTCAGCTTCTGAAACCTTCTTGCACCTTGACACTGCTCTAGAACTCAGAATGGATCACATATGAGGAAGAATGGGAGAGGTTCATGGAAATTTGAATTTTATGCCACACAAAACTATTTTCTTGTCATGATGGTGGTTTTGAATGATGACATGAGGTGTTATTTTTACAATTATGAGTAGGACATGACACTGAATGACTTCATAACTAACTCTAAATGACCCATATGACTCAGATGGCCTCCTCAACTCTAATAATGACCCCTATAATGGGAGAGGGAGGGAGATAGTCAACGTAGTTGCAGGACAAAGCTCGAGAGAGAGAGAGATAGATAGAGTATGAGTAAGTGATGGGGGGGGAGAGAGTGAGGTGGGAGAGAAAGGAAGAGAGAGAGGACTTGAGAGGGAGGGAGAGAGCGAGAGAGAGAGGAAGATAAGAAGAAAGACATATATATATATATATATATATATATATATGAGAGAGAGAGAGAGAGAGAGAGAGAGAGAGAGAAGAGAGAGAGAGGAGATTAGGAGGGAAGAGAGATAGAAGGGGAGACAGAGGGAGAGAAGGGGAAGAGAGATAGAGAGAGGGAGAGGGAGAGGGAGGTAGATATAGATATATATGGAGAAACAATGTGTATGTTTGTGGGGTGATATAGAGAGATGAAGAAGGAGAAACAGAGGGAGATAGAGATATAGATGGAAGGGGGAGAGAAGGAAGAAGAGAGAGATAGAGAGAGGGAGGGAGAGATAGATAGATATGAAGAGAGAGAGTGTTTGTGTTTGGAGGGTGATATAGAGAAACAAAGAAGGAGAGATGGAGGAAGATATCGATATAGATGGAGGGGGAAGAGAAAGGGAAGAAAATTGCTTGCACTAAATGCGTTGATTTCAGTGTATAGATGCTGATTCCTAATCCTATTTGATTTCTTGCATTAGATGCATTGATTTCTGTGTAGATGTTGATTTCTAATTCGATTTCATTGCTTGCATTAGATGCATTAATTTCATTAAAGATGTTAAATTCTAATCTTGTTTGATTGAGCTTGCATTAGATGCATTGATTTCAGTGTAGATGTTGATTCCTAATCCTATTTGATTGCTAGAATTAAATGCATTGATTTCAGTGTATATGTTGATTTCTAATCCTATTTGATTGCTTGAAGCATTAGATGCATTAATTTCAATGTATATGTTAATTTTCAATTCTATTTGACTGTTTGCATTAGATGCATTTATTTTAGTGTAGATGTTGACTTGTAAGACACACGATATTGGAAACCAAACTCAAACTTATATGAATTGATCTCAATGAATTATGTACAATGTGTACATATTAATACACATAAGAAACCCTTGAATTTGTTTCCTGGTCTTCTTGTACTCCAATATTTCTCACCATAATACAAACTAACTCAATATTTAAACCCGAGGATTAGTTGTCTAACATTCCCCACGTAATCTGAAGGGATGTACCAAAGTCCAAGAATGAGAACTCAAAATGAAAAAATGCATTTCAGCCAAGACATGAATGTCTCTCAAAAATGGTTTTTAAGGGTGACTAACACCAATATGGTAGAACTCAAGGTATCAACTAACACCAACTCTGGAACCTACATAACAGTTCTCAGAACAACCAAAAATGTGGTTTTAAGGTGACCACAAACTCTGGAACAATCAATGTAGTTCCTCGAACAATTCTGAAACTGGAAGTGCTCGTTCATAAACAACTCAATCAGAAAAAATGGAAGTATATTTGGCTACAACTCTGGCTCTAACTGGTACAAGTTGTGGCTCAGGTTCACTTGTAGATCTCTAACTCAGGCTCGCTTGAAAAATATTCGAACCTGTAGTAGACCATCAACAATTCCCCCATTTCGAATACAGGGCGAGAAGATGAAGTATTATTCATCACTACAAGGCTAGTAAACACTCTCGAACATATCCTCGGGTATTACCTATAAATAGTGTTGGTTGTTTTCGACAAATCCCAAAAATAAATCCATCCAAAATTTAGTTTCTCTCTTGCAGTGGTCTTCTTTCTGGAAAATCTCTTTGAGTGGTGATTACACTTTCCACAATGCTCACATGGGTGAAGATCAAAACACCGATCTTTTACATGTCCAACTATGTTACACTGTTGACATCAATCAACTTATTCTAGAACAACACCATCCATAAGTCAAGCACTTCAAAATTGTATAGGTTTAAAAAAATCAAGAAGATGAAAATATATATCCAAGACATCTTTGTTATAACCCAAATCAGTTTTGTGTTTGTTATGTTTAATTTCTTCCCACTATCTTATAAAAGTTTTGGGAATAATAGGCTTCTCATAAGAACTTTCAGTTGCATCCAAATTTTCTTTTGAAACCACTTCACTCTGATCATTCTCTACCTCATGATCAGGTTCAAACAAACTATTGTTCTAAACAAGAACAAGTTCATAATTCTTCTTTTGTATTTCATGTAGTTTTTCTCGTTGGAATTGAGATTCGAGTTGTAAAAACTCGATCTTCTCTTGTGCAATTTTCAAACAAGTTTTAATGTTAGAAAGCATGTCCTTTTTGATTTGGAGACTGCTATGAACAATAGAGGACATTAGACTACATAACAACTCTAACAAATTGCTAACTCTCGGCATTTTCTCCAGCTTCCTATTAGAGAATACTTGCAATCAATTTTCAAAAAGGTGTTGGCTACCACCGAAAATGCACCTAATACAAATGAATTTACAATGATTTAATTGGGTGTCGGGTTCAACTGAAAATACACCCACTTTACATAGTAATTTCAAAAAAAACTTTATCATATTGTTGCAAACAAAATGTCATATTATTGTTGCCCAACCACTGTAGTGAGGATCACAACCTCCAATTTCTCATCCTACTTGATTTCTTGCATTAAATGCATTGATTTTAGTGAAGATGTTGATTTCTAATTCCATGTAACTAGATATGTGGTGTACATTAATTTCAAGGTAATTAGTTTAACCTTGTGCATTGATTTCAGTGCAAGCACGAAAAAATTATTAACAACATGCATTATGACTAAGCTTTTGTAGATAACCTCAAATAAAATAAAATTGAATAAAACTTGTATTTGTAACTTTTACATCTCCACATCTTTTAGATTGAATATAACTTATTTCAATCACATTTGAGTTTTTAAAAATTGAATAAAACTAATTTCATTTCTATTTGTGTTTTTTAATTGAACCTTGAGATAAGAAATTGATTGAAATACTTAAAAAAATTATCCATGCAATGGTATTATCGGTGGGTCATAAAAAAAAATCATATATATAATATATATATATATATATATAATATATATATATATATTATATATAATATATATATATATATATATATATATATATATATGTGGATGAAATTGTAATTTAAATAATTTATTTTTAAAATTGAATTGTAATAACATACATGTTGATTGCATTAAAAAACATTTTCTACAAACCGATATGAAGCATGATTGTAATTCTTTCCATGTTTAATATTAAATTGACACATGATATATTCTATTTCATTTTAAGTATCAAAGTGACTTGCATGATAACTTAAGATTGAACTTATTTTCTTAATCTATGAAACCAGAAATCAAATTGCTATTTTTTACTAATAAAAGTTATATAGCATATAGAAAAAAAGTTAAATTAGCGAAACAATTTTAACATATCCATAAACTTCAAAAATTAATGAGCATCCATAAACAAGATTAATATAATTCCATAAACTGAAATAGTGAGTACATGTATCAATAAACTATCCATATGGAAATATACAAATTATAAATATCACATGAACATCCATAAATCGAAATAATGAGTATCCATAAACTAAAATAATGCCCATGTATATCAATTAATTGTCCATGTATGAAAATATATAAAGTTTGTATCACATGTGAATGTGCCCTATGAAATGAGTCTGAAAATTTACAGACTATCCACTCTAAGTACCACCAAAACTCTTATGTGAGTATTGTTGCACAAACTAACTATCCATAAGTTGGTACTGCAATATAACGCATTCAAATTCAAACTAATTATATCATTATTTGTATAAATAAACAATATGGAAATAAATGATTTTGAACCACATTTTTAATTACATATACATGAATCTACCAACCTCATCGAGTCTAAATTATGCAAGTCAGATAGGATGGGGGTCTGATGAATCTGGTTTTGGTGCTCCCCTGCCTATGGCTCAATGATTAGGCTCTGCATCAATGGACCTGCATCATCAGTGCCTCTAAACCCAACATCCCACTCATGTGTCCACATAACAACAACATCAATGATACTCTTCATATGGGACTATGTACACAATGGGAAGGACAAATTATAATTAGTCTACAAATTAATTAGCATATATGTGTAACTTAAAAAAAGAAAATGTTGAAATATTAGGAATAAAAAAATTTACCTCAATTGTTGGTTCATGTGGTTGTACATAATGACTCTCCTCCACATTAGAGTTATGAGGTGGAGGTGGAGGTGGAGGAGAATCCATGGAAACATGCTATGGTCAAGGATGGCCTGACTGATCAACTAGCCCCTCAGATGACCTCATAATCTCATCCATGTAGTTGGGTTTTGTCTACATGTTATCATGAACTTATTAATATAAATGAAAACTAATAAGAACTAGAAATCAATATAAATAAATATGCATAATTTGACAATAAGAGTCAAAAGTTTCGTACATATATGTACCTAGTTTATGTCACACGGGTCATGCACCCTCCAAGTCTCACAAATGACATTATGATACATACGTGCATGTGTCAAAACCTGGTCAACGGGTAAACTTGCAAAAAATTCATAATCATATAAGGGCACTAGCAGGTAATGAGGCGATGATGGTTGTCTCCTAATTTCTCCATCCAATGCAACATGTGCACTGGCCAATGACATTTGCATGTTGTCTATAATAGGCTCCCCAGTCTCACCACTAAGCTACGACAACTCCTCTAGCTCTGTCGGTACTATCAAGCTCCAAGACAGTAGTGACAAGAGTCCTGGAGGTGGTGGTACATGCCCAGGGTCCCTATGACCCCCTCATGCTAATAGGTACACCCCAAGTCAGGTCCATAATAATGAGATATGGTATCAGTGTAATATGGCCTCATATGTAACACAAACTATGAATATAAATGCTTGGAAAAATAAATGGTGACTTAGTCATGGTGAGGGAACTGGCCCCAAGCTCTAATGAATCTATCATATGCAAAATGGGTTGTATCAACATTCCTAAAATATTTTAGTGGAATCGAACCTCTATGTCTAGCATGGCGATCCAAAGGGATGTTGAACGACTCCCCACGAACATCAATGTTCTTGGTGGATTCTTTCACCACCTCCAAAGTATTTGGACCTCTAACCTCATGCCTCCTAATCCTTCGTATGGACTGTAGGAATGGCTCTATGGGTTCGACCTTTGGTATGTCTTGATCAACCTATTGATGTTATCCAACCTCAAATACAAACTACAACGAGTTGGTGAATTGGCATGGATGTTATGTATCTCTTGTGTGATCAACGTATGACGGGTCATAACATCCTCCAATGTGATATGAGGTATAGCATTTTCCCACGGAGGGGTTGATGTTGCACTCTGATCCTCAACTTAGACCTACTGAGGGTCTACAAATCATAAACATAATTTAACATATATAATTAATAAACTAGAAGCATAATAACATATACATTAAAGTCAAACACATCAGTTGAAGACAATTCAAAAATTAAAGACAAATTGAAGACATAAACACATAAAGTTTAAAGAGGATTTAAAAATGCAGAATGTGTGCTTGAAATAGGTGAAGAAGGTCCACTAGATGTAGCATGATTATCAACAAATAGAGAAACACTGCCTCTGACACTCCAACTGGCATCGGAGGTAGGATCTATGAGTGGGACGTTCACTCTGAGTGGGTTACGTGACCTATCATGAGCCGAACCACGTATAACGAGTCCCTCGCACTATGATGGCCTACAGTTGGGGCATGTGTATGGGATGCCTCAACATATTACATATAATACATATCCAAGGAAAAAAAAATTGACTAAAGTATTACATATAATACAGAACTATTTCATATAATAAATATAAACTAATCCAAGAAAAAATGTTGACTTAGAAAGAATGTTGACAAAAAAACCATTTTTGGACTCAAGCAGAATAATCTAGCTTGAAGTCCTAAACTTTAGAGTCCACTTTTTGATCATTTATAGTATTGAGTTCCAGTAAACACAATTGAAAGAAGTGATCAAAACTACCTTCACACTTTTTCTCGTTTCTAAATAATGCATTTTATTCATAGCACATAAATATATAAATATGTATGTAAAAAATTGAAATAAACCTATTTACAAAACTAATAAAATTTCATGCCGACCAAATATTCCAATGGACTCTAAGTTCTTGTTTAACTTTGACACATGACATTTACTAAGTGCATGCACATGAAGACAATGTTTTTTGTACAACATACTCTTATTATCAAATTATGCATTCTAAATAACAAAAATTTGAAAAAAAAAAAGAAAATTTATTTCACAAAATTCCTAAAGAAAAACATTAAAACCTAAAATAATTAGAAACAAACGTTTTCATTATTCAAAATCACAAAATATGCATTTAATAAACAAAACATTGCAAGTAAGAAAAAATTTAAAACCTAAATTATATTTTTTTGGTGGTTTCGAAACATTTTCTAGATTGTTTTGAAGGACCTTTTTGTGGTTTTCTAGGTTGTTTTGTGGTTTTCTAAGTTGTTTTGAAGGGTTTTTTTTATGGGTTTTTGAGGTTTTCTAGTTTGGTTTTGTGATTTTATAAGTTGTTTCGAAGGTTTTTTTTAGTGGTTTTCATGTTTTTTGTATGGTTGTTTTTTCTAATTAGTCTGTTTAATTTTGCAAAAAAAAAAAAAATACCTACCTTTGTTTGAGCCTCTAGGACATTGGCGGTGTCGTTGGCAAGATTGGTTTGAATGCTCCATGCTTCAATTGCTTGATCGAGCTCCAAAACTCTTGGTTGATCTACCTAAACACTCTCGGTCAAGCTCTCAAATGTCTTGTTGTCTATGCAAATGGCACACATGGACCACAAGTGAGGTATTTAATGAAAAAATGGCAGGGCTCGATCAAGCCCTAAAGCTCAATCGATCCCTAAGGCTTGATCAAGCCATAAATTTTGATCAGGAGTTTGTTTTTAACCCTCGATCGAGCTATTTTTTAGTGCCGAAGGAGCTCGATCGAGCGCTTAAAAAAGGCTCTATCGAGCCATTTTTTTTCCACCTAAATGTGCCCTCTCTTGCCAAAAAGCATAACCTAACTCCATTCTTTCACCCGTGTATGAATATTCATATGCCTATTTAAGTAACAAGTGGATATTTATAAGCTTCAAAACTGCCTTGGAAAATCATTGACTTTACTATGATTAATTAATAATTGATAAACAATTTTGATAAGTAAAGAAACACATCAAAAATTCATGAGATTTGGATTGATGATAAATGAGTATTCTCTTACAACACTCCTAGATCACTATTTCAAATCCCTAATAGATAAGAAACACAAAAAAACAAAAAACAAAACTCGCGTGCCCGACATGTAATTGGACTCTAAACATAGGGGTCTAAGTTTCTCTAGCTCACTAGCAAAGATAGATTATGTCAATTGTTGGAACATGGCAAGAAGGTAAAAAAGGTTAGCGAGTGGATTATATTCTTCCGCAAACAGTTCCAATTATTAACTAATGAAATAAATACGAAGCAATCCAATTTTGCTCGATAATTAGATAACCCATTTTTCACAATGAAAGTTTAGTTTCGCTATTAATTTATTGATAATTTGATATATATACCGTAAAGATATGAGTGTAATCATGGTTTAAATAGAGTTAATCAAACTACATAGTTGTTTTTAATTTTCAAATATGTATCATATTTTTTTCAATCGAAAAAAACAAACTGTCTTCATTAATTAAACATAGGAAGTTACATAATTATTTAAAGTTGGAAGATCGACAACATAGTTCTCGCACATGCCATGATAAAGAGCATAAAAACTACCGTGTTAAATGCATCCTATATCGAGATAGGTCAAAAAGAGCAGAGGAGAATTCCCTAATCATCAGAGCGAGACAAAAACTATCTTGAAAGGTAGAATCCAAGATGCCTCCCCGAGGCATAACAAATAGCTTGCAAAGAAAAATGGGCAAGAAGATATCAGCCCAAACTAGGACGCAAAGGATTTGGAGTCACTAACAACTCCATCAATTAGGAGCTCAAAAATTATCAATCCAGTCTGGAGGGAGACCCCACGGTTGGAGAGAGCATTCGCCTCCAGGTTTTGTTCCTGGAACATGTGAAGGAAGGAGATTTCAGTGAAAGCAGACATCAGGACCATGGTGTTAGTCATCAATGATGGAGAGAGGGAATCTCAAAAGAATATTTCCCTTGCACTCAATCGATGATGGTCTTCGAATCCCAGCAATCTTGTTCTCATCGATGGTGAGACATACTGCACATTGGAGAATCCCCATAGAGCTACAACCTCTGCCCTACAATTCGATCTAATCCCTCCATGCCAGAAAAATCAAAATGAATGAGAAGGTAAAAGTTTGATGAAATCTCGACAGCCACATTGACCCCAGTTGAGACCCCATCAAAGAATCCAATAAGGAATGAATCCCCCATGTCCTTGAAAGATACATATCGACGAGAAGGTTTGGGAACCCAAGGGCCAATCTCATTGAAGAATGCAACGAACTTGAGACTGGTGGCCAAAATACTTGGGGGCTCGTTTTTGAAAATGTAGGCATTTCTGGATTGCTAAATACCCCAGAAAACATATAGAAAGAGAGTTCTGTAAGCTTTCAACTAAGAAGACCAAAATTGGAAGCATGAAATTATAGAGGAACGATCTTCCTGTACATTGGTTTTCAGTAGAAAACCAACTTCCTCCCAGATTGCAATTGCAAAAGGGCACATCAAAAATAGATGTAAGCAATCCAGAATCGCGACCACATAAAATGCAAAAAACCAGTCTCTGGAAACCTCTCTTCCACAGATTATCCCAGGTGAGAATGCGGTTGTGGAGAGTTAACCAGGGAAAGCATTTGAGTTTGAGAGGAGCATCCCAATTCCACATTATCACAATAGAATTAGAAAAGGGCAGGACATATTATTCCCCACGATATATGAGTATTTCTCACTGATAGATATGTTGCCAGCAGTTACGCGACCTCCCCAAGAAAGTTTATCCACCATATGGGACAGAGCGATCCTTGCTTTACATAGTTTAATCCTATAAGATCCCATTCAAGTTCATATTCTGCAGGAAGTTCAATCTCCCAGAAGTGCGGCCAGGAGGAAGAGAGGAGCGAAGTGGGGTTTTGAGACTTCAAATTCGCTAAATTGAAAATTCCCAGCAGGTTGAGGGAGCGAATGATTTAAGGAGAGATGATATGCTCTCCAAATAAGCCTTCAATTAAGTCTAAACCAATTAATTCCTTCATTCCATTACCCAACTTCCAGTTTAAATTTCCATAGAGCCATGACTTGGCCAGCAACCTAATCTTCTTCCTCTAAAAGGGGCCCCTATAGCAACCTAATCGTCCAAGCTTAAATTTTGAGGGTATTTCCCTTGGATGATCTCTTACCAAATACCTTGCGCATTAAAGGCCTGCCACTAATTCTTTAAAAGCAGTGCCAGATTGAATCGCCTAGAATCCCTCAAGCCCCATCCACCTAACTGAGATGGTCTAGTAAGAGATTCAAACCAAATTAGGCGCATTTTCCTGATATTCCCTTCTCTAAACCAAAGAAACCTAACTATTGTAGCATCGATTTTTCTGATGGTCATCGAAGTGAGGTGAAACCTAACTATTGTAGCATCGATTTTTCTGATGGTCATCGAAGTGAGGTGAAATAAGTGCATCCAAAAAACAGAAATCCCTTGCAAGATGAACTTGATCCGATTATCACTCTGCCCCCCAAGGAGAGCCATTTGTGGTCCCAAAGGGTAATGTTTTCTCGACTTTGTTAATTAACTAACTCCAGTCCTGAATATCATACTTGCATGGCTTTAAGAAAAATCCGAAGTACTTAAAACCATCAATCAAAGATTTGGGTTTGACCCCAAAGAGAGATGCAGTTTGTTGTATTATTTTCAAGCCATGCCCATCATAGATGATTTCTGATTTATCTATGTTTAGGATGAGGCCAACGACCCTGCCGAATTCATAGATAATCTAAAAGAACATCTCCCACTCGGATATCTTAGCTTCTCCAAAACATAGTACATCGTCTAAGAATAAGAGATGTGTGGTAGAATTATTATTAATGACCCTGCATCCAACAATATTTCCAGCCTCCTTGACTGCCCTCAAACCTTTGTTATGTGTGTCCATGATTAGAATTAAGAGGAGGAGAGACAAGGGGCGTCCTTGCCTCGAGCCCCTGGTGATCTTAAATAAATGAGATGGAATCCCATTTTTTAGGACAACCATGGACGTGGAGGAAACGCAAGCCATTAAATGTCTGCGAGGAAAACCAATCTTATGGAGGATCATTCTAATAAATTCCCAATCAACCCATCGTAAGCCCTCGTATGATCAAGTTCCAATAAACATGTTTTCAGGTTTCCCTATGGCCACTGCATCTTGTATTTTTCAATCATGAAGGAAGCCAAATTGTTTCAGGCTGATATGTTGTGATAGATCATTTTGACTCTGTTAGCTATGATCTTGGAAATCTTGTTGTAGACCGAGTTACATAGAGAGATAGCTCTAAAATTAGAAAAACTTAAAGAATGTGATTTTTTTGGAATGAGAGCAAGGAAAGTTTCGTTGATGGAACCTACTATGAATCCAAAAGAGCGTGATTCCTCCACCATTTGAAGCAGCTCAGAGCCCATGAAATCGAAGAAGATTAGAAAAAATCTACGGGTCATCCATCCGGTCCCAGACTCTTGCCTTTCACCATCTCTTTCAAGGTGGACAGAAGTTTCTCTTCTGAGATAGGGTTATCAATCGTCCCGATATCTTCGTCGTTGACCATCTGAGGGAACAGGTTAGCCAATTCCATTTTTTTATGATATTATCCTACTACAATCCCTTTAATTGATGTCTAAAATATCTGAAAGCCCCGTTCTTAATGTATTTGAAAGAGGTTAGAATACTTCCATCCTCAACTCGAATGCGCCATATAGAATTAGCGGTGTTTCTTTTGGATGAAATGTTGTGGAAAAATCTAGTGTTTTTATCCCCACCTGGAAAAATCTAGTGTTTTTATCCCCACCTTTGATCCAGGACATCCTGCTTTTAATGCGCCACTACTCTTCCTAAAATTTTAGAATTTTATTCTTTCTGTGCACCAGATCTAGTACCAATTTCTTAGTGTGTTTAGAGAAAAAAATTGAGCTTGAAGGATCCATGAGTGCAGCAATGTCATTTTCGATATCGCAGAGGTCCCTCTGTTATTCTTGCTTTCATTTTTTAATCCAGGCCCGAACCACTACCTTGAGCCTCTTTAAGTTTGAGGAAAAGCTTCTCCATTTGGCTATGATTGGCAGGCGATATAGGCAGACCCCATGAATTGCGAACCATTTCAATGAATTCAAGATCCTCTAACCACACATGGTTAAATTTGAAAGGTAAAGAAATTGACTCTTCATCCATCCTCCATGCCAATATTATGGCATCATGATTTGAAGTATCATAGAAGAAGGAATTCGAATCAAGAGCCTCCATTCTCAGCGGCAGTGAGGAGTGGACAAAGAACCAAGCAAGTCTTTTTGCAATTCCTTTGGCTCCTCGCATTTCCTTGAGTAGGACAAATAGGATTGGGAGCAATGTCCATGAGAAACTTACGATTAAATAGGTCCATGAAATACCCTGCCAGCAGGTTCATCCTGGCCTTTTGGCCCCAGCACTCCCCATCCTCCATAATGAAATTTAAATTTCCATCTACTATGAGATGTTGAATATCTAGGATGCCATGGTCATCATTTTTTCCCCAAAATGCTCTCCTATCATTGTAGGGAGCGTAGACATTCATACTTATCATACAAATGTAATCATGGCTAAAATAGAGTTAATCAAATTACATGGTTTCTTTTAATTTTCAAATATGTATCATGCTTATCATACAAATTTGAAATGGTTATTAATTTATTTTGCAGTACGGGCAATACAGATGAACTGAATTTGCGATATTTGTAATTGATTTTGCCTAAAACTCATTAACATGAGAATTATTTTGTATTGGAATGTTCAACTCACATAAATGTTTTATTTTTTTAATTAAGGACAATTTGTTATATTTCTAGTTAAGTGAATAAGGTTTTATTGAAGTTGTTTTTATTATTCAATTGATTATTTTAAGGAAATATCAACTGGTTCCTAGATTCGGGTGTACATTCATCGATTGAGATTTGTTAGAGATTTTATGACACACAAGCAACCATCCTTCAATCTTGAGACTAGGTGGCAGCCATGCACCACAGGGCTCATTCAATTTGGTTCAGTAATGGATGCACAGTGGTGTCCTAAACATTCTAGTCGGATTTGGCTCAAGATCTTCCTTGTAGTCGCAATTGTGATCATATTCTAGCTAAATCAATCGCTCTATCATTCCCTCTAACATTCTTTCCTATAAGCATTAAGTCTAGAATGAGGGGGAGGGGGGGTGGCAGCGACGTGATTGAACTTAGAATGAGTAAGCTCCATTGCACTAGGTGTGAAAGAATGGTATAATAATGTGGTAGAGTAATATGCGGTGGTAAAGGGTGAGGGTGCCCACCTTACAATCGCAATTGTGATCATATTCTAGCTAAATCAATCGCTCTATCATTCCCTCTAACATTCTTTCCTATAAGTGTTAAGTCTAGAATGAAAGGGGGGGAGGGCAACATGATTGAACTCAGAATGAGTAAGCTCCATTGCACTAGGTGTGAAAGAATGGTCTAATAATGTGGTAGAGTAATATGCTATGGTAAAGGGTGAGGGTGCCCACCTTTCCCTCCTTGGCATGGCCAAGAGGAGGAGTTGTTTGACGAAGACATTCTGACCCACATTCATTGTTTGGTTGTTGTAATGGAGGTGGAGGAGTACAAACATCTCAACAACAACCATTATGCAGTGAGAAACTTGCTAGCTCACCATCTTTGTAACATTGAAGAAGCTATGAAAGGAGTTGAGCATAAAATGGCAGAGGTCGGCATCAATCTAAAAAATATGTCTTTCTCTATCAAATCACTCTTGATCAATAAGCATTGATTTTCCTCTTCTACCTCCAACTCCAATGCCCACTAGCTCCAAGGAAAGCCCAGAAGTTATGGACTCCTCTCACCAGACGGTCATTCCTCCCAACCCAGGCCCTCTAGTGACTCAGGAAAAGAATGAGGGCTTAGTGGACCGTGGCGACTCCCAAACCTACAAGAGCCCAGAGCCTAAGTTCTTCGGCCAAACCTGCATTGGTCATTTCACCAAAGGGGAATCCTCTCGGAAGGGTGCAAATATATACAATTTTGTGATTGAATAGGAGTGCCTTTCTTGGATGCCAAAAGGATATGATGATCCATTTATCAATCTAGACATGTTGGAACAAGAAGAAAAGAGACAAATACAAGCACCACTAGCCTCAAAAGGTTCCTGCGCCAAGCAACCAGCGTAACCAAGTCATGACTCACACACATCATGCATCGTAACCTCCTCCAAGAAAGGTTTAGTATGCCTTATCTTCTAAATTCCGTAGCTATTTCATATTTTCCATTCAATTTAGAAATGATCATATATGTATTTTCTTTGTTTGGAACAACTTCAAACTGTTAAATGAATTTTCTAAAGGATCATTTGGTTTCCCTTTATTGGGTAGATGGTCCCTCTCAAGTTTTCTTTAGACTAGAATAAGCATTTTGAAGATAATTCCTCATTTGAACAAAAACTTCACTAGTTCACTTCAACTTGTACTCTATGTATATCAATTTTGGTAATACTAAGTTCTCAATTGATAAAAAATGGAAATATTAATTGGTTAGGTTAAACAATTCATTAATCAAATTCATGTTCAAAAAATTATTAATTCAAAAAAATGTAGTACTTTTTATAGCATTTTAAATTTTATTAAAAGTAAGGATATATTTTTTTAAAAAGTATTTGTTAAATTAAAAAATAAAAAATTGAGTTAGTATTTATTATATTAATATATTGTTACTTTTATGCCAATAACATGTTTATTTTGGAAATAGGAATTTATGATTTTAATTTAATTATCAATAATTAATAGGTGGATAGTAGAGATTTAACATCTATGAATATTAATGAAATATTTTATTAGTAAAGGTCGAGATTTATTTTAAAAGTAATCATGTCTTTTTGTTTTTCAATTTAATTAAAAAATGTTATAAAATTAAAATGAATTAAAATATATACAAATATTTTTGACTATGAAATAAGTCATGATACTGTAACAAAGCCTATTTATAGGTTAAAAATCTCCGTGATAAAATGGGTCATAAATCTCCATGATTAAGAATATTATTAAATGTTTTTTTAAATGTATATATGTTTAACTCATATATTAATTATTTTTATATTTAATAATAATATGTTAAAATAAAGGTATAATTTAGTTGATTTTTATTATTTTTTTAATATTTGCAATGTGAGATGTATCATGAGATAAGTTGGTTGATATGTATTATTGATTGATGACTATTCACATTTACCAACTATTTAATTTATGTGGTTGTGTAAATAAGGAAGAATTTTAATAATAACCATGATATTATTTACATAGTGTGTGTTGAAAAATCAGGAGACTTAGGTATTTAAATTATTTTCCTTAACTTGATAATTACTTGTGATATGTGTTGGCCTTTTGTTACTTTATTAGTTCTTTGGTCATCAAGAAATTACCAAAATAATTGATTTAGGCGGATCTCTAAAAAGTACCAGTGGCATCGTAAGAAGGCTCAAAACTACAAGTGGCAGAAATTCTATAAACTTAGCATCGGATCGAAATCATCCTGATTCCAATGGTGTGAATGACACTTAAATCCAAGTTCGTAGGAAGAAGTTAGAGCAAGTCAATTTTTATGTTTGACTTGGACAGGTGGCACGAGGAGATGACCTAGCAAAACTTCAGCGAATGGGGAAGCGGCAAGTGGCAGGACGCCATTGGTCCTGCATTTCGCTTATCGCAGAAGGCAGAGGTTAGTGGTTTCAAATTAGCCCTAGGCAAGAAAAGTTCGATGCAATAATCACATATCGCAATTACAAAAGGCAAAGTGTTTCTGAAGCGGCCCCCGACAGGAGCCCAGTTGCGATTGCGATATGGCATATTGCAAATAGGAGGTGGATAAAATGTTAAAGAATCAACCCTGATAGGATCAGGATTGCGATGCGATTGTATATCGCAATCGCAAAGGGGAAGTTATTTACGAATCGGCCCTAAGCAGGGAAGGGGTGCGATGTGATAAATCGCAAACACACATCACAAGGGAAGTGGTACAACATCGGCCCCGGTAGAGTCAGGATGTGATACGATCACATATCGTAATCAAAAAGGGGAAAGTCCGCCACCCCCAGTTGGTTATCTACCATATATATAAACCAAAAACCAGTGGTAGTCGAACTCACCACTGATGGGTCCATCAGCCCCGCCCACGCAACAATTCCACAAAACAAACTACATGCTAAATAAGACGCATGATTTGATTCCCCGACCTCTCCTCAAACAACGCGCCAACTTACCACTATGCCTAGCAGTCGGGCGTGGTAAGCTCTGTCGTTGATTTCTACTTAAACCCAACATTTCTTAGATACAGGGAAGGAGGCGACAGAGCATAGAGCGGTTGTGGTTTTTCTCAGAATACCATTGCAACGCAACGACACCTTCTCCTGGCAAGTGGCTGAAACCTTGCCTCAAGTATCTAAAGGTTCCGAGAGGGGCAGGAAGCCCTTTTATCAAAATTGGGCGTTTGGACAAACGCTTCTAAACAATTTTCACCAGGATTTCAGTGATGTCGTCTATTATTAGAGCTGGGATCTCCATTCATCAGCTATCTTCTAGATTGGAGTTATAAGGGTGTTTATGTAAAATCGACTTGTACTTCTTCTCTTTTCATGCCACTTAATAAATAACAATGTAAACTTTGGAACAGGAACTGATATGATTACTCGTTTCATTGAGGTAGCAAAAAAGTGACTCGATTTTGAAAAGTGGTGATGCAGAATACACATATTTTCTTTTTAGCATAGTTTTTGACACTTTAATTTTTTTTATGGACATTAGTTTTTAGAATGTTAGTGATTTGCATGCTAATTTTAAAAAGTGTTGATTCTACATTAAGCCCTTTTTTTAAAAGACCTATTTTTTGACTTTAAATTTTCTAATGTATTAAATGTGAATAGTTATTTTCTAAATCTAACAATTTTTGAAGTGATCTTCTTCTTCATATTTTTTTGTTTTTATTTTTATTTTTTTATTTTTTTTGTGGTGAGGTTTATATTTTTTTGCATAGTTAAAGAAGAAGGTCGATATATTAAAGTTTCGATATTCTACATATTTATATATCGTTAATTAAATTTTCAATGCACATCAAATAATTGTCTCTAAAAAACAATAATTTTTAACAATTGACATAAAAATAACCATTTTGAACATAAATATAACTAAAAAATTACACATTTTGATCATTGTTTTCTAGAAATGACATGTCAAAATCACAATTTTTATAGGAAAAATTTAACAAAAAATGGTTAAATAATAGTGTTTTTTTTTTTTTTTTTTTTTTTTTTTTTTTTTTTTTTTTTTATGAATTTTCATGTCAAAAATAATAATTATCACTGTTTTTTTTCAAAAAATAATGATTCACATAAAAATTAAAGCGAAATTCACATAATACAAATATTGAACACAAAAATATTAATTGAATGCTTATTCTTCTTATAAAATGTCAAATTCAAAACATTACAAGTATAACCAATTAATAGTTACAAAAATGAGCTTGATTTCCAACCATAATTTAAATTTAATCAACAATATCACACAATCCAAACTCTTCATCCCCTTGTTACACAACATTTTGTCACTGTCCTTGTACTCCCCATTCCTTGATCCTGGAGGACCTCTACAGTGAACCCTACATGCTTTCCCTTCATGAAGAAACTCCCATTGTGTCCCTCTTCATGAGCAGAACAATTCCTCTTTGCACCATTTCCCCAAAATCTTCTGTTTTTCCCAGTTTACAAGACCAACGCTTATGACCCTTGTCCTCCTCGCGCTGATATGCAGGGATTAACATTGTCCCTAGCGCCGACCAGAGCGACTGAGCTTTCTTTCAGTCATGTCGATCCTCTTTTGGAAATTCTTTTAAATAAGGAGCTGAAGCTTCCAGCTCTAGAAGTTTCGTAATGGAAGTCTCATAAATGGTTGAGCCAGATGGAATCGAGGATGTTAGCTTGGGCTCGTTTCCCCTATAAGTATGGAACTACTTCAAGAGATAATACCTTCTCCCATGAGAAGAGGAACCACCTCCCATCCATTCATGCTATATAAACCTCAATTTTTCCCAAGCACAAGCTAGTGTTAATGTTGGTTTGCTAGTGCTAATTAAGTTTGGAGTAAACAACAAGCTATTCATAGTTGTAACTCTCTAGTTGTGCGTGAGGGAGAAGTGTGAATTTGGTTTAGTGTGAAACCTAAAGGGAAGAGACTTAAAACTATCATTGTTGAGGCCATCATGGAATGCTAACATAAGTGTGTGGGAACCTGGTTTTGTCGGAGGAGAACAACAACGTCAAGAAAATGGTTGTAATCTCTTCTTGATTCAATATATATGCAACTATTGATTTCCTACATAATGTGTCATCTCACATGTTTATGGCTTAATGCTTCTTAACTTGTTAAGTAGGTTGAATTACAATTTTTCTATTATCACGATTGTGTTTGCTGTTGTTTACTTGTTTCAAGTGTTCGAAGAAGGAAACGGGAGATAACTGGAGCAAGCAAGCGAGGTCATCACCAAACAGGATAAGCATACTAAGAGGTAGGCCCTCTTAATTGGTTCTAACCTAAGGAAATCTTCCATAGAATGTTTCAGTTATGGCTAGACCCGTTATCGGGCTAGAGGAATTGTTTGTGTCCGCACTTAGAATTTTACTTCACCACAAATTGGTGACTCCATTGGGGATCTAATCCTTCTATTTGTTTGCTTGGAATTTCATGGTTTTGTGTGAACTTTTGTATTTTCACCATTTCCCTTTAGTTCTCTTTGTTTTCCTTTACTTACTGGTCTGGGTTTGAAATTCATAATAGCAAGTCTAGTCTCAACCTTTGGAATTTTTTTTCTTAGCATCCTCGCTCAACGCGCTTAATTTGCTAACAGTCACACCGATCAGCGTGATATGCTAAGAAACAGTCACTCCGACCCCCTTCTGGCACTTGTTTTTAGTTAGGCAGTCACACTGACCCCCTTCTGGCACTTGTTGTTAGTTAGGCAATCACGCTGACCCCCTTCTGGTGCTTGTTGTTAGTTAGGCATTCGCGCCGATTCCTGTAAGTGAAGATTAGGGTTTATCGTAAATATTGGCCAGTGTGTTTTGCTCTTATGATTTTGACCCTAGAAGCTTTTTAGACCGTCTTCTCCTTGACTACAAAGATTATTTTCATTTGGTTTGTTTTCTTAATGATTTGTCATCTTTTCGCTTGATTTGTTGGGTCATTGGATGGTTAGTGGCACTAGGGCATCTAGGTTGTCATCCATTCAGCTGATTGTGAATTCAACAAGTCAAGTTGTTGGTGCGTTTACTCCTTGCATTTCATTTATGGTCCTTCTACGACTTTGACCTCCATTACACAAGTTTGAAAAGTTTTTGTTTGCATCTCTAAATGTTTCTTTTCTAGCATAGACCGCATTTCTTGTCTTGTTTTTGGTAAAGTCGTTGTTTCATTAGTTTGAAAGAGATTCCCTTTTCGTGTTTTTCATTTGCTTGAGAATTAACTGTCTCAAAAACTTTTTCATTGAAGTGTTTTATGAGAAAATCCATTTTGTCATTTCATGAAAAGTATAAAATTCTAGTTTCCTACATCAATATGTTACGGTAGTTAGCATCATTGAAGACTAGGATTGCATTGGCATTTGAAAAGAAAAAGAATTCTCTTTGGTTTTGAAATGACTATTAGAGTGTACTTGTCAGGAAATTAGGAATTGGAATGTATTTTTCATTAGTTTGTTTTCTCAAAAAGTGAAGTAGTGAAAAATCATTTTGCTTTCGGTTGCTTGGTTGTTTGCATTTAATTGTGTATTTTCTGCCCTCTCTAGTGTAGACAATTCATCGAATTGAAAGGATCTTGCCTCATTTAGCTACATTTAGGGTTTTTTGAGTCACATCATTACGGCTTGAAAACTGAGACATAACTCAAGGTAAAATTTAAAATGAACTCAATTAACCTAAGGCACATTTTAAACCTAATGATCACATCTAGAAGGTCTAGGCTAGAGACATCTTCCAACTTCTTTAAACCTAGCAGTTGTCGTTAGCTTCGGCACTAGACAACACTAGTACGGATTTGTGCTCCCTGTATCGTTGAGTATATAATGGGAGACCCCTCTAGGCTGTAATCCTTTATCCATAGGAAGCCGAATCGGGTGCCTTGCAAATGTGATACACCAAACACAACATTCAAGGAGATTGCCTGCCCGTACTCCTCGATTCGTCAGGAGGTATTCTACAGTTCACGGTTGCCTAGTAATCCTTTTTACCTAGATCATCCAGAGCAGTCATTTGATCTTTTTGACTCATTAAACTTAAAAGATCATTCGAGCACTTGTCCTTTCGATCTCGTTTCCAATTGAAAGTGATAGAGTCATCTTTGTTTCTTTCTCGACTCTTAAAATATGAAAGAGCACCAGTCTATATATGTGTCTTAAAAGATTGATTGCTCACGATCTTATAACATCATGTTAATATTTTCTAGACCAAATCATGAGTTTTCCCTGTTAGCCCTGAGGTGCAGTGCCACTATTTTGAAGACTAAAGGAGGGAAATGGTCTATTCTGCTATCATGGAGAGGTTCCCATATAGACCATCACCTCACTTTTCTCACTCATCCACTCCCATCCATGTTCACTCATGTCCTAACCCAACCCTCTCACCACAAAACAACTCACTTTTGACTTGGCCCTATGTGAATTAATCCATTCTTGCCCCCATGCACTAACGTGCAAAAGCCCTCTAAAACCTTACCTTCCCATCCATATGTGCCCTTTGCACATTTCTCGAGGTCATCCCATACCTTCGTATTCCCCACCATCGATCTTCCCATCAATTTGACGGTTCACACTTCACCCGACCGATGCTATATGCTCGATCAATCATCACCGTTAGATCATTTCCGCCAGATCTAACAACTATCGCACATATCGCTCGGGTAACAAGTGAAAGGGATAGCTGGCCGATAAAAGCGGTTTCCTCTCTCTCTTCCGCTGCTACATGGCGCCCAATGAATGGAATTAGGTGGACTTTGACCTTTACCGCTTACCGCCCGATAGAAACCATTTCTACTTGAATAAAACCGCTCGTAGGTGTTACCATTTGAGCGCCTCCTCCCCTCAATATCCATTCGATCTACTCATCTGAGATCTGACGGCTTGGACTTATTCCGCTCTTGCCACAACTTCAAGCCTCCAGCGATTGACCTCCTCCGTCCATTCCTCCCGATCCAATGACCCTCATTCATGATCACCACAGTTCATCCTCTGCCACTGGACCAAAATCCTAACTGTTGATCCACGCCATCCAATGGCCCATATGCCCCCGTACCCCACTTCCCATTAGTCACCCGGGGAGGAAATTTGTTGGCTCTGTCAGTGTTTTTGACAGTCGGACAGTTGAACTAAAATAATGAAATACATGGCTGAAAGGGGAAAAAACAACAACATGATGCAACCGAACCAACAGAAATGATCATGGAACATCATTGGCATGAGAGAGCCACTCGACAGTGCGGTGAAATTACCAGAATTTGATTTACCATGTTTGTTAGAAATAGAGACCTCTAAGCTCATGTTTGTCTAGTTATGGCATCAAGTAGTTAGAAGACAGAGGGGATATATTAAGACATCTGGAGCCTCAGAGAGTTTGAGAGTATTGTAAAAACCCTATAAATGGCTGAAAGTTGGAAGGAATAAGGGTTCAACTTTTGGAGATTGTGGATACTCTGGTCCTTCCAACATCTCATCTTCATTCCAGTAATACAAGCTTCTTTTGTTGTTACATGTTCAATTTCCATCTTCTCCTCTGTTCTAAGCTTGCACTTGAATAGGTTATTCATGTTTTCTTCTATGTCTAATGCCAGATAACTATTATCTTATCTCTGCGTTGATAAATAATATTTTCAAGCTTCATTTACTTTTTGTAGCTAGCCATTAATATGTGTTTATATATGTATCTGCTGGTACAATTAGGATTCTCCATCTATTCATTAAATATATAAACTATTGAGCATTAGTGGTCTAAAGCCTTGTCAAGTTGAGGGTGTTCATGCATGTCTTGAGTGGAAATAGAGTTGAAACAATCATTTGACTTGATCCAACCCCAATCCATTCCAATAGTTCAAAGAACGTATATTGAAGATTTATATGTTACTAGGCATCTCCGAGCTACAACCTAGGATAGTTTCTTGGAGTGATAACATAATTGGCGCCATTGCCGGGGAGAGGAGACTGAAGCTCAGCTTCCCTGGGGGATGACACAAATCTAGCTTTGATGATAGACAAAGTCTGGAAACTATTTTGGGTTATAATCATCTATCTAGCAACTCTACTGGAGGATGAGCCTCTTGGCGACTCCACTCCATAGTTTTGGCTCAGTTTGTGAGGCATCCTCGGAGAAATCCTCAGAAGCCACGAGCCAACCCAATACTTGACCCTGAAAAAATCATCAAAGAAAGAAAGGCGTTGCAAAAAGGAGCATCAGGTTCAGGTAGCTCTAAACAATATTCTATATCTCTTCAAGAAAATCTTGTAATAGAAAAAATACATGTTGAGAGTATAGCACTTAATAATAGCAGTGAAGAAAAACTCTCAGAGATTCATAGAACTCCTTATTATTTAGGTTCTTATTTTGTTGTAAGCCCAAAGGAAACCCCTCCTCCTACCCATCATATTCCTTTAGTCCTATCAGTCACTCCTCAACCCTCGGTCATTCAAACGTCTAGTACCCTTATAGCCACCATAGCTATGGCAACACCTACCAAAATGGAAAGAATCATAGCTGCTAGGTATGGACCTCTAGTACTGCCCACTCCTTTGAATGCCATGCCTACTGCAGAATATCAAAAGTACATGCCTAAGTTCATTGGGACTGAAGGTGTTACAGCTGAGGAATATCTTGAATCATTTTATAGCTATGCTGATAACTTAGACATTAGTGAAGCTGATGCATGGATGAGAGTCTTTGTCCAAAGTTTAGATGGAGAGGCTAGAAAATGGTTCAAAGAATTGACCCCAAGGTCTATAGCATATATTGAGGCTTTAGATGATGCATTCCTAAAGCATTGAGGGGATAAGAAGGATCTACTCTACTACCACACCGATTTTAGGAACTTAAAGAGGGAAAATGGTGAGTTGTTGTTTGATTTTAATAAGAAGTTTAACCACATGTACAACAAGATACCAGCGGAAGTAAAACCCACCACTACCTCTGCTAAACTCACCTATGCTAGTGCCTTTGATTCTGACTTCTGTCTACTGTTGAGGGAGAGATGATGTGCTACCTTGGCTAATATGCAAGATGCAACCTTGGAAGTAGAATCAAACATCATGGCTGTAGAGAAGCTCAAGGGGAATGTTGATAGAAGGAGACAAAGGGGAAAATCTTCATCATCTTCAGATCCCAAGATAGATAAAATGACCTGATATAGTCATTAACCTCTGAAATCTCCAAATTAAAGGTTGAGCAACACCCTAGGAAAGGAACAGTTCCTAATACCTTTGCTCCTATTCCAAATCCATATAGAAAAGCTAATGAGCAATTGCAGATTCTGCAAAGAAGTAAAGATGCCAATGAAGACCAAAGGGTGAAGACCCTTTTCTAGAATGTAGTCATGGAAGAAGAACAATTTGAAGAAGATGATGAGATCCATTGTCTGGAAGACAAAGGCAGTGCCTCCTTTTTGACCTTAGCTACCTATGAAAAGTCATTATTCAATGACCAGATCAACCAAGAGTGGGATGGTGGAGTTGTTCTGCAAACTGGTGATCAACACAGATATGATCTGAGGTTGAAGATGAATAATGCCAAGGAAAATCCTGTTCAGGGAGTTGTTCTCCCTGCAATATAGAAATCTAATAAGTAGAAATGACCAGCAGTTGATCCCATCATCCTCAAAGCTCCAGCTCACAAGGTAAGAGGCCTTGACAAGTCTCCTTCTCCTTTCAGTTTTGAATCAGAAATCCAGAAGCTAAGAATACCTATACCTTTGATTGAACTAGTGAAGAATGAGTCCTTCAAGAGATCTATCCTCGAGGCCCTTGAGCCTAAAGCCATCCAAGCCTCCACTGACTATGTAAATCTGCAAGACAACAAAGCAGTTGTTGTTCTCAGCCCAATGATTGAAAATTATGATGACAACTCCCCATCATTCTATGTCTCTTTGACTATTCATGACAAAATCCTTCACAATTGCCTTCTGGACACAGGAGCCAACCATAATCTAATGCCCAAGGCTATCATGGATGAATTGGGTCTTGACATTACCAAGCCTTATCATGACTTGTTTCTTTTGACTCTAGAAAAGTGAAATGTTTGGGATTAATCAAAGACCTAGCCATCACCTTGTCTCAGCTGCCCATGAAGAGCATGATGATGGATATTGTGGTAGCAAATGTACCCCCTAAGTTTGGCATGTTGTTGTCCAGAGGTTGGATCAAGAGATTAGGTGGAACATTGCAAAATGATTTGTCCTATGCTACTGTCCCAATTTTTGGAGGTGAGAGTAGGAGATTATACAGAGAAGCTCAGTTGGCTTATATCATTAGTGATGAAAGGAATCCCACTAATCATCCCATATATGCTATTGACACTTATTTTGGAGTTTGTATTCTTCAGATTGAAGAATCCTAGTTGGTCTCCATGCAACTTAGGAAACTGGTTTGCCAAATCACAGAGGAAGAAGGACCACAAATTTGGGACATGTTCTTTGATGGAGCTTGCTCTAAGGAAGTTGCAGGGGCAGGTATAGTCCTTGTGTCCCCCACACAAGAATGCGTTCATTTATCTTTCAAGTTAACTTTTTAGGTCACAAATAACATAGTAGAGTATGAAGCCTTGATATTGGGCTTAAACACTGCTAAAGAAATGGGCATCAAAGGTCTGAAGGTGTTTGGAGATGCAGACCTTATCATTCAGCAGGTGAACAAAACTTTCCAAGAAAAGCATCCAAGGCTGAATGCATACAGAGATGAGATATGGAAGCTCAAGCGTTCTTTTAATAGTTTCAGCATCTCTTACACCCCTAGAATGAAGAACCAGCTTGTTGATTCCCTTGTTGTGTCCGCTAGCACGTTTATTCCTCCTTTGCCTCCTAAATTGACTTATGAAGTTCAGGTGAAATATAGACCATCTCTGCCTGACAATGTCAAATACTAGAAAGTTTTTGAATATGATGATGAAATTAATAGGTTTTTACAAGTCATTGATGAATTTTTGAAATGCACATTAACCAATAAAACGAAACCATTGAAGAATGCAACCAATCCAAGCTAAAGGATGAGTTTGGTTAGGATAAAATTGTTTAGCTGCCTAGTAACCATATACCCAAAGGATTGGTGCCTCTAGAGAAGTTGTTTTATCATAGCGATGTACCTTATAAGCCTGCCAAAAAAGAAAATGAGTCTGCAATTCATAGACATAATGTGGGGAGTTCAGCCCATCCAAAGTACATAAATCTATCCACTCACTTGTTTGCTGCCCAAAGTTCCGAGTACTACACCCTGATGAAACAATTTGCTGATATTTTTTCTTGGGAGTACAAGGATCTTAAGACCTATGACACAAACATCATTCAGCATAAGATTCCAATGGAGAAGAACACCATCCCTTTTAAGTAAAAATTAAGACCTATCAGCCCTCTCTTATTGCCTTTATTGAAAAGGAAATCAAGAAATTGTTGGATGCCAAGATCAAAGTTCCCCTAAGGTATTAAAAGTGGACAACTGACCTTGTGGTAGTGAGAAAGAAGAATGGAGAAATCAGGCTCTGCGTTGACTTTAGGAATATGAACAAATGCTCTAAAAAAGACAACTACCCCTTGCCTAAGATGGCACACTTGTTGCAAAATGTTTCAGGGGCTAGAGTCATGTTTTTCTTAGATGGATTTTCAAGTTACAATCAGATTGTAGTACACCTAGAAGATCAGGAAAAGACCGCCTTCACTACTCCTTGGGGAACTTTCATGTACTCCAAGATGCCTTTTGGACTGATGTATTCCAGTATAGTTCATTTTTTGCAGAAGCTAGAAGTCCTTCCAGAGCTTAGTTCAAGTCAAGCCTGGGTCATTAAGCTTAGATCAGCCGAATTCTGCATTAATAAAAACCTTCTTTATTGGAAAGACCCATCAAGGATCCTCTTGAGATGTCTAGACCAAGGACAATTTGTGGAAGTCATGCACCAGTTCCATTCTAGCATCTGTGGAGGGCATCATTATTGGAAAACCATAGCCCACAAGATCCTGAGAGTTGGGTATTATTGGCCTATTCTGTTCTCTGATGTGTTTTCTTTTGTGAAGTCTTGTGACAAATGTTAGAAGTTTGCAGGAAGACAACAGCTAAAATCTTTTCCCTTGAAGCCAATACATGCCAACCTTCCAGTAGTGGGGCTTGGACTTCATAGGTGAGATTAATCCACATTCTAGTGGACGGCACAAATGGATCTTGGTAGCCATTGATTATTTCACCAAATGGATTGAGGCTATACCCA
Source organism: Pinus taeda (assembly GCA_000404065.3). NCBI lineage: Eukaryota > Viridiplantae > Streptophyta > Pinopsida > Pinales > Pinaceae > Pinus > Pinus taeda. Next base: position 391,882 of record APFE031069634.1, read on the forward strand.
CTAAAAATGCTAATCATCAGGTTGTTATAAAGTTCTTGAATGAGAATATTTTCACTAGATTTGATTGCCTAGCCAAACTAGTCACTGATAATGCAACAGCTTTTAGGGAAAAAAAATTGGTGGACATGTGTGAATCAATGGGCATTCAATTGGTGCATTCTACCTCATGTTATCCTCAAGGCAATGGCCTGGAAGAATCATCTAACAAGAGTCTTGTAAGGATAATAAAAAAACTATTGGAGGAAAACAAAAAGAGTTGGGATTCCAAGTTGAAGTTTGCATTGTGGGCTGACAGAGTTACCAATAAGAAGTCCATAGGAAATTCTCCATTTAATGTGGTTTATGGCGCTGATGTTGTTTTTTCTATCCAGCTGATTCTCCCCGTGGCAAAATTCTTACAAGAAGAATAAGATGAAGATAATGACATGGCGAGGAGAATGAGTAACTTGGTTGAATTACAATAGATCAGAGAACAATTGGTTGAGAAGTCATGAATTCATCAAAAGAGGTTCAAAGAAACCTTTGATAGAAAAGAAAAAATGGACAGTTTTCAGGTTGGTGACTGGGTTCTCAAATGGGATGCATTGAAGGAAAATAAGGGCAACCATGGTAAATTTGATGCCTTATGGACAAGACCGTTTATCATTGCTCAAATTTAGATGAACAATACTTTCATTCTACACAATTTGGAGGGGGAAGGTGTTTATGATGGCCCGGTCAATGGGCGGTTTTTGAAACATTACTTCATATGAGGCTTTAAGGCCTTAATATTGTAATAGGTTTCTCAGTTTTTGTTTTTATGCAAATAAACTCCATGCCCAATGGAACACTAGGAGATAGGTTTATTTTGGTTGTTAGTGGAAAGGCAGTAGTCTGCAGTTCTTGAAACCTCACAGGGAGGCTTTCATCCCCAGAAGGAGCCAATGTTAGCCCTGAGGTGCGGTGCCACTATTTTGAAGACTAAAGGAGGGAAATGTTCTATTCTGCTATCATGGAGAGGTTCCCATATGGCCCATCACCTCACTTTTCTCACTCATCCACTCCCATCCACATTCATTCATGTCCTAACCCAACCCTCACACCACAACACAACTCACTTTCACCTTGGTCCTATGTGAATTAATCCATCCTTTCCCCCATTCACTAATGCACAAAAGCTCCTGAAAACCTTACCTTCCCATCCATATGCACCCTTTGCACATTTCTCGAGGTCATCCCCTACCTTTGTGTTCCCTGCCATCGAACTTCCCACCAATCTGACAGTGCACACTTCATTCGACCGACGCTATATGCACGATCAATCATCACTATTAGATCATTTTTGCTAGATCTAACAACTATCGCGCATATCGCTTGGGCAACAAGCAAGAGGGATACCTGCCCGATAAAAGTGGTTTCCTCTCTTTCCTCTGCTGCTATGAGGCGCCCGATGAATGGAATCGAGTGGGCTCCGACCTTTACCGCTTATCGCTCTATGACCGCCCAATAGAAACCATTTCCACTTGAATAAAACTGCTCCCAGGCATTATCCTTCGAGTGCCTCCTCCACCCAATAGCTGTTCGATCTACTCATCTGAGATCTGATGGCTCGGACTTATTCCACTCCCGCCATGACTTCAAGCCTCCAGGAATTGATCTCCTTCATCCATTCCTCCCGATCCAACGACCCTTGTTCACGATCACCATAGTTCATCCTCTGCCACCCGACCAACATCCCGACTGTCGATCCACACCATCCAATGACCCATATGCCCCTGTACCCCACTTCCCATCAGTCACCCGGAGAGGAAATTTGTTGGCTCTGTTATTGTTTTTGACAGTCAGACAGCTGAATTGAAATAATGAAATGCATGGTCGAAAGGGGAAAAAACAACAACACAATGCAGCCAAACCAACAGAAGTGATCATGGAACATCACTGGCATGAGCAAGCCACCTGACAACATGGAAAAATTACCAAAATTTGATTACCGTGTTTGTTAGAAACAGAGCTCTCCGAGCTCATGTTTGTCTAGCTATGGCATCAAGTAGTTAGAAGACAAAGGGGATAGATTAAGACATCTAGAGCCTCAGAGAGTTCGAGAGTATTGTAAAAAGCCTATAAATAGCTGAAAGTTGGAAGGAATAAGGGTTCAACATTTGGAGACTGTGGATACTCTGTTCCTTCCTGCGTCTCATCTTATTCCAGTAATATAAGTTTTTTGTTGTTGTTACATGTTTAATTGCCATCTTCTTCTATGTTCTAAGCTTGCACTTGAATAGGTTATTCATGTTTTCTTCTGTGTCTAATGCCAGATAACTGTCATCTTATCTCTACGTTGATAAATTAGATTTGAAAGCTTCATTTACTTTCTGTAGCTAGCCATTCATATGTGTTTATATATGTATCTGCTGGAATAGTCAGGATTCTCCATTTATTCATTAAATCTAGAAACTATTGAGCATTAGTTGTCTAAAGCCTTGTCAAGGTGAGGGTGTTCATGCATGTCTTGAGTGGAAACAGAGTTGAAACAGTCATCTAACTTGATCCAACCCTAATCCATTCCAATAGTTCAAAGAACGATATTGAAGATTTATATGTTACCAGGCATCTCCGAGCTACAACCTAGGAAAGTTTCCTCAAGTAGATTCCCTAAAGAACATTTTAAAGACTTGAAGTTTATCTCTCTCTTTTCTTGTTAACTAAGACAAGGTCATCGTGGCTGAACCATTTGGTTCACCTAGTTCCTCTTCCTCTCCTCTGTCTGAAAGATTGTCTGAGGATCCTTTTCATGAATTACCATAGTCACTCGAGGACCAATATGTTGGACTTAGAATTGTTCTGAGCATTCAATCCTTGTCATCTCATCCTCCGCCTACTTCAGATACTAGGTCACCTGCTGATACTGGCCCAGAATCTCTGAACAATCCTGTCCAAACTCCTGAGAGTTCGCCAACTACTGACGGTCAGCTTGGACTGGTTATACATCTTCTGAATCCTTTGTTTGACCCTGTTGCGATATCACCATAGTGTCTGTACAGTCTGTATGATAATCCGGGTGTTCCTTTGGAATTATCCCCTCTTACCTCTTAAGTTGTTCACCGTCATTTGTTCCCAACTATGGAACCTGAAGGCGATGCTCCATTTACCTCTCCGGATGAGTCAGAAGTTTCTACTCCACACACTGTTGAGGAGGAAAAACATCCATTTCCTCCTGAAGGTTTCCCCTATACAGGGAGCATTCCCATCAGTGTGTATCAATAATTGTTGCCTAATTATGTGTCTTTGGCACAATTGGTTTTAGGTACACCTAGTGCCTCATCACTTTACCATAACCCTATTTGGGCGTCTGGTTCCATGCCTACTATAGGTCCGTTCATTGCAAACTCGACCTCCTAGCAGGCCGTTACCTTAGTCTCGATGTAACCCACCATTTCAAATGCTCTTGTATCGTTCGTCCCAATCAACCGTCTGGTTCAACCAGCAATCTCAAAGAATGTTACTATCAGTTCTTTGATCCCTCTAGTAAGTGGCCAAGTTGTGCCACCACCTAGGGGTAGAATATAAGTGTTTCTATGGTTGGCCGATCTTGGTTAGGCAATTTCCAGTATCAACAGCCTTATGAGACTCGGGTTCAGTACCAAACTCCTTATGTTCCATATGGTTCTCAAGGAATGGTCAATCCGCCTTACGTCCTTTAGTCTGGGTAGTATGTTCATCCTGGCTCATCCACTTTTTAGGGTGGCTATGGCCAAATTTAGTTCAGAAATTTATCGGGCACTATTCAAGTACCCTTACAACAGTTAGGACAATCTCTATAGCAACAAGGGAAACCTTTGTTGCAGCAGGGGTTGTCGACGCAACAGTAAGGACAGATGATACAACAACAAGGTCAACTGCAACAATCGCAGGGGCAACCCTCGCAACCGTTGCAACAACAGATGTAGTATGCTTCGCAAACCTCCCAACCTATGTCTTCACACGGCCCACCTCTACAGCCCCAGGGACATCTTTTGTAGCCGTAAGGTCAACCCTTGCTGCAATAGAGCCAACCTGGGCAGCAACAACCCTTATATACATATCAACAGGGTCAACCCTTGCAAGGAAAAGGCTTGGGTCAAGTCCTGTAGCGGCAAGCCCAAAATCCTAATGTCTTAGGTCAACAGGCACATAATCCTTTTGCCCAAGGGCAACAAGTACAGAATCCTTATGTCCAAGGGCAACAAGTGTACAATCCTTATGTCCAAGGATAGCAAGTCCAAAATCCTCTTGTTTAGGGGCAACAGGTTCAAAATTTGTATGTTCAAGGACAACATGTACAATATCCATATGTCCAAGGTCAACAGGCTCAATAGCCTCTTAACCCATACGTTTCTTATCAGCAACCTATGACTGGACAGTTCGAAGGTGTTCAAGGTCAAAATCCTCCTGATGGCTAAGGTAACCCACAATGAGGGCAGAATCAAATGCCATATGGCCAAAATCCCCCACTATGGGGCCAACATCCTTACCACTAGGGATGGGATCCTCCGGTTGGACCCACTTATCGACCTCTAATTCCTTTTAATACTCAATTTTCGTTCTTGGCCACACTAGAGTTTCCAAATGTGTCTCGCCTTACGAATGATCCAATTCTTCATTCATCATACTGGCCTCCGGTTCCATCCAAGATCCCGAGCGATTGTCCTAAGTTCGGTGGGAAAGCAAAAGAAGATCCTTAAGCCCATGTGATGACATATCACCTCTGGTACTCTTTTAATTCTTATGTTGATGATTCTATTCATCTCCATCTTTTCCAATGAACCCCCATAGGTGCTGCAACCAAGTGGTACATCGAGCTTCCTCGAAGTACTTACCATGACTTCAACTCTTTAGCCATGGCTTTCCTCATGCATTTCCAGTTGCCGGTTCACTATGAAACTGGCACCTATTTGCTCACATCGCTTAAGCAAGACATTGCGACACACATATCCAATCACATCCATGAATGGAGATGTAGACGTTGCATGATCAACTTCGAGATCACTGATCAGTTGCTCACTGAATGGTTTACTGAGTCATCTGTAGCTCCTGTTGCTAGCGATATAGCTATGGGTGGATGCGTTACCGAAGAACAAGCCATTTCTCATGCCCAGTACTTAGATCTTGTTTATTCTCAGTATGGCACTTTGTATGAGTTATTACTCGATGCTCCGTGGTCATCATCCAATCCCACAACATTGAAGTCACAGGCTACACCTCCTATTGATGGAGTAATTGATTTAGTGTCCCAAACCCCTGCTAAATCTTCTTCCAAACAGAAGTTGGTCTCAAACACCTTCCAATAATTCCTCCTAGAATCCACCTGGCCCTTGTAAAACCTCAGAGGTCCATGCTATCCAGTGTACATCAGCGGACAAATCCTCGAAAGGTATGAAGAAAGGAAAAGGCAAGGGTAAATTTGATGCCCCAAAATAAGGTCCTCCTAAGTCATTTGCTGGTGATTCTTCACAACAGAAGCTTAAGTATTTGTGCCTCATTTTCGAGGAGGATCACTATACCAAAGATTATCCTCGACGTTCTGAAGTTAGTCGTTTGCTCAAATGGACCCTAACTGTCTTGAAAGAGCCATTTCTGTCTCAGCGGACTCAAATGGTAGATCAACCTCAATCATCTGCTTCCTCAAGATCTCAAGTGTTCATGATGAGCATGCCTATTAATGTGGCTACTAGATCAAAAGATTACCAAACTCCTTCTCCAATAGCCGGAAAAGAGAAAGAGGCCACCCCTTCTTCTTCTGCCTCGAGTTCTGGCCCTCTTCATATCGAGCGCCCTAACACTGATTCCGCTATTCGGCCACCCTCTCAAGGTGTGCTAAGGAAATCCTTGTACAATCCCAACGCTCGAGTCACTCAACACTATAATATTGTTGAGGATTTGGCTCAGGGACCATCAGCTATGTAAGCTCTCGAGGTGCTCCAAAGTTGTCATTCTCAGCAGAAATCTTTGCTATCAGCTATGGGGGGTATTGATCCTATCAATTCCAATTTGATATGTTTTGATCTAGAAAACCACGTTTCACGCCTGCCTCATCATATTGTCTTTCTCACTCAGGTAATCATCAATGAGAAAACCATTCACAGGAGTGTCATCGATGAAGGTGATTCTACCTGCATTATTTCGACCGCCTGCTGGAAGGCCATTGGTTCTCCTACATTGAACCAATCCCCAAACACTTTGGAAGCTTTCGATGGGCGCGATTCGTGACCCTTCGGTGTCTTACCTAACCTTGCCATTACTTTGTAGGGAAAGACACTACAAGTCGAGGTAGATATTGTTGACGCTACTATTAATTATAATCTTCTACTCGGACAGAGTTGGACCCATGCCATGCATGTTGTAGCCTCACTATTGACCAGTTGTCCTTCTTTGCCTCTTCCTCCTCGGATGGCAATGTTTCGTATGTCAAACACACTGGTTTTTCTTATGAGAGTGTGGGGGTAAGTATTTTTAAAGATTCTGCCTTGATGGGAATTTTTCCGCTCCCCCTCCTCATGTTGCCTTTGTTAACATGATCTCGCTCAAATCTGACCCTTGGGTCATACCTTCACCAGATTTTGTTGATACCTGGGGCGAGGTTATGCCACTTAGTCCTGCTAAAATCAATTATGTGGAGATTGTTGTGGCCTCAAGTTTCGTATCCTCTGATTCTCCTATTTCGAGGACTTCTCACGATATGTATTCTCAATCCCCATGGTTTGGTGATTCAGAATCTTCTAATCCCTTAGCCGAGACTTTTCTTGTTGACGAAAGTATCATGGAAGTAATGTCTCTCGAGGAACCAACTTGGAACGATCCTCATCATCATTCCCTATTCCTGCCTCACCCGACGGTCATGTCTATGTGTCTTGAGCAATTTTTTTCTCAGCCATCTATTGACATGTCAGTTTCGCCTGACATTGTCAAGCTCTTTCACCTGAGGGCACCTTTATCCCGTCATGGATTTAGGATTTTTCTCCCTCCCCGAGTTTTTACCGATTTCCCATTCTTGCAATGGGGTTGTCATCTGACTCGTAACCCTCCCTCACCTAGGGGGCATGGGGGAAAAGCCTTATATGAGGTCTCCTCTATTATTTGGTCGAGTCGATGCTTACTCGTCATGACAGTGGTAAAACTCTGGTGTTCATCTGTGTTGATTGATTACGCGAGTCCAAGCATGGACTCCCTCAAGAAGTATTATGCTTAGGTCATCTTGCATGGTTACTTGTGTACATTAGTGTGTCATTCATGTTTGTGCAATGTGGTTTGGTGTGTTAGTTTTCAAACAACTTTCCTGTTTACTATGTTTTTCCTTGCTTTGCAGATTTATGTGACTCCTCACATCAGTTTCGCTGATGGTGCTTTCCGTAGTACCTAGAATCTATCCTCCGCGACATGGGCTATTTATGACCCTCAAGGTGGGTTGATTGATATTCAAGGTATTTGTTTAGGTCGCACAACTAATAACATTGTTGAATACAGTGTAGTCATCGAACTGTTATCAGAATCCATTGCTCTTGACATTCAGTAGTTGTTTGTCAACCTGGATTCGCAACTTGTTGTCCTTCAACTCTGATAAAAAATGGATCCAAAACACCCTCTAAGTCTTCAAACATTCAAAACTATCACGAGCTATCGAGAGAAAAAACATAGAGAAAACATTAAAAAATAGAGTATCGACGGTTTAAAACTATTTTGCATGAGATCCATCGGATCTGGCCGATCAACAGTCCAGATCCGATCGGCATATCGCAATCGGCGAAGGCAAGCAGAGCTTATCGGAGGTGGCTATATGGGAAGCGCGACTAAACAAGATTCGTTGATCTATGCACGCAGATCAACAATCTAGATTTAATTGCACTATCACATCGTCAATATCACAATCTAGATTTAACTGCGGCTCGGAGGATTGGCGACATGCGATTGCGATATCACAATATTGCATCAGAGCAATGCAAGGGAGCAGGGCTGATAACAAATGTGACTGCGATGAACTATACCCGATAACATTATAAACGATATTTGATATATTTTGAAGTCCAGAAAAGGGCTTTTTCAATGTAAATCGCATTTTCGTTAAATAAACGAAAAACAAAAGAAAATGCGCCGATGCGATGAATTGGACCTGAAAGGGTTTGTTAATGAAAATATATATTATTTCAAGTCTTATATGAGTGGGATTTTCATTTTTTAATGTATTTTTAAATATAAAAGGAAACCACGAAACAAGTGAGATTTCAGGAGGACTGAAGGCAGTAAGAGGTTTGGGCTGGGCTCCGCCCGAGCCCATACATTAGTTGCCACGTGTCCAGGCCCTGGAGAGAGAAAACCACTCTTTTTGGGTAGTTAACTCTTGTACGCATGGGCCACCCAAAATGAACCACAACTGTTGGATCTAGATCTTCCAGATCAACGATGGAGATGTGATAAGCGACATAAAGGTGGACCTGATAGGAGTTATAAGAGGAATTTATAGTATTTCAAATCCGCTAAATGGCAGTTTGGCGAATTTCCTGTGTTTTTAGTGTATTTCTCTGTGAACACAGAGAATAATATTTCATGGGATTTCAAAGGCTCGATGATCCATTCCGTTACAGAACAAGTGGCCACCATCCCTAAAAGCGTTTAGCAATGATTGCTAACACTCAAAGGGGGATATGAGCGGTAGAGGCTAGGAAGCCAGAGGGCCCGAGAAGGGGAAACGAATAGACAATGCTAATTGGCTTTAAAGCCATAAAAGGCAGAAGACAAAGGCAAGCAGTGCTGAGACAGAGAGAAAACAGAGACAGAGAGTTAGTGAGGAGAGTTTGTGTACTCAGAAAGACTTGGGGAATCCAAGTGAAGCCTTGTTGTTTTGTATCTATTCAGTGAGACTCAAATTGAGCTCACTTTTGTAAAAAATATGCTTCTGAAGACATAATAGAGAGGTCACCATTGAATGCTGGACCATGAGACGTAGCCCAGAAGTGTTGGGTTAACTCCTTATTAAACTTGTTGTGTTTATGTGTGTTTGTCTATTATGTTCTTGAACTACTTCATTGTCTATGTATTTCACAATCTTATCGATCCATTGCACAAAGCAACATAGGCAAATCCATGCACATGAGTCTGTAATTATCTTAATAATTGTCTAATATCTTACCATCAGATTAAGTGGTATCAGAGCTTTAGGTTTGCTAAGGTTAGACAAGCTTGTGCTGGATTGTTGAATACTAGCTAGGTCAAAGCTCAAATTAGGAGAAGGAGAACTGGTTGAGGCTAACCCGAAAATTGGAAGTGTCTACCCTAGGAGGAAAATTGCAGAAGAAATCCCCTTGGAATCAGATTCTCAGTTCATTGACAGTTTCATGACCATGAGAGCCATGGTAGAAGAGAAGAATCGAGAATTTAAGACAAGTTGAGGTGAAAGTACTTCAACCTCCAAACAAGACAAAGGAACAAAGGAACCTCTTCTAGATGGCCATTTAGAAGGAAAAGGGAAAAGGGAATAGCCTCCTCTATCAAAACCTCCTTCTAGCCCTGAAAATAAAAAGAAGAAAACATCTTTGATTAAATCAGATGTAAAGTTTGATTTGCCAATATATGATGGAGAATTAAATGCAGAAAAGCTAGATAACTAGATTAGACAGATTGATGTATATTGTAGGGTGTATAACATCAATTCAGAAAGGAGAAAGATTCAGCTGGCCAGCCTTCGCCTTGGAGGAACTGCCCTAGTGTGGTGGGAAGGCCAGACACAAGCTGATTTGAAGAAGCATGGTAAAATTCTTTCTACCTGGAGTGAATTTTTTTCTGCCATTAAAAAAAAAATCTATCCACTAGCTTATATGCAGCAAGCAATGATGAGTTGGCAAACTCTTTGCCAATTAAAGGGGAAAAGTGTACAAAGCTATACCCAGGAATTTAGAAAAAGAGATTTAATTCTACTCATTTCTCTAGACTCACCTGAAACTTTGCTAAAGTATATAGGTGTTCTGCATAGCTATTTGAGGCACACCATTCTCATGTTTAACCCTACTAGCATAGATGAGGTATCAGTTCAGGCTACACATCTAGAGGCTAAAGGTAAGAATGTGAACCCAGAGATTGGGAGATCATCAAAATCCACTACAAGCAAGAACAAGGAAAAGAAGAAGCAAAAATGGAAGGAGAGGAAGACAAACACTGTACAGAAAGACAAACCTTCATGCACTCACTGCAAGAAGGATGGGCATGATGATGAACACTACTGGTCTTTGCATCTAGAGCTGAAATCCAAGAAGTTTGGTGGTAAGAAGAAGAAGGCTGCTACTACTATTCAAAAATATTTGGGGTCAGACTCAGGTGATGAAACAACAATCACAACCACAGTTATAAAAGGTTATCCGCTTTAGAGAATGCAGATATCAAGAAGTAGCTATAGGAGCTGCTCGAGAAAGGGTTCATAAGACCAAGCACATCACCATGCAGATCTCTAATCGTGTTGGTGAGAAATAAAGATGGTTTGTGGAGGATGTGCATTGATTACAGAGCACTGAATAAAATAACGATAAAGAATCGTTATCCTCTTCCTCACATAGATGATCTATTAGATCAGTTGAAAGAAGTTATTTACTTTTCCAAGTTGGATTTGTGTAGTGGCTACCATCATGCCAGAGTTGCAAAACAAGATGCATGGAAGAATGCTTTCAAAACAAAGCAAGGGCTATATGAATGGTTAGTTATGCCTTTTGGCTTAACTAATGCTCCTGCCACTTTCATGAGAGTTATGAATGATGTACTCAAGCCATTTATTGATGATTTTGTAATTGTATATTTAGATGACATTCTTGTTTTCAGAAAAACATGGGAAGAACATTTAAAGCATGTAAAGTAGACTCTAGATGTTTCGAAAAGAGAAAATCTCTATGTTAAGTTATCAAAATGTGAATTTGGCAAAACATCTTTGAATTATTTGGGTCATATTGTAGGGGGTTATTATAGCTCCAACTATCACCCTTGGTATTTGTGATGCTTGGTTTATGGCCTAGGGCAACCCCTCCTTCCAGACTTGGTCCAAATATTTTAAAAATAGTGTTTTACTTCCTGTACGCGACTTTTCCCTGTGATAAAAGCGTGGACACACGGGTTAGTCAATACCCAACCCGCGTATATGTGTTAAAAAACTTAAAAAAAATTAAATTTCCTTAACTATGGGCAGAGTTCACGGGTTTACCTATTGATTACCTCCTAGTGCCCCTAGGCCAACTATTTCCCAACCAAAAAACTAATTGGGAGAAGTATAAATAGACTTCAATGGGAAGGCCTGAAGGAGGAGAGAAGAGATATAATTACTATACTGAGATTATCCCCTGATCAAGTCTGAAGTATCCTTGTGCTTCAAGCACTTCCCCAAGTTTAGGAAACCCTTGTTTCCTTGAGTGTTGATATTCTCCCACTTGCTTGATATATCATGGTATTGGTTATGGAGGGAGGCTGTTGAAGACTGGGACTGGACGGACCTGGAGGACAGTTTCGCTTGGAGCAGGAAGAAGGAGACTTAGGTGAACTCTTTCTGTGTATATTATAGTTTTCTACAATAAAAAGAAATGATGTCTTGTTCCTAAGATTGGCCTTGTCTATGCATCAGATGTTGTTGCAATTCATGTATGGATGATTATTTTGATGTATAACTAACCATTTGCTTATATAATATAAAGTCGTTTTCATTAAAATGCTTTATCTATATGCTGTTATGTATGTTTGGATTGGTTGATTTTCATATTCGAAGATCATTAAGAGTTGCAGAGGGTTTGAACCCTTCTGGGACTACCCAAACGAAGGACATCTGGGTATGTTCATCCTGACATAGTTTGTTTATTTGAACATATTTCCTGAGTTGTATGCGTGTTTCTTGCTGTATATTACTCTTGCTCTGTTGGGGTTCTGACCCAAAGCCCTAGTGTACTTATTCCCGTAACAGAATTGGTGACTCCACTGGGGATAACAATATTGTTATTCCTAGTTTGGGTTGTCCAGTGTCAATCATGGCTCAGTTCTTGGTTTGCTTGTTGTGACAGTATTTCTTGCTCCTGTAGGAACTCAGACTTCAAGTCTGATATTTTTCATCAAGCCTCATTTTTTATTTTTCTTGCAAAACTTAGTACACACATCTTTGTCTATTTACAGAATCATACACACGCTTGTTTCTGTGAAGTGAAACCGCGTATACATGAGTTTATTTTGTTAGAAGTGCATGTACATGCACCTGTGCTGGAACACAGTTGTGTATACCATTTTTTGCATGCTTTTTTCAAATCTTTATGCCCAGAAAGGTTTGTTTCTTGGTCTGTGTGGTTTCTAATTGGTTAGTTTCTGTCTTTAGAATTTCATTATCCAGTGAGATTACTATTTTGATGCACTTCTGCTTTGAAAAATCTTGAACTAGGTTTTCTTTAGAGTGAGTTTTATGATTTGTGTTTGAACAGGCAAGTCTTCTTATAGAGGTTCTTGATTGTTCTGGTCTTCTAGAACAAAATATTGTTTGTAATCTTCGTGTCAGACTTCATTATTGGTCTACTTGCTTTGCTTCTCATCATTTTTGTGGCCATACACTTTTTCTTGCTTTTCGAAAGTTTCTTGTCGATGAATTTGAAAGTGTGTCTTTCCTGACTTCTTGGTCGGTTTCTCAAAGCTCTTTTGCTGCTTTTGGATCGTTGAGTGCAAGTTGAAACTCCTTTTTGCTCAAGTTTTCATTCATGTTGAATTGGTAACTTACAAAGTTTCTTTGTGCTTTGTTTTCAGCCTTTGAGTCTTTGGTGGCATTTTGAGTACTTTTGAAATGTTGTTTTCATTGCTTCTTGAAAAGGAAAAGTTCTTAAAAAACATTCTTTTTGCTTTCTTTTGCCGAATTTGATTTTGGTTTCTTTGGTTTCGTGAAAGTGAATTGTGATTTTTCGAAATTTGCCTTGCTTATTTGGAGGAAAATTTATATTTGAAACTTGCATTCTCTTCAAACATTTAAGTTAGCTTATTAAAAAAAGTTTTAAATAATTGCTTTAGTCTCTTTTTAGAGTAATCTATAATTTTGCATTATCATGTACACCTTGCATTAGGGTAGTTTTGCATTATTAAAGCATCAATAGTATTTTTAGTTTTTGTGAGTGTGAAGTCTTCTATAAGAAAAGAAAAGAAAAAAGTTTTCGCTTTATAGAAGTTTCTTAGAACCCAAGTAGAAATTTATTTTCATCGAAGAACAAACAAGTGCATTTCATATAAGTTAGTTTTTCATTAATTTCTTTTGCATCATACAAACACTATCAATTTCATTTCGATATTATCCCTTTGACTTAAAAGAATAACCACTTAAAATCAAGCACTTAATAAAATGAACTAGAACTTTTTGTATTGTCAATCAGAATACACTAACAAGTTTTATGTTTATTTAGGGCCTTAGATTTGGCAAGAGGAGAGTAAAATCTCCAAGGCCACTCTAAATTGTAAAACATGGAAATCTAATTAAAGAGTAAAATCCAATAGCGTTAGGGAGACCGGGAAAGCTTCGTGACTGGGATTTGAGCACGAGGGTTCATGAAGATAAGGACGAGAGATACCCCCTCTCTTACTTGTCGGATCCTACCTCACGACTGTTGTTGGATAGGTAAATCCCCTCTACGGATAGAGGCGATCCCTACTAGCCCAACAGGGGTCTAGCAACAATCAAACAATGCTACACCGCTGGTTCCTAGTTGTAATTAACAAGTGGGTGAGAATAACCTACTTGGATTCCAACGCTTGTTTGTCGAAGAGATACTCCTCTTGCTCCTTCGCTCCAGCCGATCACAATTCCCCGCTATCCTCGCGGACGAACACCTGCACGAGCAAAAGAGAGCAAACAAGAGCGTAAAATCTACTAACAACAACTATGTATCGGTCAGGAAAGATACAATTTGCATTAATCAATCATTGAACAAATGTAAATGGAACCATAAGAGTAGTCATCTATCTTTATTAACAAAAAGTATAGTAAGGTACAATCGATGTCCTGACGCTGAGTCCTTCCCTAGAGGGTCCAGCCAGCATATCTTCCAAGCATTCACCTTTGGAGCAAATCTCCCAAGTCAAAAGGTCTCTCTCTCACATACAAGGCAACAAGCTCATGACCTTCCTCAAGCTCAAAACAATCCTCACACAACACACCAAATGCCTACAAAAGAGCAGCACTAAAATGCACTAAGAATTCCTCAATCAAAGTCTATATGTTCCAAACTAGCTGCTCATGGGCCATGGAGGAGGCTTATAAAGGAGAAGGAGTCTCCATGAATAGGTAAAGGATGAGCTTTCCTCCAAGATAAGTGGATGGTCAGTCGAACAGACATGTCAGAGAAAGGATGGCGACCTCAACAATGCTAACAACCAAGTCTGGAGGGATCTGGAAGGCTGGTTGTTAGAACAAATTCGCCCAAACAGGATCAGCGCGGGTGAGATACTGAGCTGCCGCGCTGACATCGCAGATCAACTATAGCGGAGGTCCGGTCAGCGCGAAAAGGGCAAACGGAGGCTGCGTTGTTCGTTAAAATGGGACCAGCGCAGAAAAGACGTGTGCTTCCACGCTGGCAGCGCAACAACAACACTAGCCTCCGCCTGTCAGCGCGGTTATTTTATTAACAGACGCGATGATCCATTTAACTTAGGCGAAGAGGGTTCTTTAGCCATTTTGAGGAGCATGAGCATAGGTGAATGTGGTTTATAGCACAGTAGGGAGACTAACATGATGGCAGTGACATTTTACTGTGTAACAGATGCCCCCTAAAGCATGAAGCCCGAGAGAGTGGGAGGGGTGAAATGCTTTACAAGACTGCTGGGCTGGAACACCACTGGAGAGAAACTGCAGGCGGATACAACTGATATTTCAATTACATGTAGTCTAGGCATGGGCGCAGCCATCCAAAAGACATATAGAAACAAGGTCTATGGCGTGGACGGAGCCACCAGCTGAGAAGACCTAATGATAAGAGGTATGGTCGCAGCACCCAGCTGAGAAGACCATAATGATAAGAGGTATGGTCGCAGCCATCCATCGATGAGTCATGTAATGATGTCCCACAAAATCGCAACCTGGTCCACGATGGACTAGAACCAGGGTCTTGCGCTCCATCCGAAGCCGAACAAAGTACAAGTTCAAGCACGTGAATAGATGTGTCGAAGTCGAACATGCTTGAACATTGTCTGATTACCAGCCAATGATGAAAGCCATTAACAGACGCGAGAGGGGCCACCAATGATGACGATGGTCCTCAAGGTACTATAGGTACAATCCACAACATGTGAATGAATGAGCCGATGTCGAACACCCACGGAATTATTCTATCGGAGGCCAATGATGAAAACCTCGCGTCGAACACGAAGGACCTGCCGTTAAGGCATGCAGGCCCCAAGGTACCTGAAGGGAGTCTCTAGGTCATTCCTGGATAATGAGCTGAAGTCGACAGGAAGTGATCTTTATCGAAGGTGGGCCATAGTGATTCCCACATCATCTACGCGAGACGGGTAGAGACAAGTTTGTTTTGCGTGAAATATCAGAGGAAGGTTATACTTGCAGAGGCCAACTTCTCTTGAACATATCGGCGACACCACGACGGATTTGGCAGTATTTGGGGGTCAA
>APFE031069637.1:0-21877 GCA_000404065.3 Pinus taeda
TTCAGTATGGTCCAGTTTTGACCATTTATGAGCAGTTTTCAGTGGAGAACTTCTGGGAGATGATGTAATCAGTTGACCTTGTTCCTTTAGGTAGTGAAGCAGGGACTTAAGAGCCCTCAGTTTATGGACATTTGTGATTGGGGTTGAACTGCCCAAAACTATCTATAACACTAAGTGACGAAGCATCTTTTTGTCTTTCTTAACTTTCTCAATCAACTTCTCCAGGTGTATGTTAACCACTCAAGACAAATCTCCTTAGGATTCTCAATTTCCTTTGCCTTTTGTCTTCTAACCTTGCCTCTTCGCTGCCTAGTCACCTGACCTTTTTCATTGTTTGTGAACACTTGTGGTGAATGATTTGATAGGGTGGATGGATGAAAGATGGGTATGAAAAGATTTTAGGATGAGTAGGTGAGGGTGAATGGGAGTGTGAATGGGATTTATGGAGTGAGGAGGTTTTTGTATGTAGGGTATAGGGTTTCATATGGAGGGTAGGGTTTAGGAGTTTAGGTATGGGAATGGGATGTATAAGGATAAGCTTTTATATGGAGGGTAGGGTTTTAATATGTAGTGTATGAGGTTTTAGTAACCAACAACAAAGATAAATGAGTGAACCTTGAACCATTATGATGAACAGTGGATACTAGGGTTTTGTTTTTAATAAACAGAACTACCATATGGTGATGTAAAAAACCCTTTTTCAGCAAGAATAATTGTGTTACTTACTTGTCCAGAGGAAAATTTGGAGAATTGAGGAAAATTGGAGTGATTTAGAAGAGTTTGACAGGTGTCCAGTGCCCTCACATAGGTGCACAATGCCTTTGGTAATCGCAGCTAGTGTAATTTTACACTGCAAGAAGCTCCCAGGTGTGTAACGCCTATTCTATGCATAGCGCCGACTGCCAGGTGTGAAATGCCTTTTTGCAGACCACTTTTGGAAGCCTTCGTGGTGCCAAAATTGTACATGTGATATATATTTTGAAACCTTATGGAGTCTACTTTCCAAAACATCTTGAATTTCCCAATTTGGAGGTCATTTTCCTTGTCAAAAGTCAAATCTCCCAAGACTGGTCAGAATGTGCAAAATGAGGCTGCTTAAATGCAGAGTGTTGTTGCACTCAACTTTTTAAGGTCTTCCTCAACTCCAAATTTAGCTCATGATAGTTCATGGTAAATATATTTGTGTCTAGTTATCATTTCACTCATCAAGGAAGTCATTTGGCCAACAAGGCTAGGAGAAATCTTGATTTTCCTAAGGTCACTCCAGAGGTGCAGCAACTCTCCTGAGGCTACTATATTTTTAACATTTCTCTAAAACCATGACACTTGTGTAAAGGGTGAAGGAGGTGTTTCTTCCTTGGCCTATTATGGAGAAAAACCTCTCTCAGGTTTTCCAAATTCATTTTTTCTTGCTTAGGAACATCATTTGAGTAAAACCTATCCCAATGTGTGGAATAGGGGATTTGTCAAAATGAAGTGAAATGAAGGGGATAAGGGGTTATAAATTCTTGAGAAAATTTTGGGAAGTAGGGAGGGATGTTAGGAAATATTGGAAAGATTAATTTCAAATATTGAGTGAGGGGAAGGGGTCTAAAAGGGAAAAATAGAGGCTTACCCTAGAAAATTATCAAATTGTAGCAAGAAAATAAGGTTTGTGGGAAAATGAAGAATTTGAGGGATACCAGTGATGGGAAGTGTTTAATAAGGTACATTAAGGATAAGGGGAGGTGTATGAGCATCAGGATGCAAGCTTTGTTGATTATTTGACCATCCAAGAGAAATTACCTTCAAAACCCTAGGAGAGGGAAATGAATCTTACCTAGGCACAACTGAAGCACGAATAAGGTGTAAAATGACCCATTGGAACCTGAAATGATGATGAAAACCCTTTGAATGATGGTACACTCAGCTGAATGGTGACATGGACCAACACTTGAAAACTTTGGAGGGAGTGAAAACAAATCCTAGATCTAATACCTAGTGACCAAATTTTACTTGAAGATTCTCTGAAATGACAAAATTTGATTGTAACATGCTAAAACCACTTTGTAAGGGCATATTTGATCATTGGTGGAAGGCTTAAAAGGCTGAAACTAACACTTGTGCAAACATTGATTACCAACTATGAAATAAGATTATTCAACGTATCCGTAGGATCTAGGTTACCTTACCAATCTTATTAGTGTCATGTTTTCATCAAGTTGTCAATTACTTTTAAATAATCATTTCCACTTCTTTCAACTAGGAATTTGATCATTTACACCACCGGTATAATCATCTAAGTACATCATTAAATTTCACATGAGCCTCATCATCTTGAGTCTTAATTTCTCGTCATATATTCTTCCTTCCCCAAGGAAATTCTAGTTAAATTCATTGTTTAAGATATTACTAGTTATACAATCATTATCTAAACCATCTATCTCAAAATTAAAATCCCTTGGTTTTACATCCATTTACCCTTTGGCTTATCGATTCCAATATCACTATATGCAATTGCATATAAACACTAGGTCATCATGATTTAATTTTATATCATTCTTAATTTACTTGCATGAGGGTTTGTTGATCTATGTTGACTTATACATACATCACTTAACAATTATCATTTTCATCCACAAAATATATTTTCTTATCTTGTCAAGTTCCTATCTCAATACCATTTGATTGCTTTATTGTAAATTCACCCTTCTTCAAGTTGGACAAGAGATTCTTGCTCATTAAATAGTATCTTTATTTTAGGTTTTGAAACAGTTGGAAACACTACTATCATCATTTTTCATGAAAAATTTAAATGTGTGGTGTTCTGTGGAAACAACTTCTTTTAACGCTATGGGAGCAAATCTTGATAAGTTTCTCTATGTGAAGTCCTACTCATGAAACAATGAGTGCAAATCAGTCAAGTACAACCTCTACTAATTGACTCTCACTTATTTTGTCAATATGTACACAATCCTTCTCAAGGTATCCTTATAAAATTTCTAGCAAAATTCCTTCCTATACTTCAACTATTAGTTTTTTACTACTTAAACTTTTAAACATCTTCCTTGTTTATCATCACTTGTCATTATGAAAATTCTCAACTTCATATCTTCATACTTTTAAACTATTTAGATAATCACTCTGACCATTACCAATCATGTTTCTCGGTCCACTCATCAATACCCTTAAAAGAACTTTCTTCTTGATAGAACATCCCTTCATTTCCTCCTACTAGATATTCTTAGATATATTTTTCTCCTAGTTCTAATTTCCTAATATTCCATGTCTACTAGCTCAAAAAATGAGAACTTCTTCACTTCATTCTACTTTATTAAATTGACTTTAATTTCTCACCTCCTATCATTACGGTTCTTTCCCCCTCTCTTAAAAGCATAGAATTGATACACTTTGGAAATGTTGTTACTATTCCCCAACTTGGGTAATACCTTATAAATAAATTCATTAATATGGCCAGCAAATGCAATCCTCTTATCATTTCCTATTTTAAGACATCAACATAATAAAATTGCCTGATCATACATCCATTTATCCATAATTCATGTATATATTTAGTCACATATGGAAAACTTTACAATGTGGCTCTCCCATTAGAGGGAAAACTATTATAGATGTTGTCATGCACACAACTTATCTCCTCCAATTGATCAATTTTATTATGGATTAACTTTTTTAATCTATGTCATCATACCTTTGAGGTTCCTTCAAAATGACCTTCATTATTACCATGATTATTCACTTCATTAGTTGATTGCCAATATTTTCTTCGTTATGTGCATCATCATTAGATAGACCTTAGTGACAATAGTATTGAGAATAAACTCTTGTATGACAGGGTCTAGAATCAAACCTTGACTTTCCTTTCATATACAATATAATTAATTGAGATTCGAACACTTCACCTTTGGTTGCAGGGAAACACCTTGTTTTCAGCAGACGTAGGATAGCTCTCAATGTAATATAGGTATAATGTACTAGAATCTCCTTCTTATGGATAGACAAATCCATAAACTAATGATTTTTTTATTAATCATCAAACTATTGTTTCCATCACGCAAATGGAGATATTATCAAAACGAAGCATGTATTTTTAGACAACAATAGAATAGAGGAAGCTCTGATATTAGTGTGTTTACTAAATACATGGACAACATTCAAATAGGCAGCAAGAAGACAAAGCCATAAATCTGAAACAGAGTTGAGATGTATTTTCTTTGAATTTGAAGAAATCACCCAAGAATAAAAATGGTCCTAATTCAAATTTTGGTTATTTATTTATGTGAACACCGATGCAACCAGATACATAATCCTTTGACAAGTGCTAATGGCAAGTATAATGTTTCAGAAGTCAAATTCTGAGGCAATTTCAAAGTGGTGAAAGTGATTCAAGAATCAAAAAGGCAAGCTTCCCTCTTCCTATCTCAACTTTAAAATCATCATGTAGCTGTATTGTTTTATCAAATAGTGTGTATACATCCATCCTAATGGGATAGTCACATTGATTTCACTAATCTAAAATAATTTCCAAATATAATCCAAATGAATATATGTCCAAGGAAATGTTATGGTTTGTCAATGTTAATTCCCCTACAATTTACCAATTCAATAGTCCCATATTAAGATGGATTTCTGCAATGAGTGAGTTCGAATAATTCGAAATTAGAATTTTTTTTTTCCACATACTGCTTGAATTGTTAGAGAGCTATGTTTTTTCTAAAAATCATTGATGCATTGGATTTGGGGAGCACAAAAATTAAAAGAAAAAAAGACTACTTGCAACATCAACAGTATAAGTTTTATTGGAGTTGTTCATTTAAAAGTTAAAACTGTTGGTCAAAAGTCTCTGCATTGCATAATCATAACAAAAGATACAGGTTGTACCACTGATGGGATAATATTTAAGCCAAGTAAAAGAATCAAGTTGTTTGTGGTGGTTTTGAGGAAGCAGCCTTTAAATAAAGTTGAAGTAACTTCGCACTAAAAGTGAAGCACATAATGAATAACAACAGAACTGCACACATAGTATAACAACAACATAAAAATGGTAGGGAGACAACATTCTTCTATATTGACAGCTATAATCTATATAATTTAAAATAGGCTTGAATGGATCCAAGAAAGAATGATTGACAAATTGAGTTTTTCAAAGCACTGCAATCTCTTTTTATTGCAATCGTTTAAACAAGCTCATATCTATATCACGATAACAATAATAAGGGCTGAGGTAGACCATAAAGATAGAGCACATCATCTCAGGATTGATCCTACAATTGGTAAGTGCTCAACCAATATTGGATACAATCTTAACATAATAGTTTTTCTTTTGGTAATTTATTCTCTGTTCAAACCAATCACATCTAACAGACATAATATAACCACACCTAATTAGATTTCATTAGATGTTAACGAATTAGGCCAAGTTACATTGAAATCTTTGATGGGTAGCAATCACATTTAGAGAAAACAATGGCTATGTGGCTTAGGTTGAGATGGCCAAATAATGGCAATAAGTGCAGTTACTGCTTCAGGATGGATTTCACAGGTCACAAGTTCAACTCATGTCACACAAATTTCTCACTAAATCTCCTCTAGATTAGCAAATGTGAAGCTTGATTTTCTCACTGAGAGATAAAAATAAAATGTAACATGGGCAAAGAAATTGAATGGGCAACTGCAAGAGGTAGATCCTCATTATCAATTATACACTAAATGTGACTCTTCATCAATCTCATAGAGATTGATTTTTTTCCCCAAGGAACCTGACATTAAAACAACACTTCAAATCCCTTGTGCTCTGATTGCAAGTACCAAATACCTAGTTCTCCAGAAAAAAGCATTTATGAGAGATGTAAATTGTTAGTGTCAGTCTTTCCAGCCTTCCTCTAGTGATCAAATATGCTCTTACAAAGTGATTTTGAAGTGTCAAGGTCAAATTTTGTCATTTTAGTGAGTCTTCAAGCAAACTTTGGTCACTAGGCATTAGGTCTAGAGTTTGTTTGCACTCTTTTCAAAGTTGTCCAAATGGCATTCCATGTCCTCATTCAGCTTAGTCTATCATCATTCAGAGGGTTGTCATCATCATGTCAGGTTCCATTGGGTCATTTCACACCTTGTTCATGCTTCAGTTGTGCCTAGGCAAGGTCATTTCCCTCTCCTAGGGTTTTGAAGGAAATTTCTCTTGGACGGTCAAATCATCGGCAAAACTTGTTTCCTGATGTTCATACACCTTCCCCTATCCTTAAATTACCTTACCAAATGCTTCCCATCACTGATATTCCCCAAATTCTTCATTTTCGCACAAACCCTAGTTTCTAGCTACAACTTAGCAATTTTCTAGGTTGGGCCTGTGTTTTTCCCTTTTAGACCCCTTCCCCTCACTCAATATTTGAGATTCCACTTTCCCCTGCTTCCTAACATCCCTCCCTACTTCCAAAAATTCCCCCAAGAATTTAGAAGCCCCTTATCCCCTTCATTTCACTTCATTTCGACAAGATTCCTTGTTTCACACATCGGATAAGTTTCACTCAAATGCTGTTTCAGAGAAATAAAAGATGAATTTGGGAACACTGAGAGAGATTTTTTTCCACAACATGCCAAAGAAGAAAATCCTCCTTCACTTTTTGCACAAGTATCATGGTTTTAGAGAAATGTCAAAATTACAATCGCCAGATCCAAGGAGGTTGGCCAAGGCACTAAAACGACGGAAAAGGCTTGATCCCCTCCATATCTTGGCCGAGGCTTCACTCAAGGACCAAGGCACTAAATAGCCTAGCCACAGCACAAATCCCAAGAAATTTTGAGCATTTTGGGTAAATTTTGGTTTTTTTAGGCAATTTACAGGTTTTCTCCATTAACGGGTCTCACCCCCCGTGAGACCCTTCATCCTGGCAAATCCATTTTGTAAAAAATCATAATTTCCATATTTTTCATGCAAAGTTACACATTCTCATCAAAGTACTAGAGATTTGGCGAAGTTTTGGGCCTCCAGAAAGTAAAAAAAAAAGCAAAAAATGACTTTCTGTCACTTTTTGGAGACACAGAAAGCAGTCTTGGGAGATTGAAATTTTGTAAGGGCAAAGGACCACCAAATTCAGAAATTCCAGTTGGGTTAGAAAGTAGACTCACAGAAATTTCCAACAAGCCTATGCTTGCTTCATTTGGACACTTGGAAGTGCCCCAAAAGTGGTCCCAAATGTGTGCGACCCGTCAGGCAAATTTCTCCAAATTCCACTGTACATCTCAGAAAAACGCGGTTTGACCCTGTTTGACTTTTTGGGGTGGATTATTATCCTATGTGATGTAATTAATGTACTATTATGACACTTTTACTCTTATGTACCTCTTCTAGAATATTCATTCATAAAAAGGTGAAAATTAAATGAATGAATTGGTTTCCTATCTTATAGAGGCAAGTTGTTTTGACTGCCTAGTTTGTAGTGCTAAGTTTAGAAGTGTTTGAAACAGCTCCTAGGATAGTGAGCTCGACCCATGGAGGCAGGGAAAGAGGTTAGATGATCTATATTATGTACTTTCTTTCTCATTTTCATGGTTGGACTCTTGAGGGAGAAGCTATCATTGTATTATTTCACTGTATCTCTGCAATTTTTGGCTAAGGAAGTCCAGGGTTTTGCAGTCCTTTTTGGGATTCTTGTGGTTACATGTATTGATGGTGTGTTTCTCTATGTACCTGTAAGTGTGTTATGTGAATCATTTCCTTTCTTTTCCTTCTACACATTAAGCAAACGAAGTGTTAAAGTAAGAATTCATGACTGTCATGCTCTGCTTTTAAGTTTGTTTAATTTCAATGTTTTCTACTGTTTAAGGAGAATTCAAAGTTATTGTTTGCTCTCCTTAACTCCTCACCTGTCATTCCTAATCATCCACCTCAATCAAAGGCATCAATACTGTCTCCTACCTCGCCCCAAAGAATCCCCTGCAGAAACTGTGTCCAAT
This sequence comes from Pinus taeda, assembly GCA_000404065.3. Lineage (NCBI taxonomy): Eukaryota > Viridiplantae > Streptophyta > Pinopsida > Pinales > Pinaceae > Pinus > Pinus taeda. The sequence continues at coordinate 7,954 of APFE031069637.1, forward strand.
CCCCGCACCCAAAATTGCCATCCCCTCAATTTGCCACCAAAAACCCTAAAGACCCCAAATCAACCCTTTTGATCAGTTTAATAGCCTAAAATCAATGTTACCCTATTGGTCATCTCATCCATTGAAGATTTTACTGAGATTGACTGGAGAGAGCCTTCTCCTGCCCCGTAGGGCTAGCTACGAGGCTAAATGGTTTGATGTTGCCTTAAGGTTTGCCCTTTTCAGCTTGAGGTGAAATTTCAAGCGCTAACATATTGGCGACTCCACTGGGGAAGAACAAATGGTTTGCTTGTTTATGTCATTTGTTTTATAAGCTACAGATGGAGCCTGAAGTTATGCCAGGTAGCCTTCGAAACGCTTTTTCTTTGCATTAGCAGAAGTAGATAAACGTTGCTTTAGTCAAACTCCGGTCTAGCTTGTAAACGTGACATTTAACTTGTTAATTACCCTAGTACATGTATCAAGTTCAGATCTGATGGTTGATGGTGGACACCGATCAGACACTTGAAAGGCTGAAATCATTCACCTGGGAACTCTAAATCATTTTCCAGATCAGATCCAAAGACTCCACTGGAGGATGATCCCGACCAGCAAAAACATGAAAGGACAACATGGACAGATCAGGTATTCAAGTTGGAATTTCATCCAAGACATTTCGTTCTTTGTCATAAATTATTTCTTCTCTTTTCCCAAGAATGTCAAGAAGGCTTTGCAAAGATAATTGTATTTGAGAAGAGATCCTCGGTCTGCAAGTTGATTTTTCCCTTGGAAATTGTGAATACCAAAGATTTGCATACTTTTGAGCTTGATCAAGACCTTTCTTCTAAATTTTGTGATGACCATTTTCAGATTGATGAACCTCAAAAGACCAAGACTGATTCTATACCTGTTGTACATACCCCTACACCTTGTAAAATTCCAGATCGGTATAAACCTCTTGTTTTACCTTCTGTTCTCCATGCTTTTCCCAAAAACTATGATCTATACTTGCCGAGGTTTGATAGTGAAAGTAAGAATGTCAACGCTCAGAAACATGTGCAGAATGTTGAGAATTTGCTAGACCTTTTTGAAGTTGATGAAGAGGATGTGAGTATTAGGATTTTTGCTCTTTCTTTGCAAGCCAAAGTGAAGAGTTGGTTCAAAACCTTGCCTGATGCAAGCATTTCAGATTTTCAGCAGTTCGTCAAAGTTTTTCTCGATAGGTGGATGATCGGTCAGAACCTTTTATTAATTATAGAAGAGTATAACCAGCTGAAAAGATTGCCAGGGGAGACAGTACAACATTTTTCAGCCAGATTTAACCAAGTTTATTATTCGATGCCAGTTGATATAAGACCTACTCCTAGATCGGCTCTCTTGCACTATCCGGGTGCCTTTGATCCGGAGATGCAGTTTCAGCTGAGAGAAAGGGATATTGCAACACTTCATGAGATGCAAAATAGTGCAGTAAATGTAGAGGCGCATCCGCTGATCCGACGGGCAAGGTTGAAAGAAGAAGAGATGAAAAACATAGATCCGGTTGAATCAACATCTCTAGAGGTGAAACTTGACATTTTGGTAAGTGCAGTGGAAAATATGATGGACAAGATCAACGCAAGGAATGATGATTATGTTCTAGCTCATGGCTCGCTGATTGAAGAAGAACAAGTTGCTGCTCCAAAACATTTTGTTTCTTATCCTAGTTTTCATAGATCTGATAATGATTGTTTTGTAGATCACCTTGGCGAAGAAAGAACTATTGATATGACCTGCATGCTTGATGATATGTGTTATACTGATGATTTGCCTCAGTTTGATCAGTATGATGATGATTATGTTCTCCAAACAAAAGCTAATGTTTCAGACAAATCAGCAGCTAGTTTGTGGGAGGAAGAAGTTCATTTTTAGCAGCTTGAATACAATGTTCAGCCATCACATATTAGCTATGACAATGATGAGGAAAGTGCATCAAAGTTTGAAGTAAGTGAAGGATCTTTTCCTTTTTGTTTTGATTCGTTTCAGTTCATCAGAGATAACTACCATGCAATCAGAAATCAAATGTCAACAAGTCTTGATTTGAATCATCCTGAGAGCAATGAAAATTTTGTTCAAGACTTCTCATATTCAGATTTGCAACCCCCGAAAGCCATTGATTGTCAAGTTGCAGCTGAAGACTTGGAAGTGGACACACATGATTTAATGATTCAAGGTGACTCCGTACCATTCTGTTTCGAATCATTTCAGTTTTTGAAGGGTAGATTTCATAATAAATCTTCAAATGAATAGCCTATAACAAATCAGAAATCTCTCAGTGTTAATGTTGAGAATGAGACAGATAACAAAATTCTTGAGCAGCCTGTAGGATCATATTTGCAGCCACCAAATGAAATTGAAGGGCAGATTACAGATGAAGGTGTAGAAGATGAAATACATGATTTGATGATGCAGGAAGATTCTATACCCTTTTGTTTCGAAGCATTTCAGTTTATAAGGCAGAATCTTCGTAAAATCTCTCAAGAAAAATATGAACAGCTAGAAGGATGTCATACATTTTCAATGGATACATTGCAGTAGTCTTTTCAAGTTTTTCATGATCCAATAGCTCATGTTTTGGATGAGGTTTGCAGTCAAAGTCTTTCTACATTGACTACATGTGAGCTTGAAACATGTGCTGATATGAATTTGATCCGACAGTCGGTTACTTTGTCATTTTCAGCAGAGGTCTCGTCACAAGGCTCAGATCAAAGTTTGCATTCATGGTATGAGGAAACAAGAAGTGATCCAATAGATGAGCTAAGTTCCAATGTGCTTGAATTTTACGATCCTTATGTAGTGTTTTTGGAGGCGGATAGAGAATTCACATCATTCAACGGATCTGTTTCCAAGTTGTCATGGGAGTTGCCTTTCAGTAGTTCTTTCTTGTTTTTCATAAGTGAGCACTTGCGGAAAATTCGAACAGTAGCCGGAATACTTACTTGGTTGCACTGGTTATTTCATTTCACTTGATGAGGTGATGAATGAAACTGTTAGAGTAGGTTGTGATGAATAAGCTCCACTTTGAGCATCATTTCCAGTTTGTCAGTTGTGTTTAAGTATTGAGTCAGTTTTTAGTTGAGTGAGAGTCAATTTGTGTTATCCGAGTCATCGGTTTTCAGTCATGCATTTTAGTTTGAGTTTATGACTCCATTGCGCAATGGATAAGGCGTTGGTCTGCTCTCCCAGAGGTCTGAGGTTCTTGGCACCTCCAAAGAGCTACCATCCCCATTGGAGCCAATGTTAGTGTCAGTCTTTCCAGCCTTCCTCCAGTGATCAAATATGCTCTTACAAAGTGATTTTGAAGTGTCAAGGTCAAATTTTTTCATTTCAGTGAGTCTTCAAGCAAAATTTGGTCTCTAGGCATTAGGTCTAGGGTTTGTTTGCACTCTTTTCAAAGTTGTCCAAATGGCAGTCCATGTCATCATTCAGCTGAGTCTATCATCATTCAGAGGGTTTTCATCATCATGTCAGGTTCCATTGGGTCATTTCACACCTTGTTCATGCTTCACTTGCACCTAGGCAAGGTCAATGCCCTCTCCTAGGGTTTTGAAGGAAATTTCTCTTGGACGGTCAAATCATCAGCAAAACTTGTTTCCTGATGTTCATACACCTTCCCCTATCCTTAAATTACCTTACCAAATTCTTCCCATCACTGAGATTCCCCAAATTCCTCATTTTCGCACAAACCCTAGTTTCTAGCTACAACCTGGCAATTTTCTAGGTTGGGCATGTGTTTTTCCCTTTTGGACCCCTTCCCCTCACTCAATCTCTGAGATTTCATTTTCTCCTGCTTCCTAACATCCCTCCCTACTTCCAAAAATTTCCCCAAGAATTTAGAAGCCCCTTATCCCCTTCATTTCACTTCATTTCGACAAGATTCCTTGTTTCACACATCGGATAAGTTTCACTCAAATGGTGTTTCAAAGAAATAAAAGATGAATTTGGGAACACAGAGAGAGGTTTTTATCCAAAACATGGGAAAGAAGAAAAACCTCCTTCACTTTTTGCACAGGTGTCATGGTTTTAGAGAAATGTCAAAATTACAATCGCTAGATCCAAGGAGGTTGACCAAGGCACTAAAACGACGGAAAAGGCCCGATCCCCTCCATATCTTGGCCAAGGCTTAAATAAAGGACCAAGGCACTAAATAGCCTATCCACATCACAAATCACAAGAAATTTTGAGCATTTTGGGTCAATTTTGGTTTTTTTTAGGCAATTTACAGGTTTTCTCCATAAACGGGTCACACCCCCCGTGAGACCCTTCATCCCGGCAACTCCATTTTGCAAAAACTCAGCATTACAAGATTTTTCATGCAAAGTTACACATTCTCATCAAAGGACTAGAGATTTGGCGAAGTTTTGGGCCTCCAGAAAATCAAAAAAGAAGCAAAAAATGACTTTCTGTCACTTTTTTGAGACACAGAAAGCAGTCTTGGGAGATTGCCATTTTGGAGGGGCAAATGACCACCAAATTCAGACATTCCAGTTGGGTTGGAAAGTAGACTCATAGAAATTTCCAAAAAGCCTACCCTTGCTTCATTTGGACACCTGAAAGTGCCCCAAAAGTTGTCCCAAAGGCGCGCGACCCGTCAGGCAAATTTCTCCAAATTTCACTGTACAGCTCAGAGAAACGCAGTTTGACCCTGTTTGACTTTTTGGGGTGCATTATTATCCTATGTGATGTAATTAATTTACTCTTATGACACTTTTACTCTTATTTTCCTCTTCTAGAAGATTCATTCATAAAAAGGTGAAAATTAAATGAATGAATTGGTTTCCTATCTTATAGAGGCAAGTTGTTTTGACTGCCTAGTTTGTAGTGCTAAGTTTAGAAGTGGTTGAAATAGCTCCTAGGATAGTGAGCTCGACCCATGGAGGCAGGGAAAGAGGTTAGATGATCTATATTATGTACTTTCTTGCTCATTTTCATGGTTGGACTCTTGAGGGAGAAGCTATCATTGTATTATTTCACTCTATCTCTGCAATTTTTTGGCTAAGGAAGACCAGGGTTTTGCAGTTCTTTTTGGGATTCTTGTAGTTACATGTATTTATGGTGTGTTTCTCTATGTACCTATAAGTGTTTTATGTGAATCATTTCCTTTCTTTTCCTTCTGCACATTAAGCAAACGAAGTGTTAAAGTAAGAAATCATGACTGTCATGCTCTGCTTTTAAGTTTGTTTAATTTCAATGTTTTCTACCGTTTAAGGAGAATTCAAAGTTATTGTTTGCTCTCCTTAACTCCTCACTTGTCATTCCTAATCATCCACCTCAATCAAAGGCATCAATACTATCTCCTACCTCGCCCCAAAGAACCCCCTGCAGAAACTGTGTCCAATCCCCACACCTAAGATTGCCATCCCCTCAATTTTACCACCAAAAACCCTAAAAACCCCAAATCAACCCTTTTGATCAGTTTACTAGCCTAAAATAAGTGTTACCCTATTAGTCATCTCATCCATCGAATATTTTACTGAGATTGACCGGAGAGAGCCTTCTCCTGCCCCGTAGGGCTAGCTACGAGGCTAAATGGTTTGATGTTGCCTTGAGGTTTGCCTTTTTCAGCCTGAGGTGAAATTTCAAGCGCTAACATAAATAAAAACATAAAGACCAAAACAAAACAACCTATTAGCTATAATACATCGGCATTGGAATAATGAATTAGTAAAAAAATAAGTTCTTATACAATTTAAGGATCGAAATCATGTTTCCAAGAATCGATGATGAAGTATCCATGTTTTCTCTTTAAAATTTCATACACAAACAAGCAAACTAGTAGTAGAGCATAGAGCTTACAAATCCAAAATTATTATGGCAGTAAAGGTATCAAAGATCCAGAATTGGAAATCATAATCAACTCATAACATATGAGAGAGAATCCACAAAAACACCTTCAAAATTTGCTAGCAAATAGGTGAAGATATTAGGCCTTTGAACTCAACATGTGCACGAATTCATCCAACATGTAAATAATAAGTTGTGTTGCTTACATATAGGACCAGCAAGATAAATGAGACTAACATGCTCATATATGAATTGTGTTTGTTGTTGTCTTAAGTTGATTTTGGAACAATGATAGACCTAGTTAAATCCACTTAGAAAACAAATTAAATGACATTTTAAAGCACATTCACAAATACGTTAGTGGATTCCCATGTATTAGAAGTACCAAATCATGATGAAGTTACAAATTAATTTATGCTCATGAAAACTTAGATTAGCAGCAGAAGGATTTACAAATTTAAATTACTGGAAATGCCAATAGTCCATATTGTGCAAGAAAAACCCGTAACTACGAATATAAATGCTCCCAAACTGTTAGCAAGCTACTGGACAACATCTATCTTTTTAATTAAATCAGATTTACAACACATATCAGTAGCCCATCATTATTTAAGAGAAAGATCATGAATACATGTAATATAAGTCGTTGAGTACATTATGTTACTTCAGATTTTCCAGAATTAAACTAATGATCCTTTAACAAACCAAGAGCATAATGAGAGCATTGACATTAAACCATGAAAATTTTAATACCCAAACTATTCACACATCAGTTTTAGCACTATTATCAGCATTCAGGTAAACTACTATGATTTTAATTTCCATAATTGATTCCAGCATTCAGTTTGGTGAACTGTTCAAGATGATTTCAAATGCTGAAGCAATTGTGCCAGTAGTGAGTCAATGAGATGGTTAGCACTTAAAAATGTGTCCCTTAGATGTGAATTAGTTATGCCAAAGTGTCTTACAAATGATTATAGTTCGCTCGAAATCTACGTGTTCATATTGGTTGCATGCAAATAGGTTTCTCAGATGTGTGTATGTACAAGTATGGCAAGGATTCATCCCTAATTTTCATATAACATTTATAGTACAGACATCACCTAGCCAGCTCCCAAATATTCTAAAATGGAATTGTTCTACCTGGAGGCAAATACTTCTCTCCTGCCATAACCCACCATATCTTGTAAATTGATATAGTGACGTAGTTGGTTAAATGCCCAAGCTACCGTGATACAGATTCAAAATTTACCATGGACAATGATGAATGTCAATGTAACAAGAAAAAATGGTGAATACAAAAAAAAATATAACTAAACAACCATGATTACATCTCATCCAAACACATAAATATGGTTGCACAAAGCTGCTTTTCAAGAGAATCTTAAATCAATGGATCACTCAATCAACCATCCATCTACTTGATTTTAAAATTGTTAGAAGTTATGAAGGTCGACCAATGAATAAAACGTAATCAAAGGAAAAAAAGCAGGCCGGTTAATAAAGATGAGGTAGTGTGATTCTAACAGAAAACTACGCACAAATATGAAAATAAAAATCTTACCAAAAAAAAAAATAGTCCAGAACTTAGTCCAAAGTCTTCAAATACAAGAAAGGTTTTGCCAATAGAATCCAGCTACTCTTCAAGTCTGTGCAAGATCTAAGAAAGGGTTAGTTCAAAAAAAGACTTGAGTGGAGCAACCAAACTCTGAAAATGAAACTTTGATACCCTAGCTTGCTTTATTGTAAAAATAAAAACAAAAATTGGAAACAATAGTTTTAAAGATAGCTAGACAATTCACATGAAATAACAATCCTACCATTGGGCTATGGGGTATCCTGGAGATTGTGTAGCCACCGAAAGATAGATCGATACAAGGTGCCCCATGTTAAATTTGAAAAGGTGAGAATCAAAGAATAAAGAATAAAGGATGTGACTGTAATATTCCGTTTTAAGTGGATAGAATCATTAGAATGTGACTGTAATTTTTTTTTTAGTTAAATCATTTAGATCAAAGTTTTCTACATTAAAATGTCTATAGGTCCCAAGAGTTTAACCTACTCTGATACCATATGTAACAACCCCAAAATAACAACACATAATTAATTAGATTAATCAAGTGATTTATAATCAACAAGCAATTTATCAACTAGTTAACATTAAATTACTAAAATATGAGTAAAGAGAAACAAGTTACCTTTGGAATGCTAGTTGAATGCTAGTGGAATTCTGCTACCTTCAACAAATTCTTGGGGATGACTCTCCGCCCAACCATAGGCTCAATTGCACAAAATCTTGTTACAACTAGCCACCCCCGAGCCCTCAATCAACGTACTACTACCAGGGTATCCTTGTCTTATAACACTATTCTTCCAAGAGAATGGATGATGAAATCATGGAATGATGGAATGTTGGAGTGCCTCATCCTCCTCATCATCTATTAAATATAGCAAACAATGGAAGGGGAACCACATGCACACACTCCATGTGTCCACATGCAACTTTATTGCTTTCTTGTTTTATTTCTTTTGTTTTTACTTTTTGATAGCTTCACTGATTTCTACAAATTTCTTGTTTTATTTCTATTTATATTTATTTAGAGCTTTAGTATTGTTATTTATTATTTTATTTTTATTATTATTACTATATATTATTTATTATTATTTTCTTGTATTTTTAATATGTATTATTATTATTATTTATTATTATTATTATTGTTATTGTTTTTATTATTTATTATTAAGGGACATTACATGTAATAGATTCCCCCTAAAGCATGAAGGTAGAACAACAAGTGATGGTTGAGATTCTTTAAGAGCTTTTGCAAGAACAAGGACAAACACCGTCAGGAGACTTGCAAATCAAGGACGCATATACATATACATATTTGATATTTTTGTCATATATGCCAAAACATTAATCCATGGTATGGATGCAGCCATCAAAATAGAAAGGACCATGTGAAAATATTTACGATATGGGTGCAACCTGTTGGATACATATACCAACAGGTTTCATATTTCATGATTGGCAAATTCAAATGCCAAATATGCTTTGCTTTGCTGATACCAAGATCCCATATTTCCAACACAAGGCAAGGTGTGTACATGCCTTCATGTTTACTAAATTTTGATGGATGGTCCAACAGTCTAATCTGGATCATGCCATGTTTCAATTTTCTGTTGTAGAATAGAGAAAGAAGTCTGTCCAAACTGTTTAATCTTGGCAGACCAATAGTTAGGCAGAGAAGCTAAGGTTCCCAACTGCTTAATCTGGGGCCTTGGAAGCAATAAGGGTAGTGTTAAATAGGCAATCAAAAGTAAAAGCCAAATGGAAAAGAAAAGGCACATAAGGGTTTGCAAGTCCAAGTGCACCCTCCAAAGAAGAAGCAAAAAATGCTAGGCAAGTAGATGGGTAGGTAGATGGGGTTGCCGAAGTGGTATTCCTTTCGAGCTGAATCTTGCTGGTCAATATAAGGAAAACAACACAATGGAGCATGTCTAACTTCCTTTTTTCCTTATTACTAAAATCCCTACATCAGTTGTGTTTATGAAAGAATTCAAGGTTTTATGTTGGTTCTTGTTTCCTTTAAGAGCCACATTTCTTGTGCAAAAGTCTTTTCATTTTGATCTACTCCCTAAGCTAAGTGGTTTTCAAATAAACTTAGTGATATCACTCTTCATTCACCTTTTCCCTCCATATTAACCTCTAACTTCTATTATCTAATTCCCTATGTCACCCTTTCCCTACTATTATAACACCATGGTGTATAAACCCCAAGCATTCTATAAATATCCCCCCCTTGGCATTATAGCCATATGTTTCACTACTAGGGAATCAAATTGACATCTGGTCAGTTTAAGAACCCAAGCCTTACCTCTTTTCCTCCTTCAGAATTCATTTACCCATTCAAACCATTAATTTGCTAAAGAAACCTTGTAAAAAACCCATTTTCACCCCTAACCCGCTCAAAAGGCAAAAAATACACGAAAAACCCACTTTTCCACCTTATCCTAATTTTGGGAGATATGTGCGATTTTATACAGAAATACATTGAAAAACCCACTTTCCCGACTTATCCTAAGTTTTGGTGCTTTGCACGATTTTATAAAGAAAACATTGGAAAACCGTGCAAATTCGTTAATATTTCTAAAGGTCCCGTCAGGCACAAATCCAATGAAAAATCATATTTTATTATCCGCCTAAAGTCGTATCATCTGGACAAGTCATCGACCCGTCGACCGTCCGATCGGGCGCTTTTCATCCAACGGCTCAAGTGGATATCGGACCGGCCCCGACGTCCGAAAGATAGCTTCTGATATCTGTCAAAGGGTGACATCAGGCCTCGGCCACGCATCGCCCCCACAGCGTATCGGAGCCCCCTCTGACAACTCCACTTCCGTATCAAAAGCGGTGCGATATCATAACACCTGCGGTTTCTGGTTTCCACTAATCCGCCTGCCAGCGTCACCGCTACGTCATCGCCGCGTCCGCGCTCTTGTCCGCCATTACTCCACCTGTCTACCACCTCACCATCCCCATGGACCACTCACAAGCTGCCACGTCACTTGATGACGTCATGCTGACGTCATCCGAAAAAGGCGCCAATGTTCCAAAAATCCATATTTTGGCCAATTTTCGCGTTTTTTGCACTTTTTGCAAAAACTTTTGTATTGTCTTCTGCATGTATTTTACGTCCAAGCTCACGCCAACCTGTTGAATTCGACCTGGAGACCTTCGGCGCAACAACCCACCTGCATTTGTGACCCGGACTGTCAGTTTACCAGGTATTTATCCCTGTGAATCCTCTCTACACCTGGTTTTGTTTGCAAATCGACTATATTCACTTAAAACACAGAAAAAACACATAATTCACTGGGAAATCCCCTGCGCCCAGTTCCCATTTGAAGTTGGAAGGTCGAAATTCACTGGCTAAGCCTTGTTACCAAAACTTTCACAAAAACCTGCATTCTGTTCGCGCAGTCGTGAACAGGAAAACCGAACCTACACCTAATTACTAAGAAAGAGTCTGTTAAAGACAAGTATTTGCCTTCTTTAGTGCTGTGTGTAGTGTTTCAATTGCTGCCATTGACCCTTTTGCCCTCTGTTTCTCAATTCACCTCTTCTTCCAAGAAATACTCTTTTCTGTTACTCAGCCTAGTAACACTAATTTACATACAAAACAGAGTTCCTAAGTAACCATGGATACACCAGTAGCACCTGTGGCCCTCAATATTTCCCCTTTGAATGCCCCTCAGAGAGAATTGGAGTGGCAGGCATTAGTAGATTTGGATTATCAAATCTCAGAAGAATTCCTAATACAAAGCAAGTTCCACCTCCACCTGCTAAATGAATTAAAGGCCAAACTTCTCAGCCCCCTCCAGAAACAATCAATCTGGAAGAAGCTCCTCAAACCACTGCCCCTCCCATTCAGCAGACAGAGCAAGCAACACCCTCTACCTCAGCACCAACAACAGAGCAGGTTGAAAGTCTTGATATGCAGAAGCTCAGAAATGAAATTCAGGTCTTGGAGGCCCAAATGACAGAGCTAAGTCAAGCCAAAGAAACTTTGGCTAAGCTCAACGAAAAATATGATAAATCCAAGCAAAAAGTAGTTGAGAGAGAAAGAGAGGTAAAGACTCTCAAGAGGAGGATAAATGAGCTAGAGAAAGAGCTCACACTTGATAAAGTAACAGTTGAGCTCAAGAGAGTCCTATGGGCCAATATTGGCCAATCCATCATAGACCAGTGGGAATACATTGAGGCTATTCATGAGCATATGGGGCTCATTGGAAAAGCACATAAGGAAATCCAAAGAGCAAGGGCATTTCTAGGCAGTATGCCTGAGGCTGCCACCAGAATGATTAATGTGCTAAATTATAGAACAAGTTCTCAGCTGGTCAAAATGGGAATTGCTAACAGGACTGAGACCATTTCGATGGTCAAAGGGGTCCTGACACTAAGAAACCTGGTGCAGACATTAAAGAGAAGAAGCCAGGATATGCATACAGGCATTAATAAATTCATGGAAAAATTCATAGCATTGCAGAACAGAGGTCTTCCTAGCTTGATGGGCACCTCATGAAGACTACTTTCCCATGAAAATTTTTCCAAAAGGGTCAACACTTTTGCTACAAATCAGATTTCAGAAAGGGCCAGCACTTCAACAGAATCAGGGCCAGCATTAGGACAGACTCTCTACAACAGGGTAGAGAGCTTATTTTTTATCATGAATGAAATCAATCACTTATTTGTTGCGCCTCCCAATTTCTATAAATATACAGAGGCGGATGAGACTATAGAGGCAATTTTAAGACATCAATTGCCCACACAGGAAGTCTGGAATGGATTGATTCAATTACTGCTGAACCAGAGCCAGTAATCATGTTTTCTTCCATTTAAATGTCTAAGTTGTCATGCACAGGAAAATTTTGATATGTCAGCATGTATGCGGAAAGAGGCTGAGCCAACTCAGCAAACCATTCGACCACCACAGCAGCACTGACAGTCACAGGTGACAAGGCCGAAAAGCTACAGGAGGACAGAGCTGCAAAGACACGTCATTCATCAGTTATAACAAAGCGTTCAACCGACTCAGTGACCTCCAAAGGTCGAAATCTTCTGACAGAATTAAAGAGCATTTATGTTGTATTGAAAGCTGCAATAACTTCTTATATGTTTCCTGTACGAGTTGGTGAAGATATTTTATTTCTCAGATGACTCAATGCTTGAGATATTTTGTATGAAACATTTCTATATATTCCCCCTCGCATGAGTTTGCAGGGGTTGGATGTTGTTGAGGTCTCTCATATAGTTCTTTTACTATAAATTCTCAGAAAAGTAATACAAAGGTGGTGGAATTTCCAAAGCTCTGTGTTGTTTGATGCATTGTGGTGTTTAACTGAATGTTACAGGATTCCTGCGTATTTCATGACACAATAAGTTTTCCTTACAACTCTTTGTTATGTGTTTTGTTGTCTTTTATATCTCTTTCATGTTTCCGTGCTTTACAGTTAATGGCAAGGAAAAAGAATAGTTCTAGGATTTAATCACAGATTACCCTGAACTCAATCTAAGCTATTATAAGTGTTTTTCTTCAGCTATAGTAATAAAGGTGTAATTCTTAATTGCTACCCTTTCACGCTATATCTTCCACAGTGATTATTGTTTCAGGAATTCAAGTTTTGCTCCTGAGGAATATATCTCTTTCTCACACCCCAGCTTAGTGGAAAATTATTAATTGCTTTTCACTGGTTGTTTACATTTCACCATCATAATTTAAAGTTTGTTTTATGAAGTATTTAAATGGCCCTGTAATCCCAGCTGCTCAAACTAAATATTTCAACAACCAGTAGCCACAGACTCCATTTCCCAATGAACTAACATTATCTGCGGATTTCCACTTTAGGTACAGAAAGACATCTTTCCAACCAAACATAAACCAAAACCCCTACTTCATAACTAGCCTAAAATCTCCACAGAACAGAGACAAACCTTAAAGAGAGAGCCCTCTCTGATTACAGTTGGGCTAGAAGCTGTAATCCAAAGATTGGTTAGTGGTTTCCCTGGCCGTATTCCCTTTGGAGTCATAGGGAACAACCTGGGTGTTAACATAAATGCCGACTCCACTGGGGAGTTCTTTAGGATTTTCTGATTACTATATATCTCCTAAAGCTATAGTTGAAACCTGAATATCAGTCAGGAAGCCTTCAAAACTGTTTCTGTCTAACACTAACAGCTTTAGGGAAGAGCTGATTCAGTCAATCTTCACACTAGGTTTGAGATATATATAGCCATTTCAAAATCTTGTCCAGTCCTTGCAGATATAAAATTTTCCTGAAAAACTCAAAAACTAGTTTAGAAGCTGGCTCCCAAGAAGAATCCACGGTACACTAGGTCAAATCCTGACCCAAATCCACCCCTTGTCTTTGAAAATCCTAACACAATCCCTAAATTTGTTAAGAAGCAGCAAGGGCCAGATAAGCTTGCTGACTTAAGTCCAGAGGCAGTTCAACCCAACCCCATCTCCACTCCAATCAAGGTTCTTTTTCGGTCCAACCCCAGTTCCCCTAGTTCACCATCCACATCTCAAAGCCCCCCTCCCACATCTTCATCCACTGCACA
>APFE031069638.1:0-15630 GCA_000404065.3 Pinus taeda
AAACCCCAGAAGATGACTCACCCCCCTACAACCATCTATATATGGATCCCTCATCACAGAGATCCAGAGGCTGGAATCTTGTATCTTGTAGAGAAGTGTTGTTGGTTTTCTGGTGAAACTTCATAGTGTTGGGTGATCTAAGCTTTACTTGAGGTGAAGAAGGGCTTCCTTGCTGGAGGATGATGCTGGGTCAGAACAATTGGTTGTAATCCTCTTGTTATTCTTGATATTAATAAAGCTATTCAATTTTTACTCCACATTCTTGTATGTTTGATTATATATGCATTTGTGTGGTCAATACATATCTGGTCTTGTGTTGTTTATGACTATAGATCTCTATTCTTCGATAGTATTATGCTGCTTTGATTCCACAGGTGCTCTCTGAAGCTATGTAGACAAAGAAGGAGTGGCAAAGATCTACCGAGAAGGAGAGGAACCAAGCAAGGAACCAAGCGCAAGACAAAGGTTGGTATCCTTTGTTCCCCTCTTGTCTATTTTTCATAAAGGAAAGTGAAAGTAGTTTTAACTTGTTTGTTTCTAAGATAGCTACCAGTCTTAGTGGGAATAGCAGCTCTAAGTGGACAATATTCCCAGTAACACGCCCGATGACTCACATCGCTCGCCCACGTACCTTTACTGCTTCCCTCCCAAAAGCAATGCGATACATACCGCTTACCACCCATTTGCCTGTCCCCGCGCGATATCTCCCATGTATCTTTTCTGCCCAATGGCCATCAGATCTGTCCGGCCACGATCTGACGGCTCACATTTGTTTGCTCCCGCTTCCGCTCGATTCTTCTCGCCAACAGATCTCTGCCCTCCATTCACTTGATCCAATGGCTGATATCTGCTCCCGCCATGCAGTCTTCGCATCCTTGACCTGTACCATGCATCCAAAGGACGAAGGTGGCCAGCGTTCAATACTCCGATAAATTACTCCTCAACAACTGCATTCAAGAGCAGTATGTCCGAAGAACGAGAAGGACATGCCTCGAGCAGATCAAAAAATTTATCAGTTATGGAGCATTCTTTCATATAAGACTCCACCTGCTCGAGAAGGACAACAGAGCACCAGATAACGTCAAATTCATTCATTAAAGCAAGCAGATTGTAGCAGAGACTCCATCAGAGAGTTAAAGCGGTTGGTGGTCCATTATGACCCCTCCACGCATAGAACAACAGAATATATTTGCAATCAAACTCTATATATACCCTGAACACAGATGTAATTAGGGGGATGGATGATGGTTGTTGTTTTGATGTAAGGTTCAACTTCTGGAGAATGTAACTACTTTGATACTTGCAGCGTCTGGTCTTCATTTTCAGCTAATACAAGCTTCTTTTGTTGTTAATTGCTCACTTTCCACTTCTATTCTATTCTAGTTTGTGCTTGTTATGCATTTTTTCATGTGCTCTTGATATTCAGCGTTTGAGGGGTTGTCATCCCACCTCTGTGTTGAAGTATAGTATGTATCATTGAACGTGTTATGCAGGTTTCTATTTACTTAGTGCCAAAGAGCTTTCATCATGTCTATGCATTAAGAAATAGATTTGCAGACCTCTTTACTAGTTGCAGCCAGCCATCACAGGGTCCTGTGCATCTGTTGGTGTGGTCAGTGTTCTCCACACTCACCTAATCCTCAAACTGTGAGTAATTGGTGGTCTAAAGCCTTGTAGTCTGGGCGTGTTCACCCATGTCTGGAGTTAAGCATAGTAGAAGTGGTTATCTAGCTTGAACAAGCATCATTCCTTCCATTCATCCATTTACAACATCATGTTGAGTTTGTAATGTTCTCGAGCATCTCCAAGATACAACCTAGGAGAGTTTCTTGGGGTGATAATAGTCTCAATCATGGAATGTGGATTTTACATACTTCCCCATGGTACCACCTTTGTAGATATCATGTTGCTTAAGTGATCCTTTAGGGAGTCCAGTGGTTATTTGCTACATAATCATTAAGGCATCATGATGCAAATGGCCTAATCTCTTGTGCCAAATTTCACTAACATCGTGACCCTGCACTTTCTCTACCTTACTGCTTAATGTAGCATAATCTTCCACTTCAAGTTTATATGGGTTCTTGACACGAACCTCGATATGATTCACTTCTATAATGGCTACGTACCTCAGAAAGGCTTTACCTTTACTGAAGATCACATCATAACCACAGTCTTCCAAAACTGCTATAGAGATGAGGTTCTTCTTCAGGCCTGGCACAAGCATGACATATTTGAGGTGAAGAGGGGATCTTGACTCCTATTCAAGGTTATTATATTGATCCCAATAGCATTATACCTTTTTTCATCTATGTTGTACCTTGGGTGTAATTCTTGGTTGAGTAGAAATCAGTATCCATGACATTCACTAAATATTATACATTTATTGTGTGTTTGTCTCATCATTTTACAAACCCCAAAATATTAAATTTTAAACCCTTTAACCTTCAATACTTGGAACATAACTTGAAATGGCCTTTAACTGTTGGACACAAATGAATAGAAATTTGTGAGAAGTGTTGATGAAATTTTCAGAATAAAAGGTTGTCTGCACATAATGTTTTACCATAAACTTTGAGGAAATGTGTTTGACGAGAAATGGAAAATTTGAAAGAAGAGCATTGATAAATTATTTTTAACCACAAAATTTACAAAAACTTACAACCATTAACTGTAAATAAAGAACAGGTTACATCAATTCTTTCAATGAAGAAATACATACATAATATGACACAAGGAAAACAGATCATACCCAACAATTTTTAGAATCACTACAAAGATTTATTCCTCATTCAAGTGAAGATCAAAGTACAAAAGTAGTCTTCTCTGAGGTACGAAAAAATCTGGAACCACTTTTCATCTTATTGAAGTACATTTATACAAACTTTCAAGAGACGGTTATCAGAATTGTCAACCTCCTAAATACACAACTATTCGAACATTGCATTGAAACATAAAAATTACATGACTTGAAAAATATAATAACTTTTAAAAGTAAACATTTCATCATAAATCAATCCGAGATTGTGTAGAAGTAGAGGGTTCTTCTTTTGTAGCAGCAGCTTGTGGCGACATCCATTCCTTGATCTTCCTCCAGATTTTTGTACTTTTACATGGGGAATTCATAAATTTAACATGTGTCATCCTGAAATTTTTTATCCTTTTGTATGTAGGCTTCTCAATAAAAAGAGTTTCCAAAGAAGTTGAAAATATTTATGAAGATAATTGATAATTGTAGCTCCCTTAATACTGTAGTCTTTTCACGTGTAGAATTAATTTTACTTTTTGCTTCCACCAGTAATGTTTCATAAAGTTCCTAGGATAACAAATTGTCTTGTTGATCCCAATAGGATGGTAAACCAGCCCTTGTTCTTTTATCAAAAATGATATTGAACTTCATCACTTCTTCCTTAATTTCCGTCAATTTCTTCTCTACTACTTTCTATTGGCATTTTTGAATATCATTTTATTTATTCCTATCACATGTTTAGCCATGTCTTCTATTCCAAACTCCTTCATTTCTTGTGCAGACTTTGAGTTTAATAAGTCAACCAATTTCTTAGAAAATTGGGCTCTATTTTGTAGCTTTTGTTTATTATTGAGGATGACTTCTTCTAAATCTTTGAAAATAATCTTATCCTCTTCAATGATAACCAGGAATTCCTAGACATTCTTTACTGCATTAATTATGTCATTCCACAAGATTTCTCTTTCTTGTACGAGAGACATGTTTCCTTTCACTTTCTCCTTTAATTCTTTAATTTCTTGGTGAGTAATCTGGAAATCCCTTCTGTATTTTTTTGCAGTCTCCTTGGTCATAAACATCTCATGCTAAGTTTCCTTGATAATTTTCACATCATTGTCCAACTTTATTTGCTTCTTCTTCAACTCATTTTCAGCAATGTGTAATCCAGTCCTAAATTAAGTCAATTTCTAAGTAGGATCATTTGAATCTGCTGCCACTAAAATTGTGCATACATGTGAACCAATATTTTGTTGTAAATAAATATTCATCTCTTTCAACTTCATTATTTCTTCATCCCTTTGTAGAAGCTCTTGGACCAGTAACTCTTCCTCATTTTCAACCCATGCTACCTTTGAAGCCATGGGATGCTCTACAGAGGGAAATTTCAACTTCTTCTTTAATATCCAAATTTCTACTTTAGCACTCCGTAGTAAATTCTGAACTGCAAACCTGTCTTCTAGACTCACACCAATCTTGACAATTATCTTCCTCGGCTCCTCATTTTGGGTATTAAGAGCTCTAGAATTTGCTTTCTCCAACTTCAATTGGTTATTCACTTTCTCTAACATATTTTCAGCTTTAGAAGCAGCTGAAGCAGATTTATATAAATCATGAAAGATTAATTGACTAGTTTGCATATGTAAATTAATATTATCCTGTAATGGAGTCCTCTTTGCATCTACTGTTAAATTAACAGTCTTGAACCCTGTTGCAGATGTCACTGACATTGTTGATGAATGCGGGAGAGCAAATTTCAACTGACTTTTCTCCATATCCATAGCTAATAACACCCTTGTCTGATATTCAGAAGATACCTGAGCTTCTGATTGTGATTCCACATTTTATCTAATCTTCTTGTTTCTTTATTCCACTTGCAAAAAAAATTGTTTAATCATGGAAATCGAATCTTGAGAAAATTCTCCTAGAACTGGAGAAGAAAGAGTACAAAAAGTTTTCCCCAACTTCAATTGTATACGAGGAGTTTTTGATGTGCTACCTAATCAATAGCAAGACAAAATTCTTTGTGGGGGCATTGCTCATGTTATCCTTTGACTTAGTTATGTCGTTGGGTTTTCTCCATCGAGTGAGTCCCATATTATATGCCTTTCTCTCACCACTGACTTCCCTGCACTTTAACATTTTTAACTATCGTCGTAGGGTCCAACCGTCCATCTTTATTTATTACAAGACACTTTATAGTGACAATATATTAGTATTAAAAACCTTTGATAAACCAAAGTAACTTTAGTCTAATCTAATAATAAGAGGCCTTTCACATTCTTTTCTTTTCAGTATTTGATTTTTTTTTTTACAATTATATTTAATATGTACAACACATAAAGTTTAAAAGTGTTACAACATCTGGCTCCACCTGGGTATAGTGTTTTAAAGTAGAAAGAACACTAAGAATCGCAGATTAGTTCCTTCACCTCGAGCATGGAGTCAAATTGTAACATCGCACATTCCATGGATAACTCACTAGCATACTTACAATGAACACTTGGATATATACAATGATTGGAAAAACACCAGCCAATGCTGGAAATAGTGTTTAAGGTACTGCCCATTCACTAGCAGTTGTAGCAGTTCACCATCTAAATTCTCCAAAATGAAGGTGGTGTTTGTCTTTGACTCTACAACTCTGAAAGGAACAAACCACAAAGGGCCAAACTTGCCATGTTTTCATTTGTCTTCCCTTCTGTATCCCATCTAAGGACTAGGTCATCGGGTTGAAAAAGAATATCCTTAGCCTTCCTGTCAAAAATCATCTTTGTTTTCTATTAATAACCAATCAAATTATCCATGACTTTTCCCTGTTTTCACTAAGTTCAATCAACCGATTCATTCTTCTCACCAGAGGGCTTGACTCTTCTTGAATATCTTGGACCAATAATGCAATAGGCGTTATCAACTAGGAAATAATGCAGTTTCTCCATAAACAAGTTCAAATGGTGATTTGACATTGGACCTTCTTGGGGTTACTCGGCTTGCCCATAGAGAAAATTTCAGTTTATTATCCCAATTCTTTTGATTTTTTTCCATATTCTTCTTAAGTATCCTCACCAGTGTTTTATTTGATGATTTTTCTAACCCATTCCCCCTAAGGGTGATAAGTAGTAGAATGTAACAATATCACATTATATTTTTGACAAAAATCTTGCAATCTAGCAAACCTGAAAATTTGTGCATTGTCTGCCACTAATCTTTTAGGACACCCAAATCTGCTGAAAATATTTTCCTCTAAAAATTTAATCACCACCAAATCATTTTCTTTTCTTGTTGGAACTACTCCCACCCATTTAGTAAAATAATTTGTACCTATTAAAATCCATGTATATTTCCCATTTGATGTTGGATTGATTTCTCCTACAAAATCTAATCTCCACTATCTGAATGGTTCTTCTATAAAAATAGGAATTAAAGGCAATGGTGCTAACTTCTTTTTCTCAGCAAACATTTGACATTTTTGACATCCCCTTACCAACCTATAAACATCTGAAAATAGAGAAGGCCAAAAAAAATTGTCTTTCAAAATCTTATGAGTTGTCAATTTCCACCCATAATGACCACCGCAGAAACAGCCATGATATTCATTCACTATTTCAATAATTTCCCCTTTTGTGAGACAAAGCAAAATAATACCACCAATATCCCTTCAATATAATTTTCCATTGACTAGCACATATTTCTGAGTTTTAACTTTCAGAACCCTATAATTTCATTTATTCAAATTGGGAGGAGAGCAAAGAAAACATAAATAATGGACAATGTCCTTGTACCAATAAAAACACAAGTATTTATGTTGAACTTTATCAGTAGAATTTTCTTTCCTCATCTCCTTCTACATTGGTACTATTTTTCTTCTACATTGGTACTGTTTTTCTCAACTTCAATCAGTAAATTGATTCCCATAGCTTGGCAATTTGTTTATGTTAAGATATTTTCCAAACCATGTCCTTTTACTAACTTAGTTGGCTTTATATCCAAATCATATTCTTGTGTCTTTGCTAACCATCTCCCTCTTCTTCCTTCTACATCACCCTGAATCAAAACATCTTTTATAACAGCATTTGGAACATACGTAGTTACTTGATATTGGAGGATATAAACCCTAAAAGCCTTAAGTTCTTTGACCAGAGTATAAGTCTGATTTTCCAAAATATTATACTTTAGTTTTTCATCTCTTAATACTCTGCTAAAGAAAGCCACAGGAGCTTCTTGAAGTGCCACTTTAATTCCTTCTATCATTTTCTAGACAATTGAAAAGGATTTTTATAGTTTGGGCTTATTAACACAGGAGCTTCTTGAAGTGCCACTTTAATTCTAGAAAATTCCCTTGAAATTCAATTCCATTTCACTTCAACGCCTTCCTTTAGCATATCAGTAATTTCTTTTACAATCTCTGCATAATTAGGAACAAATCTCCTAAGAGAATTTATTCCCACTTAAAAGCTCTGAATTTCCTTCTTATTCCTAGGGAATGGTATTTTATTGATTACTTCTACTCTTCCTGGATTTATCTTAACTCCTTATTTTGACACAATATGGCCTAACAACTTTCCTTCTTTCAAAGCAAAATGAGATTTCTTAGGATTCAATGATAGACCATACCTTCTGCATTTTTCAAAAATTTGTCGTAGATGCTCCAAATGTCTTCATCTAACTTTGAGAAAACAGTTATATCATCCAAATAAATGACAACAAACTTATCTTTTTCTCCCACAAAAGCTATGTCCATAACCCTCTAAAATGTAGCCCCTACATTCATTAGTCCAAAAGGAATTTTAGAATACATAAAAGTGTTCCAAGGAGTTGTGAATGTTGTTTTCTTTTGGTCCTCCTTATCTACTGAAATATAATTATAACCATAGAAACCATCAATCATTGATAACCTGTAAAAACCAATCACCTTCTATAAAATATGGTCCATCTTAGGAAGAGGATAGTTATCTTTCAAAGATGTTCTGTTCAAATTTCATAAATCAACACATAATCTAATTTCTCCATTCTTCTTCCTTACAGGAACCAAATTCTCTACCTAGTCTGAATACCTTAAAGGAATAATTGTATTTGCATCTAACAACTTCTTAACTTCTTTCTCTATTGATGGTAGCAACAAAGGATTAATTTGTCTCAACTTCTATCTAAAAGCATTCACTCTTGGTTTTAAAGGAATCTTATGCTAAATAATCTTGGTATCATAAGTCTTTAAATCTTCATAAGACCATCCAAAAACATAAAAAAAAAAAAATATTAAAAATACTTACATATCATTGTTTGAAATGTTTTGGAACATATTTAGCTAGCCTTACCATTTTAGGTTGCTGGTCTATTCCCAGATTGCATTCTTCAAGATTTTCCTCCAAATATGCTTTCTTTGGATTCATTGCAACATCATTTGCATTGAACAGCTTTTCCAGGGGTACCAAGCCTTTAGGTATTACATTATCTTCGATTTGAAGAATCTTGTGATTCCCAACTGAATCTTTCAAAAATGTCTTGTTTGTATGTTCTTCTGCAACCTCTTATTCTTAATCAACCTCTAAACTTTCCAACTCTCCAATCAACACAAGTATTTAATTTGTTCCTCATCCTCAAACACTTGTCAATGTTTAATATTATTTGGGATTGATGGTCTGTGACTGATTTGAATTTCATACCTCAATCTGGGATTTAAAGGTGGTTTGAAAGTACTAGCTGCAACTGCTAAAGAATCATCCATTATGTTTTCTTCTCTAGGTACAAATTGTATATTGAAAGCAACAAAGAAATTATCTATCAAATCCCATACTTCATTTCTATATGTTCTTAACCTTGGATGTTTTGTTTGACACTCATTCTTTATCTTCTTTACTACAAATTCAGAATCTCCAAAAACATAAATACATTGCACCCCTAAACCTTTAGCAGCTTGTAATCCTAGAACTAATGCCTCATATTCAGTGATATTATTTGTGGAGTCAAATTCCAACTTACGAGAAAAAGGAAAGAAATGGCCTTTTGGAGAAATCGGAAATATACCTGCACCACTTCCATCTCCTGAATAAGCACCATCAAAATAAAGTTTCCATAATCTACTGACTGTTAGCTCCTCATTTTTAATTACTGAAGGGGTTTGCACTTTATTGTCTTCAACAAATTCCTCTGCCTCTTGTAACATAAAATAGGGAAAGTCATCATTTTACTGATTGTACACAGGAGAATTAATAGAACCCTCCTTTGTAATGGTTTTAATAAACCTGGTTTCTATGTATAACCTCCTCTCTTCACCTCCGAAGACAGGGATTATTGCATATGTAATTTTAATACACCACCCAATTTTGCTCCCCAAGACCTTGAAAGGACCATTCCAAAGCGTGAAGGAATATCTACCACCACCACATCCATCACCAAGCTTCTAGCTGGAATTCAGGCTAGAGAAACAACTAAATCTTTGATTACTCCTACACATTTAACCTTTTCAGAATCAAATGAATAAAGATCCTATAAGATTTAGTAATTTGGAGGTTCAATTGTTTCATGACTGAAAATGGCATCAAGTTATGTGAAGCTCCTGAATCCAACATACAATTATGCAGAATAAAAGAATGAACCAATAAAGATATGTAGAAAGGTGGAGTGGCAGAATCCACTTCTTCTACATGGGGTCCAAACATTACTACTGGTCTCTCCTCTTGCAAATTTACTATATCTGCCACACGATCATCTTGGAGAGATTTATAAAAACAGAAATTTGTTTTTTATATGTTGGAGTTTTAGCCAATTCTATTAAAGGAACTTGAATTTTAATATTCTCTAATTCCTTAGTTAGGCTAAAAAACTGATTTTGCTTCCCAATATTTTCTTGTTTTTCATCATTCATCTTCTACTTTGAAACATCATTTGAATCATATACTTTCTCATGAACAGGTATATTCAGAATTCCCATACCTGATTTTTGTTTAGAACTCTCCTCGCTGAAAATAATTTTTTGTGCTTGAATCAACCTATTTCTTCCCTTTGTCTTGTTGTTTTTGGTTTTGTTGTGGAGTCGCCATATGTTGAGACATTGGATCCTGCTTTTCATCAGTAAACTCCTTCATTATTGACCTTTTTCTTGATCTAAGGTCATATTTCTTGTGCAAATGTGCCTGCATAAAATCAATAAACTTTCCGCAATAATCATCAATTTCGTTATCATCTAGAGAAACCTGAAATTCAGAACTCAAATCCTCTCTCCTAATCACATCTTCATCCTCCCCATAAAATGCTGATATTTGATTTTCATGCTCCTTATAATTTCCTTCTAATGCATCCTTTCATTCATCCTCAATGTATAAGGGAGGTTGTATTTGATCTTGACCTTTCCTATCCCTCTGCAAAATCTGCAATGGTGGTTTTCTAAACTGAGGGTTGAAATTTGTATTTGCTCCTGTTGAAATTGTCTAGGTGTATTCTTGTTTTCAAACTCCAATTTTATTAGTTTACTAGACAAATTTTTAATAACCTTAGTCATTTCTTTTGATTTGTGTTCATTATAATCAAGTGTTTGAATGACGATTTTCATTTCTTCTTCTTTTCCTTTCCCCTTATCTTGTTCAGTGTCTTTTGGTTTAATCTTTCCTACTGCATACAAATTAGCTTCAATTTCAAGAGCATTAGTCTGTATTTGATCTAATGAAGGGGACCTCCTCTCCCTCTGGGTGAAACCAAAATCAAAATCAAATGCTCCTACAAATACTGCTTTTGCTCCTATAGGAGGAGGCTTAATTTCTCCAGGCAAACTATTGTATAACTTATTGAATCTGTTTATAAATTCACATACTTACTCTTCAGGCTTCCTTGTAATGGCATTAAATTCTATTAGAAAATAGCCATGATCTTTCTTCTCTCCCCACCATTGTGTAAACACATTTTCCAATTCGTCCCATGTATTAATTGAATTTGCAAGAAGGTTTATGAACCACTTCCTGACCTCTCCATCCAATGACTAAACAAACAATCTCAACACCACATCTAGAAACTCTACATTCAAATTTTCAACAAATGCACAAAATGTGGCAATATGATTATCTGCAGTTACCTCATATTTCCTGGTGAAACGAGGTAACAATTTGAGGTAATCTTGAGGCATTGGATTCATAGGTTGAGGAATATTCAATGGAACATATTTATTCAATAGAAAAGTAGGGATGGACATATTTAAATTTAAATTAACTGTAGAAGGGTTAACTACTCGAAAGAAAAATGATTGTGGAGGTAATGATGATATGGGAATTGCTTGGTTTACAATGGAAATAGTTGAACTTGTAGATGAAGGGTCAATTGTTTTGACTTCTTGAAATTTAGGGAAATAAACTAAAACTGACTCGAAATATTTTTCCTCCAAAGTTGGTTCAGGAAAAATTGTCTGAGAAGGGGTGAGAACTTCTTCAGAAAAATAAAAAATCCTTATTACTTCTTCTGAGTGAAATTCATAAAATTGTTGTGTAGAACTAGTACCAAGAGCCAATAAAGTGGGATTTGGGGTTATTGGTGATTTTGGTTTCCAAACTCTCCTGGAAACCAACTTTTCTAGATCGGAAAGAGCAGGAGTTCTCTGCTGTGACGTGTTTGACCTCGTGTGTGGTCATTTCGGAGCCAAGCTTAAAACGTTTGATGAGAATCTCAACCTAACCACTTTCTTTGCTCATCAATCAAAGAAATGATCTTATAGGACCCAGGAAAAGTAACTTCAGATTTTCAATCCCCGGCAACAGCGCCAAAAAAGGTTGTACCTTGGGAGACAATTCCTCGTTGAGTAGAAATCGGTGCCCAAGACATTCAATAAATATTACAAATTGATTGTTTGTTTGTCTCATCATTTTGCAAACCCCCGAATATTAAATTTTAAACCCTTTAATGTTTAATACATGGAACATAACTTTAAATGGCCTTTAATTATTGGATAAAATGAATAGAAATGTGTGAGAAGTGTTGGTGAAAGTTTCGAAATAAAAGGTTCTCTGCACAGAATCTTTTACTATAAACTTAGAGGAAAGTGTGTTTGATGAGAAATGGAAAATTTGATAAAAGAGCATTTTTTAAGGATTTTTAACCTCAAAATTTACAGAAACTTATAACCATTAACTCTAAATAAAGAACAGGTTGCCTCGATTCTTTCAATGAAGAAATACATGCATAATATGACACAAGGAAAACAAATCATACCCAACAATTTACAGAATCACTGCAAAGCTTTATTCATCATTCAAGTGAAGATCAAAGTACAAAAGTATTCTTCTCTGAGGTATGCAAAAATCCAGAACCACTTTTCATCTTACTGAAGTACATTTATACAAACTTTCAAGAGACATTTATCAGAACTATCGACCTCCTAACTACCCAACTATTTGAACATTACATTGAAACGTAAAAATGACATGACTTGAAAAATATAATTACTTTTAAAAGTAAACATTTCATCCTAAATCAATCCAAGATTACGCAACAGTAGAGGGTTCTACTTCTATAGCAGCAACTTGTGGCGACATCCATTGCTTGGTCTTCCTCCAGATTTATGTACTTGTACTTGGCGAATTCATAAATTTAACATGTGTTATCCTGAAATTTGTGATCTTGTTGTATGTAGGCTTCTCAATAGAAAGAATTTTCATCATCCAAAGAAGTTGAAAATATTTATGAAGATAATTGACAATTGTAGCTCCCTTTAATACTGCAGTCTTTTCATGTGTAGAATTAATTTTACTTTTTTCTTCCACCAGTAATGTTTCATAAAGTTCTCAGGATAACAAATTGTCTTGTTGATCCCAACAGGATGGTAAACTAGCCCTTGTTCTTTTATCAAAAATGATATTGAACTTCATCACTTCTTCCTTAATTTCCATAAATTTCTTCTCTGTTGCTTTTCTATTTGTATTTTTCAATATCATTTTGTTTATTTCTATCACATGCTTGGTCATGTCTTCTATTCCAGACTCCTTCATTTCCTGTGTAGAATTTGAGTTTAAGAACTCAATCAATTTCTTAGCAAATTGGGCTCTATTTTGTAGCTTATGTTTATTACTGAGGATGACTTCTTCTAAATCTCTGATAATAACCTTCTCCTCTTGCATGATAATTAGGAATTCCTAGACATTCTTCACTACATTAATTATGTCATTCCACAATATTTCTCTTGCTTGTACCAGAGACATGTTTCCTTTCACTTTCTCCTTTAATTCTTTAATTTCTTGATGAGTAGCCTGGAAACCCCTTCTGTATTTTTTTGCAGTATCCTTGGTCATAAACATCTCATGCTCAGTTTCCTTGATCATTTTCACAGCATTGTCCAACTCTATTTGCTTCTTATTCAACTTATTTTTAGCAATGTGAAATTCAGTCCTAACTTGATTCAGTTTCTCAATAGGATCATCTGAATCTGTTGCCACTACAATCGTGCATACATGTGAATCAATATTTTGTTGTGAAGAAAGATTCATCTCTTTCAAATTCATTATTTATTCATCCCTTTGTAGAAGCTCTTGGAATAGTAACTCTTTCTCTTTGTCAACCCCTACTACCTTTGAAGTCATGGGATAATATGCAGAGGGAAATTTCAACTTCTTCTTCAATACCTAAATTTTTACTTCAGCACTCTGCAGTAACTTTTGAACTGTAGACCTGTCTTCTGGACTCACACCAATATTGACAATTATCTTCTTCAACTCCTCTTTTTGGGTATTAAGAGCTCTAGAATTTTCTTTCACCAACTTCAGCTAGTTTATCACTTTCTCTAAAATATTTTCAGCTTAGAAACAGCTAAAGCAGATTTATATAAATCATGGAAGATTAATTGACCAGTTTGCATATGTAAATTAATCTTATCCGGTAATGGAATCCTCTATGCATCTACTGTTAAATTTAACATTCTTGAACCATGCTGCAGATGTCACTGACATTGTTGATAGATGAGAGAGAAAATTTCAACTGACTTTTCTCCATATCCATATCTAATAGCAGCCTTGTCTGATATTCAAAAGATACATGAGCTTCTGATTGTGATTCCATATTTTATCCAATCTTCTTGTTTCTTTCTTCCACCTACAAAAAATTTGTTTAATCATGGAAACCAAAGCTTGAGAAGATTCTCCTTGAACTGGAGAAGGAGTACAAAAAGTTCCCCCAATTACAATTGTATACCATGAGTTGTTGATGTGCTAGTCTCTTCAGCTATATTTTCCCTTTTTGTTGCTCTATATTCTTCTTCCTCTAGATCAATTTCCTCTTACCTACCTCTTTTCAGGTTCTTTTCAGTAGCAAGAGGGGTCTCAATTTCTATATTTCCCTAGGGAGTTGATTGTCCTCCATTTTCCATCTTCTCTTTTTCTTGTTTTGATTCAAGAATAAAAGGAGCATAGCCATTTTCTATTCTTCTGTTTGAAATTAGATGATATGGATCATAAGCCCATTTCTCCTCTAGTAATAAATCCATTCCTTCTATCATTTTCTAGACTTCATATGTTGCTTGCCTAGTATTCATAATGAATGGTCCAACAGTCCTAGGTAACTTGAAAATGAGTCGCTTCTTTACATATACAAAATGTACCTGATCCACGTTTACTCACTTGAAGGAAAGATTGAACTTTAAGAAGTAAAGCTAGCGCAGGTGAATTGTTTATGATTGAATACACAACTTAAAGGACAGAGGATGCAAAATAGGACAAACCCTCATTTTTAGGATCAATTCTTACTACATCAGTCCATAAGAACATTGATTGTTTATGCTTGAGAGTGTCCATGATATTCAACCCTAGTTGCATGAATTTCTCAACATTGGAGTACAAGAATTGATAGGTCAGAACAGAAGGAAACCTAAAACAACATGTGAGAGTGAAACTCATGAACTGTACATTAATTACTTTTTCCCAATATGTTGGTATATGCAATACAACTCTGGGTTTCATCATTACAGCAAACATTCCTAGAACTGCTTTGTCAATTACTGTAATGTCTTATTTCCCTAAAATTTTGGCCAACATCTGAAGAACTAGTCTTACATATTCAGCAAAGATATCTAAGGGAAAATGAGTGGAATCTACAAGGAATTATTTTCCATCAGTTATCAAATACAAGAGAATTAGGGCACATTCTAGTTCGAATAAATCTTCAAAATAAGCAATTAATGATTCTTAGGAGAAAGACAAGTAAGACTCTGTAAAAGGATAGCACAGTGCTTGCTGAATCAAGAGAGAGGACAACTGAAAAACGCTTTCTCCTAGCTTATTTATCACAAAGCACCTTTGAGGATACATTGTTGAAACTAGCCAATGAATAAACTCAAGAAATAGATATGTTTGAGGGAAAAAGGTTGCCAACACACCAGATTTTAACATTGTAGCATAAATTGGGGAATTAGACTAGTTTAACTGAACATGTTGGTAGAATTCATGACAGTTAATAGGGAAAGAAACATCGAATATATCTCTTTCAGTATCCATGAGAGGAATGTGAGAAGATGAACTGGCTAAAACAGATTTCTTGGGAATTTTCAAAGGATAAAATGATTGATTATGAAATAAATACTTGGTACTGGTGATGAGGCTAACTTGGATGTGAGTTGTACTTTGAATTTCTCGAAAGCGAGCAATAGGACAATGTACTGAGCAAAAAGCCAAGAAAAGGTTTTATAGCAAAATGAGAAAATATAAGAGGGAAAATGGCACTAAGTGTTTTTTTTGTGTAAATCATACTAATTCTATTATATTACAAAAAGATTACAGAGAGAGTTTGTTATGAAACCAGCTCAGAAAAGATAGAAAAGATAGATCAACGCCTTAGAATTCAGCCTCTTCTAGGGGGCAACCTCCTTTACATTACATAAATGAACAATTCTTGGATGATACAAATGAAAAGACCTCCTCTATTAA
>APFE031069645.1:0-14188 GCA_000404065.3 Pinus taeda
GAACATCAACAACAAGTCCTCCAACTCTTAAAGGATAACCTCATGTTGGCACATAATAGAATGAAACAACATGTAGATCAACATCGTAGTGAAAGAAGTTTTGTTGTAGGTGATTGGGTATTTCTACGGCTACAACCATATAAGAAAATGTCCCTCAAGCAAGCTAAGAAGGATAATAAATTATCACTAAAGTGTCCGTACAAGGTGTTGCAAAATATTGGTACTATGGCATACAAATTGGCACTTCCTGCAGCTTCTCGATTGCACCCAGTTTTCCATGTTTCATGTTTAAAGAAGGTTATAGGCGACAAGCTCCTAGTTCAAACAATATTTCTAGAAGTTGACGAGGAAGGAAAAATTATATTGGAACCGAAAGCGGTCACAGAAACAAGATCTCTACAGCTATGAAATTGATCAATTTCAGAGTATCTTATCAAGTGGAAGAACTTATCTGCGGAAGATTCCACATGGGAGGATGAAAATTTTATATAGAAGTATCCAGAACTACTCAAGCATTGAGGACAACACTTTTTTTGAATGAGAGGGGCATGTTGGGTCCCTATAATACTAGTGATTACCCCATTACTATGGTAGTTGTACCCCTTATTAATATTTTTGTGCCCCTATTGCCCCCATATTGTTATTACTGTGCCCCATGGAATCGCTCTATTGTTATTTTTGTGGCTTTATATTATTAATGTTAGGTCGGCTGGGTTATACTGTGACTCCTTAAACTCCTATATATAGAAAGGAGGTTTTGTCATTTGTATCATCCAAGAATTGTTCATTTATGTAATGTAAAGGAGGTTGCCCCCTCGAAGAGGCTGAATTATAAGGCATTGATCTATCTTTTCTGTCTTTTCTTGAGCTGGTTTTATAATAGTTTGGTAATATCAAGGCCTAACTCTTCCATGACAACTTTGGGCATCAAATTGTGGCTGGCCACTATGTCTAGCAAGCAATTGTGGAGGATTTTTTCATGAATGGTCAAGGAGACATAAAATGATGGGGAATTATCATCAGCATGTTCAGTCATTGGGCTAAGGAAAATTGTAGGCTTATCATCTTGCAAGCTGATGTAGTCTGTGGAGGCTTGAGAGGCTTTCAACTCAAGAGCATCAAGGATAGGCTTTCTAAAATCTTCACTCTTTGCAAGTTCTATCAGAGGCACAGATATTTTTAACTTCTGGACTTTTGATTCAAGGCTGAAAGGGGAAGGAGAATTTTCAAGGCCTCTTACCTCTTGAGCTAGTGCTTTTAGCATGACTAGATCAGCTGCTGGTCTTTTCTGTCTGATATTTTGTTGCTTTGCTGGGATAGTAGCTCTTTGGGCAGGATTCTCCTTGACATTGTTTTCTTTCGACCTTAGATTATATATTTTCTTCTCATCAGTCTGCAAAACAAACTCTCTTTCCCACTCTTGACTGATTTGGTCTGGTAGTAATGATTTCTCATAGGTAGGCAATGTAAAAAAGGCAGCACTGCCTTTATCTTCCATGCAATGAATCTCATCCTCTTCTTCAAACTACTCCTCTTCCATGACTATGTTCTGGAAAGAAGCCTTAAATTTTTGTTCTTCACCAGCTTCTTTACCGCTCTGAATGATTTGCAACTGTTCATTTTCTCTTCTGAATGGATTTGGATTTCTTGGAGCAAATGTGTTTGAAAACCTTTCCTTCCCTAAACTTTGTTCAACCTTCATCTTAGATATCTCAACAGCCAATGACTCTATCATTTTAGTCATTTTGTCCAACTTAGGTTCTAAAGATGAAGCAGAGGAAGAAGAAGCCTCACCTCTCTGCCTCCTTCTATCAGCATGGCCTTTGAGTTTTTCTGCAACCATGATATTAGATTCCATATCTAACGCTGCATATTGCTTCTCGGCTAGAGTGGCACATCTTTTTTCTCTCAATAGCAGGCAAAAATCAGATTCAAATTCATTGGCATAAGCGAGTTTGGCAGAGGTGGGGGTAGGCTTTACTTCAGCTGGTATCTTACTATACATACGATTCAATCTTTTATTGAAATCAGGCAATGATTCCCCATTTTCCCTCCTCAAGTTACCAAACACGGTATGATAATATAGCAAGTCCTTTTTATCTCCCCACTACTTCAAGAATTCATCATCTAATGCTTCAATGTCTGCTATGGTCCTAGGAGCTAGCTCTCTGAACCACTTCCTAGCCTCTCCATCAAGGCTTTGAACAAATACTCTCATCCACACATCATCCTCACTGATATCTAGGTTATCAGCATAACTATAAAAAGACTCAAGATGTTCTTCGGTTGTCACCCCTTCTATACCAGTGAATTTAGGCATGTATTTATGGTATTCTCCTACAGGCACGTCATTCAAAGGAACAGGCAAGACCAGGAGTCCATACCTAGTAGCTATAATTCTTTCCATCTTTGTGGGTGCTTGTTGGCCTGCCATGACTGGGATAGGTGGAAGGATATTCACAGTTTGACATGTAGGGAGCGGTGAAATGAATGACAGAGATGAAGGAAAATGATGGACTATATGGGGAATTTTCTTTGGATTGGTGACCAAAGGGGAACTAAATAAACAAGGAGCTTTATGAATATCTGAGGGTATCTCTTCACTAACAATGCTAGGCTCTATATCTTCAAACTGTATATTCTCAGCTATAATCTTCTCTTGCAGAGATACATAAGATCTCTTAGGCTTACTTGATCCTGATGCTCCTTTCTGTGATGTCTTTCTTTGCTTACTTCTCAGGGTCAGCACTGGGTTAGCTGGTGATTTCTGAGGATTTCTCCAGGTATGCCTCATAAATTGTGCCAGAACTATAACGTGGAGTAGCCACTAGGTTGGTTCTCTAGTAGAGTCGCCAGTTAGATGATTACAACCATAAATGTGTCTAGACTTTGTCTATCACCAAAGCTGGAGTGCGTTGTTCTCCTAGGGAAGCTGAGCTTCAATCTCCTCTCCCTAGCAACAGCGCCAATTAATGTTATCACCCCAAGAAACTCTCCTAGGTTGTAGCTCAGAGATGCTCGGGAACATAAAATTCAACTTATTGTTGCAAATGGATGAATGGAAGGAATGATGCTTGTCCAAGCCAGATAACCACTTCTACTTCACTTGACTCTAGACATGCATGAACACCCCCAGGCTACAAGGCTTTAGACCACCAATTACTCACAGTTTAGGGATTGGGTGAATATGGAGAATACTGAGCACACCAGCAGATGCACAAACCCATGTGATGGTTGGATACAACTAGTAAAGAAGTTTGCAAATATAATTCCCTAATGCACAGACAGGATGACAATTCTCTCGCATGAGGTAAAAAGAAACCTGAATAACTCATTCACTAATAAATACAAGATTTTAACACATAGGTATGATGACAACTACTCTAATGCTAAACATCAAGAGTTCAGAAATGCAGCATATCAAGCACAACTTGGAACAGAAGAAGAATGGAAAGTGAGGAATTAACAATAAAAGAAGCTTGTATTAGCTGAAAATGAGGACGAGACGCTACAAGTATCAAAGTAGTCACAGTCTCCAGAAGTTTAAGCTTACATCGAAACATCAACCATCAACCCTGAGTACATCTTGTTTCTGGGTAAATATAGAGTTTCACTACAAAGGCACTTGGCCATTTTAGGTATGGAGGGTTCGTAATTGACCACCAACCACATTAACTGTCTAATGGCGCTTCTGGGTGTGTTTGCTTTCTATAGTGGATGAATCTGATATTTTCAAGTGTTCTGCCATCATTTTCCTTCTTGGCCATACTGTCTGTTGAATGCGGTTGTTGAGGAGCAACTGCACACAGTACTGAAAACTAGTCACCCTCATCCTTCGAGCATACAGAATGATCAAGTGGTGTGGATTTCCTATCAAATAGATGAGTTGGACGAAGGACGAAAATCAGTTGTTGGATCAAGAGGATAAACGGCGGGGATGAATCAATGGGGATATCAGAGGAGGCGGGAGAGGGATGATTATGGGCCGTTGGATCTCGGGTGGGTAGATCTAATGGTCGTCGGGTGACGAAGGCATGCGGCAGTTAATGGGCGAGGACGGAGGACCAGGCAGTAAGTGGTTTTGATCACACCGCTGTTGATCGTTAGGTGGTAAAAGGACAATTGTGCACGATCCCACTCAGCGTGTGACGCGTGGCGAATAAGGAGAGAGGAAAACCACTCTCCATCGTGTGTTAACTTGTCATTACTTCGCGGGCGCAGGGAGAGTGGACACTGTCTGATTGTGGCATAGATGATCAGATGGTGGGGTTTGATTGTGTAGGTCGCTTTATTTGACATGACCGGGGTCGTCGTATCAGTGGGAAGAGTCAACAATTGAGATTTAAAGGTGGTGATGGGGCTATGGAAGCGCAAGGTCATGTGGTCATGGATTTATGAGGATTTTAGAGGAAAACCAGAGTCAGTGGGGTGAAAGGGGTAAGCGGAGTAAGGAGAAGAAGGAAGATGACCGTTGTGAGCTTTATTCTGAGCATATTCAATATGACCAAGCTTATATTTGGCCTTCAAAACCTTAGTTATGTAGCAGGGCTAACAGTGCTCCAACCATCAAGGGTTTCAAGACAATAGCTTTTGGCCTCTCTCTATTTTGGCCTTTTGTCCTTTTGGACCAAATTTCTATTTGGCGAGGTTGGTTATCTCACATTCCTACAAAAGTAATGAAATTATACCCCATTTTTGGTTTTATGGTTTAAATTTTGTCAACATACGTATACATTTATGCTTTCTTCTAACACCAATTCTTTTTTCCTTGTCCAAGTTGAGCAACTAGTGCAAATGTTCGTCCTTGGATGAGGGTTTCAAAAAACTCACCAATTTCTAATGTCTCGGTGAGGGTTTTATTTCACTAATGGTAAATCCACCCTTCCTCACTTTTATTTTTCTTCCTATTATGGGGTTGTTTCATTGAGTTTAGTCTTTTCACTAACCCATGTATTCTCTATATAAAGATTATTGAGGGTTTTCCTAAGTCGACCCTCTCATTATCACAATTCATACGCAATGCAATTTTTATGAGGTAATATATTCAGGATTTAGTTTGGGGTTTTTCAATTATCCTACTATCATCCTTTATTTTTTCACTACCATGGTTAACTCGACTACTCCAGGTTTTGGTTTATAGGCAGAGTTTGGTTGCACCTCCCTCAATTCACTATAGGTGCTCTTTTTTTTAATATGTATTATTTAAATTTCACTATTTGAAGAGTGGTAATTATTTCTCAATTTTCCAACAGTGTCTTCATATCCCCTTTGATATAATAGGTATTCTTTGGTAATTGTTGATCAAACTCTGGTGTTCTTACATTGACTTCCCTTTCAAGTTCCTAGTGCAATATCCTACTTCATCTTGGAACTTCTTCTCTTCTACAAGTCATAATTTTTTATACCATTTTTAAGTTTCTGAATGCAACCAAACACTCACCCTTTTTCTTCTATTAACAAAGATTCTTCTTGCTCAATTTACGAGTAGTCCAAGGAATATCCTTTGTAATTCTAGGTTTAGTTACTTCATCACCCATGATGATTATATATGATTTAATTGGAGTAATGACTACAATCAGTCCTAGTTTATTGTATAGATGTTGAGTCACTATGATAAAATAGCATATTAAATTGAAGGTGGACAAAGTTAAATAATGATGCCATATGGAATGATGGAGAACTCAACTCTGAGGCAATCTGCCTGAACATTCTATATTTTTGACCTTCTCGCTTCTATGCATATGTATACTAGGAGGTTGACAAAGATTTATTGAACACTATTTCCTATATGCACTCACAATATTCATCCCTATTTTTCTCCTACTTCACTAGAGGAAAAAATGTTGCTTGAATACTACTTGTGACATAACAACATAACTCTATCCTTCTATGTTGGAATATGGGTGCCACTACATAAGATTTTATAAAGGCAAAAATTAACATATACACAAAATAATTCAGCTTTAACTCATAGAAATGACAAATAGTAGATAGGACTCGAATGAAAAAAAATTATAAGTAGAGAACAATTTAGTGTAATAATAAAGTCCACAAATCGAATAGTAATCAAACACTCATAGAAGTATTTAAATTATACCATCATCTGACTTTCCCTGATAAATTTAATTGTGGATTACAAACTTATCAGCATTGTTGACTTCATACAATTTGGTCGTTGAAATTAAGATAAAAACTCCAACTTGTAAATGTATCAACCAGTCTTTCTAAAATACTGTAATTCAAGGTCTGATAACCAAATTGGCATGAGGGGGTTTTATTATCCTATTTATTTTAACACAAGAAAAATAATTTAACAAACATATGTTTGTGATTGAAAATTAGTTCAATAATAGTTGAGGTTCCATGTGATTGTATTCTGATATACTTCCATTGGCATCATAGTGTCGCATATAGTCATGCTTCATTATTCAAAGTGTTGTTAAAGGTACTAATTTATGTTGTTACAAATAGTAATTCTAGTTAGTATTCACTCAAAATAAAACATATAAAAACAAATACAAAATTAAACTGTCATTAGTCAAGCTCCTAGGTTAATCAAGGCATGCCTTGAGTTATATTCTAGCATTGGCATCAAAGTCCAATGCACATTCTCATCGACATTGAATGTTTCTTGTTGGTCATAAATTATGCTATTCATGATGCACAATCATGACTCGGAAATAGAAACAAAAAAACAATGAACAAGGCTTTTCCAAGTTGTTAACCAATTGAAATTTTGAAGCCTAGACACTGCAGCTAGTTACAGTCTTCATCAGTGTTGAGACTGTCCAAGAGAAAAACACAATGGACCTCTTATTCAAAGATTCAATTTGTGGTGATCCAAATTCAGAGTCTAATTAGTCAAATTGATAAGTTAAAAAGAAGAAAAGTGAACAACTGTAATCTTTTTCCCAGACGCTTTCCTATCTTCCTACTCGATTTTACATTAAAAATACATTGAGAATGTGCACCATGTCAAACAACATGCTTGCCAATTAAACTACCTCTAAACAAACGTAATATTTCCATGCTTGCTCACTTGTTTGTTCATAAGTTATTTCTTGCATCTATCCACCTAATAGTATATACAACCTCTTCATTGCTCTAGCTATGTCAATAAATGGAGGATTGTAGTGTATAATGTTGTGCCATGGGTCGATACTAGTGCATGGTGGGGGAAATAAGGTGATTGAGACGTGATCCCTACACCCAAGCACGAAATATATTTGACCTTGTATTTGATTTATATAGGCATAAGTCTTGTCATTGGGAGGCTTGGTTTCATTCATCCCACTGGTGAAAAATAAAAAGTTTGAAGGAAGAAGAGGAGAGAAAAGTTGGTTTTTTGATGTTAAGTTTCTCAAGTTGATGGCTCAAAAGTTATATTCTCACAACCATTGCTTAGGATATCCCATGGGCTTTGAAGAGAGCCACCAAATCTCCCTCACATGACATGGGAAGCCATATGTCTGGGTATGTTGGAAATGTGAAATGAGGTAATTATCAACTATGTCATAGTCTAACTAGTGAATCCAACACCCACCTAGGCTTATTTGTTATTATCATTAGATAAGAAACATTGAAACAATTAAGAAATCTAAGATTGAAACAAACACTAATTTATTAGAATAGTTGTCCAAAACTAATTATAATAGCCATGCTTAGATGTAGGTCATTCTAGGAACCAATGAAAAGTACTTAATAGTAGTAAATTCTAACGTTGAATGTTTTGTGCCTAAGAAAGAAAATACTTTACAAATTAGCCAAATTTAAATATGCAAAATGTACCAAGAACTAAACAAAATCTGTCATACTTTACTATCGTTATCATAGATTACAAATCCCACGAGGAAGAAAGCTAGTAGCAGAAGTTCTGAAACTAGAAAAATATTTTTCCAACAGATAAACTTCTTGCATGTACCATATGGTCTTTCAGCCTATTAAGTAATTAATATCACAAATAGATGTAAGACATAAAATTAGCTCACAAGATGTCTTCCATCTCTTCCATCAAGACGCATAAACGCTTCTAAGTTATGTTGTTCAATGGTTTTTTTCTCTATTTTCTTAGTGAACTTCTAAGCTATTTTGTTAAATGACCATATTGAATAGAGTGGAACTTGAATGTTTCCCAATATAAGTTATCTGAACAGATTTTAAAGCTAGCAGTGAAAGATCTTCTCCAAAAAATT
Source organism: Pinus taeda (assembly GCA_000404065.3). Classification (NCBI taxonomy): domain Eukaryota; kingdom Viridiplantae; phylum Streptophyta; class Pinopsida; order Pinales; family Pinaceae; genus Pinus; species Pinus taeda. Next base: position 8,193 of record APFE031069645.1, read on the forward strand.
GAAAGTTAGCAGTGATGGTGTTGCAAATATGCCACACTTCAGGTGCAAAGATTGAGTCTTAAGGGCATTTTTTCTTGGTAGAAATTCTAGTATTCTAGAACTCATGCCTGGAAGGATTGGAAACCTCTTACTCAGGGGTATGACCCTCTCACCTCTTGTTTCCTTCTTGATCATAAAGTCACAAGTTGTTATTCCAGGATCCTAGTTGTTCAAGAACATTGATATTCCTAGATCATTTTAGGAGGAACGAATGTGGAGTTTTGGCCACCTCTTTCTTCAATGTGACTCCCATAGATATTTTTAGTGGTTCATTAAAGGAATCTTCTTTCCCTTATTCTTAACTCAAGATTGGTATATAAGTATCTATAATAACGTTGGGCTTGTAATTTTCATAGAATTTGGATGGTACAAATTTCCAATATGATGAAAGATTTTGTTTGGTGGGTCATTTATTGAATTCCTTCCAATTTTAGGTTGGACAAGAGTTCTCAGATATACTCTACCTAGTTTGAAAGCACTTGGAATACTGTCAAGCACATTTTCAAGGAGTGTTGTTTTTGCAATTGATGTTGAGGCTTGTTTGAGACTTCTCAGCATGATGTGTTACATCAAGCCAAGGTTTATTTTGACATTGGCTTATACAATGATGGTAATTCTATAGTGTTGTCCTAGGGCCTTGGCATTACATGTGGATATCAGTGTTGTTTATGCCATGGAATTCAGGTGTATGTTTATATTTGATCAAGAGGTTTGCTCTTTGTATACTTTCAGTACATTGCCAAAAGATGAGGTACACCACTAGATTTAGTCTTTTATACTTTTGGAAAAAGGAATTTTTTCCCTTCACATAGCCAAATGTTTAGATCAAGTAAAACATTCTTCTTTTGTTTATTCTCTAGTGGCTCTTAAGAAGAAGTTATGAAGTTCACAAAAAGACACTTCTGCATTTCTATTAAAAATATGTTTTTGTAAATATGAGACATATTTTTCAAAAAAATAAAGGTAATTGGAAACTGTGCAAGAGTTTTAGGATTTCATTGAAAGGAAGAGAAGGCCATAGAAGGTAAATAAATGTGCAAAAATAAACTTCATAAGATGGTAAATATAGCCTTGATGATGTTCTGAATGGGAAAATTAATTGTGTTGTGCTAAATTTCTCTTCAGAATATGTAAAAGTTCTTAAGGATTCATGAGGTTAATTGCAAGTTTTAACATGAGATTTTTAATGTTTTTATGTAAATTTCTTATAGAGATTAACATAAACAAATGACTGAACAACAACATATAACAGACATGAACATCACCAAAACAATATCACAACATCACATGATGAAGGAGTTCATCTTGCATGGGTTAGGTCTCCTTGGTCCACCTTCTAATGGCTTGGCCCTCTCTATTATGATCAAATGTATGAATACATCGGTTGACAATGCTCAAATAGCTCTGAAACATGCTCCAATGGCTCCAGAATTCCCAAAAATGTTTGTCTAGCCTCTTTTTTCTTCCGATTTGGTAAAAAACTTTAGAAGTTATGGCTTCCCTGAGTCCTTCTACTAATCATACCTCAATTTCCCCAAAATTTGGCACCATCCTACAATTTCACCTCCAATTCCACTAACCAAATGCCAATTTTGCCTAATTTCGAGTGAATTTGTCAGATGCATTAAATGCACAATGAGGCCTTAATCCCAAAAATTTATGCCACATGCGGGGCCACGTACCTAGGGCTAAGGCCAATGGCCCACCCCAGCCATCCGATCCTACAATTTGGCACCATCCTACAATTTCACCTCCAATTCCACTAACCAAATGCCAATTTTGCCTAATTTCGAGTGAATTTGTCAGATGCATTAAATGCACAATGAGGCCTTAATCCCAAAAATTTATGCCACATGGGGGGCCACGTACCTAGGGCTAAGGCCAATGGCCCACCCCAGCCATCCAATCCTACACTCCACTCCACCCAAGGCTTTGTTGGATGGTACATGCCTAGGGACTACCCTCGTGGCTGGCTCATTTTCCGAATGGCACGAGACTTTAATTTTAAATATGTGATGACAACAATGTGGTGTCTTGGTAATGTCTTGAATTTGTCACTTGGAGATCAGAAGTTTGACCCTTGCTCACTCTTGCTTGGACCTCACCCAATTTTTGGTGGCCCTCAGGGTGCCACATGGTGACCCCTAGTTGGTCTATGTGCCAGCCTCTGGTTGGCCATCAACCAACCAATGAAATTCATCCAAATATCCACCAATGAAATTCGTGCCACTTGGCACCATCTAATTCGCCAGAGGTAAAAATCTTATGCATAGTCACCCTAGAATGTAGGCATGCCTATTTAATGCCATGTTATGGGTACGAACTACTGACTCGACTGGCTGAATAATTTAAAAAAAAACACATATTTAGGAAAATTCATAGAACATGTTTCTGGGAGAATATGGAGTGTATTTCACGCGAAATGAGTTGTGCGAGATTCAAGATGATGAGCACTACATGATTTTTTAGGTTCCACACTAATCCAATAACTTTGAATTTTGATCAAATTTCTGAGCACCTGATCATTCCTCCCTACTAGAAGCTTTTGGAACCTAAAATCTCACTTTCATTTGTTCAACAGTTGCGGGAACAATTCCCTTACCTTTCAAATCTCGATCCATTTTGACTTAAAAGGATTTGTTCCTTTGAGTCCCACACAAAGGTAATGCACATTCCCACGTTTTGAAGACCTTTTTCTTCTGTTAAGAATGGTGTCTTGTTGTAGTTCATCAAGGTATTTAGGAGAGAAATCTTCAATGGATGGAATTCGAACATTCGCTCCATGATCTTCAATCAAAGGAGGCTCATACAACCTTAAATTTTACACATTGAGAACAACATAAATTTGCATATATGAAGGAGAATCCAACTTGAAGGCAATGTCACCAAAATTTTCTAGAATTCTGAATGGACCATATCTAATTGGTTTTAGCTTTTTACCTTATCCATGGATCCTCTCTTTCCTAATGTGAAGCCAAAATTCATCATCGACATGGAACTTGTGATCTACCCGATGCTTTTCATGCCTTGACTTGTACTTTCCTTGGCTCTTTTTGAGTTCTTCTTGAACCCTTTTGTGTACCAATTGGATTTTTTCAATTAACCTTCTTGATTTGTCTATGTCACTATGACCATCAATAGAAACATCCTTTTCAAATATGAAATCCAAAGGAGACTTATGCAAGTATCCAAAACATGCTTCAAATGGTGATATTTGAGTTGAAGAGTGCTTGGCCCTATTGTAAGCATGCTGAATGCAGTGAAAATGTTCATCCCACAACTTTGGATTCTTGTTTTAATATCCACAAAGAATATGTATCATGGTCGTGTCCATCACCTCTATTTGACCATCTGTTTGTGGATGAAATTTTGTACTCTTTTTCAATTTGGTGTCCATGAATCCCCACAAGCTTGAGAAAAAGTTCCCGACAAAGCCAGAATATCGATCACTAACAATAGATGTGGGAAATCCAAAATACACCCATACATTCTGAAATAATAGCTGAGCAGTTTGTTTATCTGTAAATTAATTTTTACATGGCATCAAAATGCACATTTTTATGAACCTATCCACACCTACATACAAAAATCATGACCTCTTTTTGAAAATGGAATACCTCCTACAAAATCAATAGAAACACTCTCCCATGGCCGTGAAGGTACTAGAAGTGGTGTGTATAATCCTAAATTCCTATTGTTAGGCTTACTGAGTGCACATAATGAACATCCTTTAATAAAACGTGACACACTTTCAAGCATACGAGGCCAATAAAAATACCTTTTTAGATGTGCCATCATCTTAGGTACACCGAAATAACCAACAATAAGAGAAGTATGTGCCTCTCTTATGATGTTGACTCTTTCTCCCTATGGAATAAAAATCTTACGAAGATGGTACAACAAGTTATCATGCAAATGACAATCCAATTCTGCTACTTGGTTACCTTGACTCAAGCCTACATAAACATCCTGAAAGTCATTGTCTAATACATACTTCTCAATATAAATTTCATGCAAAATAGAATTATGCTTGAGTAAAGTAGTTGCACTAATAATAGCCCTAGAAAGCATATCAAGAACTTTATTGTAGATACCTTCTTATACCTTCTCATCAAGTGGAATTGTTGAAGAAAACACATCCATCGAAAGTGCCTTGATTGCTGCAACTTAGCTTGAGATTGCAAGGATTGCAATGATTGATGATCATTGTGAATGATTGTTTCCTTACCCATCAAGTAGTGTTTCCACTTTTTCACACTTTGCACCAATGCATGCAATTCCTTTCCATATGTAGGATAATTAATCACTGCACCATCGAAAGTTTCTGAATGAAAACAAATAGGCTTACCATCTTGCACAAGGAATACACCCTTGGCATAGTCACTAGCATCAGTCTCGATCTCAAATGATTGTCTCGGGTCTTGAAGTGAAAGTACTGTGGTTGAACTAATATTTTCCTTCAATGCATCAAAGGCCTTTTATTGTTTTCCTCCCCACTGAAAAACCTTTTTCACACTTGTCAATGCATGCAAAGGAGTTTCTATAGAACAAAAGTTAGCTATCAATTTCCTCCAATATTGGGCTGCTCCCAAACAATTTCTTACCTCATTAAGTTTTTTGGGCCTTGGCCAGTTGAAAATGACATCAAACTTGGAGGGATCTATTATAAACTCACCTCGTCCAACAATATGACCCAAGTAAACTAAAGAAGTTTTTCCAAACTCACAATTTGACAACTTTAAATACAATTATTCTTTCTCACATGTGTGACATGTTCATCACGAGATTTTTTGAAAATTAAGATGCCATCTAAGTATACTATAAAAAAATCATCAAGAAATGGCATCAACACATCATTCATCACATGCATGAATGTAGTAGGAGCATTACATAAGCGAAAAGGCATAACTAGCCTTTCAAACAAACCTTGTTTTGTCTTGAATGTTGTCTTCCAAATGTCTCCTTTAGCAATTCTAATTTGATGGTAGCTACTGCCTAAGTCCAAATTAGTAAAATATGCTTCATATTTCAATTGATCAATTAAATAATCTATTATAGGAAATGGGAAATGATTCTTTATCGTAAGCATTTTCAATGCACGAAAGTCCACAGACATGTGCCATGTTCCATCCTTCCTTAGCACCAAAACAATAGGTGATACACATGACAAAGAACTTAGCCTAATGAACCATTTATTCAACAGATATTGAATTTGTTCTTTAATTTTTTCACTTTCCATCACTGAAATCCTATACATGCCAATGTTAGGAAGAGGAGAATCTTGCTGCAACTGTATTTCATGTTGGATTCCTCTCTTTGAAGGCAATCGTTTGGTTCCTGAAACATATCATCATATTGGTTAACAAAATCAACAATTTCAGATTTAGATCTTGAGTCACAACCTTGAAAAGATTCATTATAAATATCATTCTTGGGTTTGACCATTAGAAGCACAAAATTCTTGCTAGAAATCACTAGTATTTTCATTTGCCCCGCATTTAAAGTGAACGATTTTGGTTTCTTGCTATGGGATCTTACAATGTATTCTACCCCATGTTTGAACAAATGGTATTTGTTTTAATGTATATGGAATATAGTGTTTATGTCATAGACATACGGGCTGCCCAAAACTATACCACATATTGAAGAGGGAGTCCATACAGGCTATTTGATCTTGATTTGAATTTGTGGAAAACCTGTGATCAGTTATGAAACCAACGTTTCGGACTACCTTAGTGAGTCCATCATCAGGGCAATGAGATAGTATTTGAGAAGAGAATGAATTTCAGAGCTTTATTAATAGTTGAAATTTTTATTTTTTTTTTAGATTTTTGTTATTGTTATTATTCTTGGTCGGCTAATTAATAATTGAATATTTATTTGAATGAATTTTAATTGATTAATTATTTATTTGATTATATTTATTTATTTTAATTATTAATAATTTTATTAATTTT